>CM053784.1:298537890-298988801 GCA_028749045.1 Cupressus sempervirens | reverse complement strand
ACACACACACACACACACACACATTATTTCTATCATATCGCCTAATCTCCCTCTCTCACACATATCCCCTCTCTCTATTTCTCCTATCCCTTTCTCTCTCACTCATTTTGTCCATCTCTCTCTCACTATTTCTATCATGTATCCCCTAATCTCTCATAATCTCTCTCTCTCTCTCTCTCTCTCTCTCTCTCTCTCTCTCTCTCTCTCTCTCTCTCTCTCTCTCTCTCTCTCTCTCTCTCTCTCTCCCATCCCCCCTCTCTCTTTCTCCTATCCCCTTCTTTCTCTCACTCTTTTTATCATATCCTCTAACTCTTCTCTCCATCTCATCCTCTCTCTCTCTCATTATCTTCATCTCTCTCACTCTTTCTATCATATCCCCTAATCTCTCTCTCTCACACATCCCATCTCTATCTTTTTCCTATCTCCTAATCCTTTCTCGATCTAATGTCTCTCTCTCTCATTTTTTCCTCTTTATCCTATCCCCTAATATCTCTCTCTCTCTCTCCTCTCTCTCTCTCCTCTCTCTCTCTCTCTCTCTCTCTCTCTCTCTCTCTCTCTCTCTCTCTCTCTCTCTCTCTCTCTCTCTCTCTCTCACACACACACACACACACACACACCCACCCACACACCCATTCACTCTTCGTCTCTCTTATTCCCTCTCTCCCCTCTTTGTATCCCCTTCTATCTCTTTATCCTAACCTCACCTTCTCTATCTCATTCTCTCCATCACTCCCTTCATCCTTCAATCTACCATTGTGTAGTAGTTATATAGAACTCGATCGATTTATTTGACCATATGGATAATGTAGTTAGAACTCAATAAGTCAATCGGGTTATAGAAAACCCAATTAGGTTATTGAAAATTGTAAATAAAATAGCATGTCAACAATTATTATGTTTTTCAATGTGGTCCACCAAATTCTACCCTTGTTTCACATGTATTTCTATACTAGGTATGCAAGTGTAAGGTTTTGTGTGCTTGAAAATGGTAAATTTTATATTTTCATGTGCCAACATCTTATTTATGTTAGTATCTTATGATTGAGCATAAAATAATCATGTGAATTAGTTTCATTTTTTATTTTATTATTTATGTCATTCATGTTTTTTTTGTAGGGTAATTTGCATTTACAATCATGGGAAAGAACAAGAGAGGAACGATTGAAAAATGAGAGGTAGCAAAGGCAAAAATAAGGAGCATATGAGGAGATTATGTGAAGGTACATCATCAAATGCCTCCAATGTAAGTGATGAAAATCTACCTATTGATATTGATGTCCCAAGCATGCCTAATTTGACAAACAAAAATTTTCAACATACCCCAATTGAAATGATTATGATAAATACATGTGTGTCACCCGATGCCCCTAATGTGATATCTCAAGTTGAAATGATGAATGCACATGATATAAGTAATGAAAATATAGAGAATTCACATATATCAATATCTCCTAGAATAATTTATAGAAAACCAAAGCTTCTAATTGAGAATGATGAAAATAATTTGAAGCCAATGGATGATAAAATGTCAGAAAGAAATTGTAGGAGAATTTTTCAAAAGATTTGGAATAACTATTTTGAAAATTTAAATCAAAGTAGAAGATGCCAACTTGTTGTTGAAATGGTTAAAAATATGAAATTTAGAGAGATAATGAGAATTTTGGGGTTAAGAACATCTGAAAATAGTAGTGAAAGTAGCATTCTTAGAAATCTCTTTGATGCATACCAATCCATTGGTTCAAAAGCACGAACTAAAGATACTAATACAAGTTGATGTCACATCAACCATAATGGAAAAGGAAATGGAAAAAAAATCATATGGTAAGAAAAACAAGTAAATCATTAACGATAAGTAGAACAACATTACTTAAAGACTTAGTGAGGTGAGAGAAAATTGAGAATCCTAATGAGACTTATTTTTGGTCATTCCAAGGTAGACTCCCACTTAAGGATAAAGTTATTGTTGATGCACTAAGAATATTAATAGAAAACTTTTGGCATGACAACACAAGGGCTTCACCAAACTAAAAAGATGTTGTCAAAAGAAGAATTTGAAAAACAAACCTTGAGCCACATGCAAATTTAAAGATTTCCTCAAATTACAATCAGCCAAAGGTTTTTTGAGATGAAAAAACTATTCTATGTTAAGATAAATCATACACACACTACATATTGTTGTAGAGTTCATGTTGAGTTTTCTATGAATTATGATTTTTATTATTATTTATGCTGTACTTTTCATACTAACAAAATATTGCAGGAATGTTGTCTACAATTACCTCCTAAGTCACTAAGAGAATTTATTGCAAGTGTACTATGTAAACAAAATGATGGGTGCATTTATTATAAGACCATGTTTTTGAAAGGTTTTTGCCCCCAATGTGGTGGTTTGCAAAATTTGCATAGATGCTTACATCTAGACAGAACACATGAAATTGCTAAGACACTAGTTTCTCTTGGAAAGTACAAGTCAGTTATATATGGTGTTAAAGATGGAAAAGAATTAAAGAGGTGTAAATTAGTGAAAAGTGATGTATGTGTAGCTGATTTTGTGAAATTTTTTCAAGAGAAAATAGTTTATGACTACATGGGTCATACATATAGAGCTAGATGGTTAGATGACCAATTCAAGTTGTGTAAGGAAACTTTTTCATTGGGTAAAATTGTGTCAGTTGTTGACTTCACTAAAAACTATACACTAAAACCTCAAAATAAAGTGCAACCAATATATTACAACTCTATACAAGTGTTAATTTTTGTACACATAGCATTTATTCATGCACATGATAGCACAAAGGATGACATAAAAGTATTAAGAGAGTATCACTTCTATATCAGCGATGATCAAACTCATTCATCAGAGTATGTGCAAGGATAATTTAGAGTTTTCTATGATAATTTGAGGGAAAGAGATGAAAGATACAATCGACACATTATATGATCAAACAATTGTATTGCACAATTCAAGAATGCAAGGATGTTCTATTGGTTGAGTAGGACGCATGTGACAAGTGAAGTGCAACATTTCTAGAATTTCATTAAGGTGAGACGTAGAAAGAGAGAGCATGATGGTGTTGGATCATGTGTGAAAAGAGCCCTTTGTAGAGATGAATTAAAGTATGAAGGTGGCGCAATATTACAAAATGTTGAAACAATTGTCCAATGGTGTAATTCTATGATGGGACTGGGTAACACAGGTAATTCTATGGTTTCTAGATATTTTTGGTTGACACATGAATCTAACATTGAAAATTTGCAAGACTATTGTACACTTATAGGATCAAGTGAGATGCATTCATTTTGAAGTTCAAATATAGCATCACTAGCTATTCATACTCGAAAGCTCGCATGCTTTTTCTCTTCATGTATGCATCATTTATTGGATAATTGTGAATCATATCAACTTCCTATAACACTACAACTCAATAAGGTTGAAGAATCAACAAATTTTGAGCATTTATCTGACCTAGTTGAACCAGGTACTAAGTTATCAATTTAATACTTGGTTAAAATAGATTACTTTGAATTTTTCCATTAACGTATCCTTCTATATAATGCGAGTCATGTATATACAATTATTGCATATGAGAATAATGATAAAGGGACATATTACTTTCTATGTCAGTGTATTGAGTCCAAAAAGAAACTGATAGCTACAATCATTGATGGTGACGATATTGAGTACCCAATAGTATCTGTCATTGTGATAGGCACATGGATTAGAAGGTAGTATATTTTTGTCTCCTACCATGAAGATCTCTTTAAGTCAATTTTTCATGCATAATGTATCAATTTTGACTTTAAATTGTCTTTACAATTAAATGTAGGTACCCTATCAAGAATTCTACCACGTGGTTATTCGAGGATTTTGAGACACACATACATATTCTTCATTACTCTAGCCGTATTGTTGCAACAAATATTCAATTTGTATTTTATCATGGTAGGCCTCTTAACAAGAAGTTTTGGAAAGTACATGAATTTAATCATGAAAAAATACTTGATACAATAAGGGTTAGAGTTGATCTAGAAGGTTCCCTTGATTGATTGTGTGCTATATAGTTGAATCATTCTATATATGGTCGAATAATTTTGAAAATTTTGTATATATTTTATGTGAAATGTTGCAACTTTGTAGTGATGTGCATATCTAGATGCCAATTTTTATATATAAATCCGATAAGAGATGTCACATGTGCATATTTAGATGCCAAATTTTGTATATAAAATTGATAAGACATGTAACATGTTCATATTTATATGTCATATTTTGTATAAAAATCCAATAAGAGATGTCACATGTGCAGATTTAGATGCCAAATATTGTATATAAAAAAGAGAAGACATGTAACATGTGCATATTTAGATACCATAATTTGTATAAAAATCCAATAAGAGATGTCAAACATGTGCATATTTAGATGCTATATTTTGTATATAAAACCAATAAGAGATGTAAATATTGTGCATTATTTTTATAAATTTGTTATAAATTTATCTCTTCAACTCTTTTTTGTGGGTATGATGATATCCTTAGAAAAATATTCAATTATCTTCAACTTATATGGATTTAGATGGTTGTCCTCTTGCATTTTTCTCCCAAATTTTCCAAAAAATCAAGAAAATAAATTATAGATTTGGATACCCATTTGGCTTCTCTACAACATATACAAAGCTTGGATAGCATTTTTTTGGACCGTTTCCTTGTTGTCACACTATGTCACCCCTTTTTAGGCTTAAAATAGCTCTTTGATTGGCACAAGGAATAATGATGACATCATCATGAGGTCAATAGGGTCTATGAAGAGTTAGGTTTTTCTTTTACAAGGTTAAGTCTAAGATGATAGGAAGGTCATTTGACCAAATTAGTGAAAAATTGCAAAAAAAAATGTAAAAGTTGCATTGTGCAACTTTGCAACTTTCAAAAGTTGCTTGAACAACTTTTGGCAAGAAAGTTGCAAAGCATTGAAGAGGAGTTCTAAAGGGTTAATAACCACCCAACCACCCTATATAAAGCATGAGAAGAGAAAAAATGCTTAATAGTGCAAAAAGCTATTAAAAAGTTGCAAAGTGCAAATGTTGGAAAAGTGCAATTTTTGCAATTTCTTGCAAAAGTTGTCAAGAATGCATAACCAAGTGAAGAAGTTAGTTTGGAAATGACAAAATGACCTAGAGGATGTATATGTGTTGGGAAAAAAACATCAATCCTCTTCCTCATCTCCATATCCATGCATTCAAACATGCCCCATGCTCTATGGTTGCCTTCACACCAACCAACCCACACCCCTTCAATCTCTCTAGTTGGTGTAAAATATGACTGGAAACCTTCTAACCTTCCAAAATATGTTCCCCATACTTGTTTACCTGAGCATGGGTAGTTACAACTTCCCAAACCTCCATTTGCAACTTTTGCAAAACCAACTTTTGAGAATTTTTTTCTCTTGACATCTTTTTGTCAAATGGGTCCATCTAGGACAAGTCTAGGACCCTAGTTAAGATTCCTAGAACCTATTAAGTAACCTAATACCTTAGTTTCCCATCCCTAACAACTTTTAACCTATTGAGAAACTTTTGACCAACTTAGGACCTAATAAGCAATTTTGGCTTTTCCTAGCAATCCATGGTTGTTCAATTAGCTCATACTATCTAAGCCTATAATAATCTATCTCAATTTTTATAGATTTGACTTTTTTTGGATTTGGCACCTGTATCTTGCCTATTGTCAAAAGTTTCAATATTGCTTAGTTAAAATGAGCAAGTAGTGTATACTTCAAATCATTGGTCCTAGGATCGAATCATCTACTCCATTAGCTATGGTTGGTCAGGTTTAGGCTAGGACCAACCTCATTTCAGCCACAATGTCCATCCAACGGTATCAACCACACTAAAAAAAAGTGTTCCTAAGGGTCTCTAAGGATAATCGAGCTACGATCTTTGATTGAGCATTTCTCTGAGCTCGTGTGAGTTATTTATAAATTGTCAAGTGCTATAATATCATGTTATCTAGGCCTACAACAACCTATCTCATTTTTTAGAGGTTTCACTTTTTTTTGAATTTGGCATATGTATCTTTCCTATTGCCAAAAGTTGCAATGTTGCTTAGTCAAAATGATCAAAGTTATGTATATTTCAAATCATTGTTCCTAGGATCAAATTGTCTACTCTATTAGCTCTGGTTGGTTAGGTTTAGCCTAGGACCAACCTTATTTCAGCCACAATGTCCCTCTGATAGTATCAACCACACTAAATAGAAGTGTCCCTAAGGGTCTCTAAGCACTATCAAGCTGCGATCTTAGACACAAATACAAAAATCATGACATTATTATTTTTCATATCTTATTACATAAAAATAAGTGACATATGATTACATGTTGTAATGAATTTGATAAACATGTTACATTTTTTGTATAAAATGATGAACATTCATGTGTTTGATTAATTGCAAGAAAGTAAGCTGAAATACAAGTTTGTGTGCACACATTGAACAAGTTGGATGGAAATCCAAGTTTTAATGTATATCAAAATGAACAATATATTATGTCATATCAATCATATAGTTACAAAAATATGTTATGTCTCATCGGCACAATACAAAAGTTGAATACCCAACAAATGTTGAATGTGTACAATAGAAATGTCTAATGTGCACAATATAAATCTCAAATATATATAATACAAAAATTGAATATATGTCAATGTCATTTCATGCTCAGAAATACAAATGTATATCACTATCAATATCTATGACTATGTAGGATCATCAAAATTGATCCTCTTTGATGCAATTTGTGGCTCGTCAGGTGTCTGCAGATGAAAAATTAAAATACACTCAAATATCTTATCTATAAGTAATATGAAAATAACTAGAAATTGGGCTCTAAATTGTGGATAGTTGATTTGTTCATTACCTCATCCCTTTGCCCCATAGTTGGACTGAATGATAATGGTAATAGGCTCCTTTGTCGATGGGTGGGATTCCTAACAAAATGATGAGGTAGAGTGACGATGGGAGACACAACTACTAATGAATCAATGCTCATGAGAGGAACAACCACTAATGAATTAGTTTTGGTGTGAGGCACAACCTATATGGTAAGTGATAAAATGTTAGCATTATAGAGTGGCATTAGGAGTTCCAAATAGACTAAAAAAACAAAAAATGTACTACAACTTGAGCTAAATCTCTTGTGCTAGTAGGAGGTACAACCACTAATGAAGTAGTGTTGGTATGAGGCACAACCTATATGGTAAGAAATAAAATCTTAGCATTATAGAATGGTATTATGGATTCAAAATAGAGTAAAAAAAATTAAAAGAGTGTTGTTGCCTGAGCTAATCTCCCATGCTAGCTGGAGGTACAACCATTGATGAATCAATGTTGGTATGAGGCACAACCTATATGGTAAGTGATAAAATATTAGAATTATAGAGTAGGCATTAGGGATTTCAAATAGAGTAACAAATAAAAAATGTATTGCAACATAAGCTAGATCCCTCATGCTAGCAGGAGGTACAACTACTGATGAATCAGTGTTGGTATGAGGCACAACCTATATGGTAAGTGATAAAATTTTAGCATTATAGAGTAGCATTAGGGATTTCAAATAGAGTAAAACAACAAAAAAAATACTACAACCTAAGTTGGATCTCCCATGTTAGCAAGAGGCACAACCACTGATTGAATCAATGTTGGTATAAGGAACATCATATATGGTAAGCGATAAAATGTTAGAATTATAAAGTAGGCATTAGGGATTTCTATCACACACACACAAGAAATCCAAATTGAGATCACAATAGGGTTCAACTAAGACTCTACATACATACCTTTGGCCTCTATTGTGTTTGACCTCATCTTTGATGCTTGGGACTCCTAAAAAAATGAAATGGGAAAGGATTTGTGTGAAGTATCAAAGAGTTTTTGTGTATACATTCATTCATAATGACTTTCAAAATATAAACTTGACTTGTATTTAATACTTTCTTTCTTTTTGTTGTTCTTGTTGATTTCCTTCCCTTTCCTCCGGATCTTGAGCTATGTGAATTACCCTAAAGAAGAAACAGATATAACATAAGATGAATCAATAAGACACATCATGAGTTAAACTCAAATCATAAACTTAATAGGTGTGCAAGCTCTAATACCGCATATCTCTCAATGCCAAAGTTAATGGTAGAAAGTGTGGGATCATCAATTTGAGAAATTTCAGCCTCTGACAAGCCCTATAAAATACTAAAGAGTATTGTTCTAAATATGAGATAATGTAATAAATGCAAAGAAGGCACAATAACAACAAGAAGATCATAGGAGGGAAAGAAGACACAAGGACTTGAAGGATGATATTGGTAGGATAGTTGAAAGATAGGAAAAATTGAGGCTCAAAAATACTACAAGGCCTAAATTGAAAACAAGGAGACCAAGAAGGAAAAGAGAGATGTGAATGAACTCTTAGTACCTTGACAAGAAATAAAAGTGGAGATTCATGATCTCCATACTCCTATAAGACACCCTATGTGATATGGAATTTCTTTTATGTGGATGTGTATATGGAGGATGAACACATGAGGTTTATTAGATGGAGTTTGGGTATGCTATGAGCAAGATATGTGGATGGGAATTGGATGGATTTGATGAATTTGGGAGGGTTTCAAAGATGGTCGGAGATGGAAAGGTATTATTGTACTTTTAAGAATACCAATTATGAAACAATATTTCAAAGCCAATATATTACTGTACTTTTAAGAATATTTAAAAAAATTTAACTTAGGTGTTCTTGTTCCTAGCCTGGCACCTATAGCAAAATGAGTACTATGTGGAGTTCTTATACCACTTGTTGCACCCTGCATTACATATTGTTTGAACATATCAACCTAAAGTGCTCTATAAAAAAATTTAAAAATTACTTTTACAATATTTAGGTGATTAAATAATATCATGTCAAAACTCATGAGGTTCATTAGATGAGGTTTGATAATGGTAGGAGCAAGAGACGTGGATGGGAATTGGATGGATTCGATGAATAGGAGGGTTTCAATGATGGTAGGAGATGGAAGAGGATCTATAAGTGGGTTGTTAGTGTCATATCAACCAATGTATTATTGTACTTTTAAGAATATTTTAAAAACTTTATGTCAGGTGTTCTTGCTCCTAGCCTCGCACCTCTAGCAAAATGAGCACTATGTGGTGTTCACATACTACTTGTTGTACCCTGCATTGCATACTATTAACATGTCAATTTAGAGTGATCTATAAAATATTTTTTTTACTTTTACAATATTTGGGTGATTAAATAAAATCATGTCAAAACTCAAACAAATAAATCTATATATCTTGTCCACCGAAGGCCATCACCATCAAATCATCTATGAGTGTGAAATCCCCACCTTCGTATGAAAAAAAAGTGCGCCCATAATTTATACATGGATGAGATGACACTCTATCCTTAGATGCCTCCATAACTATCCCATCACACATGTGATGATAGCTAAAACAAAAATGTTGATTGGGCCCTAAAGATTGTAATGATGCATGTGATGATGATGTGGATGGAACAAGTGAGGATGACATTGGTGGTGTAGGTGAAACAAGCAAAGATGACACTAGTGGTGCAAGTGACACAATTAGAGATGACACTGGAAGTGCATGCGATGCTAATGGAGTTGTAGTAGCCTATGATGATCGAGGTGTCATAGATGATGATGATGGAGTTGTGACATGTTGTAATGACCCTGGTGCCATAGGTGATAGTGAAGGAGTTGTCACATGTTGTGATGATCCTAAAGGTGCATCTAGTTATGGTCAAAGTGCCATAGGTGAAGGAAACCCACCTAACTATGAGCCATGCTCAATGATAACATATGTCAATGATGCAACCACATGAAGAGTCTATAAATCAATAGACTCCTTAACAATTGATGGGAGAAAAACATGAGGCATGGTTTTTCATGATGTATGTCTCCTCTCATGTTGTGGTACCACCTTATGAGCCCTAGGTCTATCCTACTCAGAGCCTCTCCCTCTACCCTAGAACTAACGGATGTCAAAGTAATTAGGCTTCTCACCAAGGATGAACTCACAATTTAGCTTTCTCAAAAAATATAGAGGTAACTCATAATTATTAAATGGTGGTAGGTCAAATACCATATACCACCTATCCCAAAAACATGATCTCATCCTAGCATGAGTGCACCAATGAATAGGAAAAGTTTTGGTTGTGTGTAATAGGGAGTTATCGGATCGGTGAAAAGAGAACATATAGTACCTTTCTTTATGTCTTTATCTTTCCTTGCTGATATGATAACTCATCAACATAAAATGCATGACACCTATCCCTCCATGTTCCCCTTTTTGTAACCTCCCTAGACACCTCATTTGCATTTTGGGTTATTTGTTCAAGTGTACTCTCTAGGGTTGAGTGGCAAGAAAGTGTAGATGACCACAACCTATTGACCATTTGGGTAATGTTAACACTATTTTGTGAGAGGCAGTTTATGAGGTCCTCTTGTGTAGTAGTTAAATGATGTAATTGTATGTGTGGAGGATTTATAGGAGGCAGTGATTGTTGAACAACAACATTGAGTAGAGGATTTTGTGGTTGTGTCACAATGGTTGGAGTGCTTTGTGGTTGTGTCATAATGGGTGGAGGGTCTGATTGTATAGGAGGTGGTCTTTCTTCTCTCCCTAGTTTTCTTGGATTTCTTGATGCATCTATTGGAATTATTTAGAATAAATGAGAGGAGGGTGAATCAGTTATCCAAGGTCCAAATGCACAAATAAAAAAATTTACAACTTAGTGAACCCATATCCATAAAACATATTCATCTATGCATCCATTAGATCATAAAATCACTTGAACTTGTAGATTAAAGTCCTAAGTCAAAACAACTTTGCAAAAATGTAAACATGAAACATAACAAATTCAATAATACATTATACACTAGGATTTTACATGGAAACCCAATTTGGAAAAAACCACTAGTAACATGCTATTAATTCTCACTCTTCTAAAGTGATGCCCTATGAAAGGCCAATCTTATTAAAGGTTGCAATACACACTATTAAGCATGACCTAGTTAGAGGAGTTCAATCACCCTATTAGGAGTGAGCATTGTTCGAAGACTTCAGATTATTCACTTGGAATATCACCTAATTAAAGGATTTATAAATGACTATTAGGTCAACCTTAATCCAAAGGATTTACCCTAGACTAGTACAATAATTAGAAAGTAATCGGTAAGGCTTGATTTGATAACAAATTACAACTCACTTATAGATTACAGATCTCTATATCAATCCTTCATTCTACTTGGCTTTCACACACTTAACCTCTAATAGCTTGTTCATCCTTCAAGCATTTATATTCTTAAGCCTTCTTCTTTTTCCTACCAATAGTAGTCTCTTCTTTTTGATCTCTGAATGAAGCAATACCTTAGACCTCTTGTCTAACTTAGGTTCTCGAACATTAACCAACCTTACCTCTAACCAGTCATTCTACAAATAGAAAATTAAGATCTTTTTTCATTCATCCTCTATCATCCATTTTAGGATTAGGTAGGATTTAATTAATCTACCCATCATTTCATTTGAGTCCCTTCTAGAAGCTTCTCCTTCAATCCTCTTTGAATTTGCCTCAAAATGGTTTATCAAAATTCTGTGCCACCAACCCATTATATTTATCTTCCACATGCTTCACAAAATTCAAGAAAATAAAATAATTGGTTTAGATTTGTCAAATCCATGATTTAATATGAATACTAGCACTCAACACCAATATGTTGTCACTCAGCTTCCAAACTATACTTCACTCGTCTACAACTAGATCAATTAGCAAACACTAAAGTTTACTGGTGCTTGGCATCAAATAAACTTTGCTTAGCTTACACTGTATCACTCACATATACTGAACTTTTACTTTACTCAGCTCCAACTAAATTTTTGCTTGGCTTACACTAACTTTTCTTAGCACCTATTGTCCAATCGATCAAGCTAAACAAACTCAATTTGTCTTACTTGTTCTTCTAGACTTAGTCAGTGTATCCAACCTTTGCAGCCTTAAGTAGATAATCAAAGCACTATAACATCACTATCTTAACTAATCTGTGTACTCCTTTTTCTTACCATAACTCAACCTTTCCTCTAGGTTCTTTTGTTATCTCATTTGATCAAAATCTCCTCATCAATCAAACAAATGATAGTACTCAAATCAACTGGGTAGTTTTCTTACCAGCAAGTAGCAGGTTTAACATTAGTGACAAAACAATGATTGAAACACATTCTCGTACTTGTATCAATTTGTTTTCAATGACATCTATATATAAAAAAATTTAAAAACAATTACAAAATCACATTACAAAATCTGATAAAAAATACAAAAAAAATGAATAGGGTTAAGACTTACCTTGTTTTCAAGGCGCCATGGATGGAAATGCAATCAAAAATCATTTTTTATGCTAAACTTGATTGGGTTTTGGTGTTCTCCTCTACAATCCACATTGTTGCTACCATTTAAGGGTATAAAAATGCCCTCAAACATGGACAGTAGTCACAATATATAGTTTACAAAACCCAATCAAGTTTTGTAAAACCCGATCAAGTTATTAAATAATATAATTCAAAAAACCTAATTAGATTTTTTGAATTATATTATTTAATAATCTAATCAGGTTTTTAAAAGTATAATGGCCAAGCTTGGATACCAAGCCTGGCTGGCATTTCACTTTAAAATAACCTGATCAGGTTATTGAAAACCCAATCAGGTTATTGAATTTTTTTTAATTTTTGTTTTTGGGGGGGCGGATGGGTTGTCCACTTTTTTGTAAATCAACTTGGTGCACACACCCTAATCTTGCAAGGAGTGTTTGGAATAGAGGGTACAAGATAATCATCATGGAGAGTTAAGATACCCATTAATACCTTGTGAAAGTATCAATTAATTGTCTACCATGAATGAACAAAGTTGTGAGAAATCTTATGATTCCTCATACTATGACCAATTGTATAAAGGAACATCAGTGGCTACTCTTCTAACATGATTTTTAACATATATAGAATGCTTCCTTTTTGCCTTAGAATGTTGGCTAGAATATTGGCTAGTTTATATAAATGTGGTTACTATAGGATTTGTAGGAACCACATAGTAAATTAGTTATTCCCCATGGTATGTCTAATCATCTTGAAAATTATTATATAGTGACTTTTAAAAGAAATGGGAAAATGCTTTAACATATCTAATATTTATATATTTTTTAAGGAAATTTTTATCTATTTGATGCTAGATATCCAAATGTTCTAGGATTTCTCATCCATTTTCAGTGTGCATGTTATCACCTAAAGGAGTTTTCAAGAGAAAACCCAATAAACACCCCACATGAGTTATATAACCATAGACACTCCTCACTTAGTAATATAATAGAGTGTACATTTGAGATTTTGAAGCAACACTTTCCTATCCCGAGGCATGCACAAACAATTATTGTGTTAGCATGTTGCATACTACACAATTTTATTATGATAGAGAATGATGTTCCAAATGAAATAGAAATTGAAGAGGATGATGATAGTAATGTGATAAATGTACCAATACTAGAGACATTTGGGATGATTTGGTGAGATAGAGGTTTGGGGAAAATTTTGAGATGAGATAGCACAAAGAATGTGGGAAGATTATAGATCTCATGTTTAGTTGTAGAAAAACACCATGAACATTGTATTTGTAGACTCCAACTAATATGATAATTGTGACATTGAACTAACAATGATATGTCATTATTATAAATGAATTTGATTGCATCATTTTATTTTAATATGTTTATGATATTTTATCTAGTTTTTTATATGTTTGATCTACACAGTCATGTGATATTGTATCTAACTTTTATTGTATCCGATTTTCAATTTTTCATTGGTTCTCCATGTAATAAATGCATATGAATGGGGTTTCAATTTTGGATGTGGGTTAGAAGCATATTTCTTATTTGATTTGTGTAAATATGATACAATCTATTGGCAAGTTATGTGTAGGAACTGACATGATATGTGTAATCCATTTATTTGGAGATTTGAAATTACAGGTGATATTTTACAAAAACTAAATAACATTAAGTGCTCATATGTTGAGCATTGATTATTTTTTATTCTATACACCTTAACATGTATGAGTGATATCATTGAATATTCTTAGAATGTGATATCTTTTTAGCATGCTACTGATTAGTGTAATTAGTGAATTTTATAGAAAGAAATTTAATCTACTGTAGAAAAGCTCTAGTGGGACATGTTTACCTTGGTTCGCCTATTTCAATAATATGGTTTTCTTATATTCTATGTTTACTCAGCTTTTGAAGGATTTTGAATAGAATTAGATGTTTTAAAAAGAGCGACTTAGTAGTGTTGTAAAAATTTAGAGATAACATATAACTGAAATACAATGGTAATAGTAGTCTACCTTGTTCAACTAAAGAGTTTTATAGAAGAAACTAATGTAACAATACAATTTTTTCTTTGGTTGATTATGATTTGTGCTTAGAATTCCTTTTGTTCTACCAATCAAGCTTTGGGTTTGATTAGTATTAGATTAATTGAATTTATGTGACAACAACCAATGTCTAAGATGGAGTACCATTTTTCTCATAAAACATAGTAGAATTATAAACATATAATGATCAAATATTTAAATTGAGAAAATATACACTCAAAGGTACAAAACAAAATAGAAATTCCACATTAACAGACCAAAGGAAGAGGTTATCCTGCAGTCCTAAATCATGTTCTCCAGGCACTTCACATGAAGAGTAATATTGTCCACACAAGTAGCAAAGTGGTTGCTGACTCAATCCACCAAGATAAGAATCACATGATACATATTGTCCATAGGAAGGACGTCTTGATGAGGTCAAGGCACATGTCATATTTTTTTTTGTAGGCACAATATCATATGTTGATCTGGGTCAATTTCAATTTGGTGTTATATAAACTTGGTCAACATATCTCATAAAGATCAGGTTGAATAGTATACAAAGGATAAGATGTAGATATGGTATAGTATATCTCAGAAAGACCGCATTATTTCATGTTTAGGTTATAGTTAGACAAAACTTTCCTAGATATATCCTGTCATATTTCCCATGGGTCCATGTATAATGATATCGAATGCAAGGTTAAGTAAGGTATGCCAACCATAATGCACTTCCATTTTAAGGATATATTGAGAAATGTTTATTGGTGGGTTGTTGTTTATCTAGGTTATGGCTCAGTAAAATGCAAAAGATTGAGCATACATTAGTCAAATAAACAACTCTTTACACTTTTGTAAAGGAAGGCAAGGCTTCATGTTTGGAATCATAAAAAAGAAATGCATGAAGTAGAGCCACTATGTCATATATGTAATTCATCATAGTATTACCATGTTGAATGCATAAGTTGATCTTGAAGTTCATCTATAGTCATGAAGACTAAATAATAAGAATTGTAGAAAAAATATAAAATATTATGTGCAATTTTTCCCTCAGCAAGTTGCCTAGGATTCAAGGAAGTCAGAAGAAACTCAAAAATCAATAAGAAACTTTGCATAGTATTATTTAAATTTCCAAGGTACTTTGTACTTAATCGTGGTTTTACCATGCTACATGTTGAATCTAATCTTGGAGTTTCTCTCTACAATGATGAAGACTAAAAAATAAGCATCATAGAAAAAATTGAGTTATTTATCCATTTCTTATGTATACAAAGTTTACATTCTAAAAATTTGTTTAGTGCAATATACAATATATTGTGATTTGTTCTTATTGTTTAGTTTATATTAGTTTATTCTTTGGTTTAGTCATTCAAGTTATTGTGATCTCTATTATAGCTATTTTTTATTGTTGATACATTTGTTGGAAATATAAGAGTAACTAAGATGGGAGGGGTGAATTTACCACTAAAATAATTCTAAATCCCTTAGACGTCAATACAAACTCAAATCCTTGGACAACTCGGTTACAACTAGATATATATTGTAACTTGGTTAACGAAGCAATCTAACATATTAATGTGTATTAACCTTTAGTAACTTAGTTTCAAAAAGATAAAGCAATAAAAAAATAACATGAACACATGAGACACCAAGATTTAATGTGGAAACCCAATTTGGGAAAACCACCAATGCAACTAGTTACAACTTTTCACTCTTCTAAAGTGAGCCCTATTAGGAGCCAACCCTGTTCAAGGTTACAAAACACACTATTAGGTGTGACCATGTTAAAGGATTTAAATCACCTTATTAGGAGTGGCCTTGTTAGAGGTCTTAAGACACTAAAATCTAGAAATTCCACCTGGTTAGAGGATTTTCAAAATGATTGTTAGGTCAACTCTATTAAGAGATTTCTTCACTGCTACAATTGTTAGAGAGTAACAATGATTGATCTAATTAATGAAGCAACTAAATTGTAGATTCAGATCACTATTTTGTCTTATCATGTGGATCCTCCCTAATTAGAATATTTTGTACAGCTCCTTGGATACTCTTCACTTAATCAAATATCCTTCTCTATTCACATCTTATCTTCTTCTCTACTTGCTCATATTTCAATCCACACCTTGGACTTTCATATATATGAAACCAAATGTCAAGTCAACTTGAATACCCTTTCAAATAAACAAATAACATCCACTAATTCATCTTTCATAAACCAACTAATTAATAAAACTAATCTACTAAAGGTTGGCTTAAATTGGGTCACTTGGTTACCACCCAGTTGCTCGGTAATCAACCTAACTTGGTTTACACTGAACTCCTTTGGTAACCGACCTAACTTAGTTTACATAGGAATTCTTGAACTTTTCTAGCTGATACTAGAGTGTTCTGAACTCATTTCTAACTAGAACCACTTAATTAGAGTATAAAATTTATATAACATCAATGATAATATAAAATTGAATATTTGTTATCAACAATCTCCCTCTTTAGCATTGATGGTAACACAATATGTCATTAAGAAAATAAAACTTAGAGAAATCAAATGATTTATAAGATTCTATAATATCCTTAGTTTCATTCTAATTCTCTATCCATCCATGAGAACTCCCTCTAAGATTCTCTCTCTACCATCTTATCTTCAAACTCCATTAGCTCAAGTTCTCCGTCTTGAAGATTAATGCCTCTAATTCTTCTCTAAGTACACCAATCTCTCTCAACAAATATATGACAAGATTCTCTCCCTCTTTGACATCAAATGCCAAAGACTTGACACAGTGATCTTACAATGTACCTAATGTACTAATTCATATGCAATGATTTCTGACTTCTTTGCATCAACTTGATAGATCTTCAAAGTAGTTTGGTTGATACATCACTAATTTGTACTCTAGTGAGCATCAAATAGGGGAATGACCTCTAGCTTTCCTCTTAGATACAAAAATTCATCCTTAGGTAATGGTTTGGTAACTATGTCAACAACGTACTCCTTTATGTTAACATATTCCAATCTAACCTCTTTATCTTGAACTAATTCACTCATAAAATGATAGTTGATTGCAATGTGTTTTGTCTTGGTCTATATCACTAGATTTTAGATATATTGATTGCACTTGTGTTATCACAATAGATAACCATTGGATCCTTGATTTCTTCCATCATTCTTAATAATAGTTTCTTAAACTACATTATGTTGGAGCAATTAACTACTATAGCAACATATTATGCCTTTGTTATAGACTAAGAGATACAATTTTGCTTCTTTCTTGTCCAATATACTAACCTCTTTCCAAGAAAGAATGCTCCTCCACTGGCACTCTTCCTATCATCAATTCTTCTAGCCCAATTAGCATTAGTAAAGTATTTCAACTCAAAGTTCCCTCCTTTCTTATACCATAGACCACAATCCTGAGTGCCTTTTATATATCTCATTATTCTTTTGATTTTCATCATATGATTTTCTCTAGGATTTATAGAGAGTCTTGCAACTATACCAACTGCTAATGCAATATCAGGTCTTGTATGAACAACATACTAAAGTTTTCCAATCATAGATCAATAAATGCTTTGATTTACCTCTTTTGAATCATCATTCTTGGATAACTTATGTCCAATAGACTTAGGTGTTTCAACTGGTTTGGAATCTTCCATTCCTAAGGTATTCAATATCCCCTTGACATATTTTGACTAAGTAATGTAAATGTCATCCTTCATTTGATGAACTTGTAAACCAATAAAGAATTTTATTTCTCCAAACATTGACATTTCAAACTCTTTCATCATTTCTTTGGAGAATCACTTGCATAAGTCATCATGACCTATAAATAGGATATCATCCACAAATATTTATGCTAACAAAATCATGTTCTGTGGTTCCTCTATAATATACACACTATTGTTATCATTGGTTCTTTGAAAACCAATCTTTACCAGATATCCATGAAGTCTCTCATACCATGCTCTAGGAGCTTGCTTCAAACCATATAAAGCTTTGTGTAACTTATAGACAATGTCTCTTTTATTTGTATCAATGAAATCTTCAAGTTGATCAATGTAGACTTCTTCTTCTAGAATTCCATTCAATAAAGCTAATTTTACATCCATTTGATACACTTTGAATCCTTTAAATATAGCATATGCAAGTAGTGTTCTAATTCCTTCAAGTCTAGCAACAAGAGGAAATATTTCTCCATAGTCTATGCCTTCTTCTTGAGCATATCCTTTGCACACTAGCCTTTCCTTATTCCTTGATACTTCACCATTTTTATTTAATTATTTTTGAACATCCACTTTGTACCAATTACATTTTATCCATGGGTCTAAGAACAAGATTCTAAGTATTGTTCCTTTCAATTTGCTCAATCTCTTCATTCATTGCCTCTATCCATCTTTCATTTTTCAATGCATCATTAATAGTTATAGGTTCAAATTTAGTAACCAAACATGTACATTTTAGTTTTTTCCTCATCATTGTACCTCCTATCTAATCTCTAATTATTTTCTCAAGTCCATGATGCCTTCTGCCATATCTAGCAAGTACAGGTATCTTACTTCTAGATTTTGGATTGGATTCACTTGGTTCACCATGATCAAAGGTTTTATGAATTTCTAAATTCTACCATGTTTCTACTATCTGGGACTTGGTACCCATAGAATGTGACTTGGTTTCCTTTTTCTAAGACTTGGCTTGGATTGACTCCAACTTAGGTTGTACTCGCTGCAACTCAATTGACACTATACACAACTCAGTTGACACTTCAGACTTGGGTGACTCGGGTGGGGTAATCTACTAAATGTTAGGTAAGGTATTGCGTTCAAAGTAAAAAAAAAATTAAAAATGTAATCCTTAGGTTCCTTGCTACTTTGATCTTCATTCTTTTCTTTCTTTAGTTGAACTTTTTTCAAGGTATGAACTATTATGTTTATTTCTTCCTTCTAGTATTTGGTTGCAACATTTTTATCTATCATCGATGTTCTTGCACAATCCATGATGGATCTCTTTCTTCTTTCTCATATACCATTTTTTTGAGGAGTACTAGGTGCAGAAACTTGTCTTTTGATTCCTCTTTCATTGCAAATTTTTTTGAATTCATTAGATATGAATTCTCCTCCTTTATCTAATCTTAAGCATTTTAACTTCTTACATCTTTCTTTCTCAACACTATTCATATACCATTTGAATTTTTGAAAAGCTTCAAATTTATCCTTCAAGTACATTACTGTCATCATCCTAGAATAATCATCAATAAACAAAATGAATAATTTGTCTCCAGTGTAGCTCTTTATTCCTATTGGTCCAAAAAGATCTGTATGAACTAGTTCTAGGGCTTCTTCAATATTGAAATTCTTACTTTTGAAGCTAGTTTTACCCATCTTTCCAATCTAACATTGTTTGCATATGGTCATTTCAGGTTTCTTCAAATTTGGGATACCTCTTATTCTTTTGTTCTTGTTTATAGTAATCAAATTATCAAAGTTCACATGACACATCTATTTATGCCATAAAAAACAATCCTATACATGTGCCAAGAAGCATGAACTATCAGTTAGATCTAGATAGAATAAATTACCTTTTGTCTAATTGCTAGTTCCAACTAGGTTTCCTTTACCATCTAGAAGCCTAGCCTTCACATTCATGAATTCTACCTTGAATCCAATGTTGTTCAGCTATTCCACACTTAGAAGATTATGTATCATTCCTTCAACCCATTAGGCATTATTGCATATGATTCCATCATTCAATGCAATGCAACCTCTTCCCTTCACATAACATGGTTCATTGTTTCCAAGTTTAACACTTCCACCATCATAGGGTTCCAAGTGTTTAAACTTAGTTTTATCACCAGCCATGTGATAAGAAAAACCACTATCTATTTTCCATGTGTCATTCTTTCTAACATGAGAAATAAGTGCCATCTTTTCATTATCCTCATCATTTGATTCAACTTTATTAACAATACATACCATTTCATCTTCATTATCACAAAATCTTTAGCAATATAACTAGATTTCTTACCTTTGTCTTTGTAGTCTTTGTAGCTCTTGAAATCTTTCTTTCCTTTGAACTTTCTAGATTTTCTGTCATCTTTACTTTCCTTGTTTGGACACCTTGCAATGATGTGACCAACTTCTTCACAAGAAAAATAAAACAATGGAATTTTTCCTTTATATTTACCTTTTCCTTTTGGTGACCTCCTTACAAGTAGGACTTCAATGGCCTTAAGATCATCATCAGATTCTTTTTCTTCTTCACTATCAGACTATTTTCTTTTTGAGTTTTCTCCTATTCTACCAAGGGTTAGTTTTTCTTTGAATTGTGATTCTATGTTGTGAGATCTAGGAAGATAGTTATCAAAGTTATCCAACTCAAAAGTTGTTAACCTTCCCACTAGTGCATCCAAAGTTATATCACTTTTGGGATCGCATCTCATCTCTTGAATAGCTAAAACTCTAATTGTATAAATAGGAAGAAGCATTCTCAATACCTTGCTGACTACTATTTCATCTTCTATTTTTCCTCTTGAAGCTTTGATTGCAGTTACGCTTGCTTTGATTCTTTCACTATATTTTGTAATGTTTTCATCTTCATCTGATCAAATTGACATCTTAAACTTTATGGTTTGGATCTCCTCACATTTTCATCTCCTCCATAGATCTTTTGCAGCTTGTTCCATATTTCATGAATAATAGGAAAATCTTTGACTTCATTAAATCCAACATAATTAAGAGTAGAAGCAATGCCAATCATCATTGTGTTGTGATTTTTTTTATCTACCATATAATCCATAGTCAAAGGATTAGGAGGTGAGACATACTGGTTCTTTAGGAATTTTAGGCCTTAATCTCGAATGGTTCCCAAATGCAGCCTCATGATTTCTTTCCATGCTTCAAAGTTTTTTTTGTTCAACTTGGGAATCTCTCTTCTATAAGACATCTTGATCTTTAGCTTAGGTCCTTGAAACCTTTTCTACAAGCACCAATAGCTCTTATACTAATTTTTGGAAATATAAGAGGAGTAACTAAGAGGGGAGGGGTGAATTAGTTACCATTAAAAGAAATTCCACATCCCTTAGATTTTAATACAAACGCAAATCCTTACATAATTTGGTTATAACTAGACATATACTATAACTCGATTAAAAAAGAAATTTGACATATTAATGTGTATTAACCTTTAGTAAATTAGTTGCAAAAATATAAAGCAGTAAGGAAATAACATGAACATGTGAGATGCCAAGATTTAATGTGGAAAGCTAATTTGGGAAAACCACCAATGCAACTAGTTACAACTTTTCACTCTTTTGAAGTGAGCCCTCTTAGAAGCCAACCCTTTTAAAGGTTAAGAAACATATTGTTAGGTGTGACCATGTTAAAGGATTTTAATCACCCTATTAAGAGTGGCCTTGTTAGAGGTCATAAGAAACTTTAATCTAGAAATGCCACCTAGTTAGAGGATTTACAAAATGATTATTAAGTCAACTTTGTTAAGAGATTTCTTCACTGGTACAATTGTTAGAGAGTAACAATGATTGACCTGATTAATGAAGCAACTAAATTGTAGATTCAAATCATTGTTATGGCTTATCCTCTAGATCCTCCCTAATTATAATATTCTTTCTAGCTCCTTGGATACTCTTCTCTTAATTAGATATCCTTCTTTATTCGCATCTTATCCTCTTCTCCACTTGCTCATATTTCAATCAACAACTTGACCTTTCACATATATGAAACCCAATGTCAAGTTAGCTTGAATACCCTTTCTAATAAAAAAATAGCATCCACTAAGTTAGCTTTCATAAGCCAACTATTATATAAAACTAATCTATTGAAGGTCGACTAAAATTGGGTCACTTGGTTACCACTAAGTTGCTTGGTAACTGACCTGACTCAATGAGCTTCTAAAGGTAGTATACTTTTTTAAAATGTTATGATTTAATAAATTTTATGTTATCTTATTAAGTTATTACTGAAAATAATTCATTCATTATGATGACACGCAGAGAAAAGATTTCAAAAATGCCAAAGTACATAAAAAGAAATCAGTCCAATACTTCAATGAGTTAGCCTTTATTGTGAGAAATGGCGTAGTTGAAGGTACGAAAATGTAACGCCCCGCCAAGGGATCCAAAAGAATTAACCTAAAGTTTTACTAAGTTTGCTAAACATTTTTTTTTTTTAACAAGAAGTATAACGTACACATCAAACACATAGTAGCGGAAGCAATAACATGTAATCATTGACAACATACATTGTAAGTTACATTTCTTAAAGATCCCAAGACGTTGAGTCACGTTTAAATTTAATTAATTCTAAGTCTAACAACTATCACATACATATGAAAGAATAATCAGAAAGTCCCATGTCCATAATATACATTTGTTTCGAATGCCTCTCGGCAAATTAATTCGGAATGATCAATCATCCACTATACAAGTCACAGGGTATGAAAGGCTTAAAAGAATATACATATGTAATAATAGAAATACATCAACCTCCATGAATCCATGATACAAAGTATAGTAAAGATATATACAAAACTATTCACCATACTTGATACATCCATAATGATAAAACATCTATCATAAAATCTAACCATCCATCATAATAATCCAAGAACATAGTGAAGGTAAATGCCAATCACGAAAACTCCAGCCACGGTGACCACGGAACGGATCTCAATGGTAAGAGTAAAAGCACTACCACCCGACCGCGTGGAACCTAAATGGTCCACTCCCACCACGTTGAGGAGATAGTCTCAAGTCCCAAATAGGATAACAAAACCTATAATCATAAATAATCTCTAAGTCCAAGAAATTCTATAAGTATGCTAACTCAAGGGTTCCTAAAAAGATCGACATCTAAATCCCAGAGGTACCACAAGACACGTAGGAAACCTAATATGCAAGCGGGAAAGTGTCATCGCAAAAGTCACATAGAAGTTACCCGAGCAATCCCTTAGGAATCTCGGGTCCCTACTGATCCCTGCGGCCATTAGTATCCTCTCGTACTGACGAGGCATACTATGGAATGCAAGGTCGTAACCAAGCGTTCTCTCTACCCCATCCTAGTCTATACTAGCACTCAAGGCATGGGAGAGAACATACAATTATCTTATTAGGTTCATTTTCCCTTATTTAGTGTAAATGTTTTCACTTATTAAAACAACTTACAATGAGTTACTCTAGGCAGCCTCTTAGGGCCCCGATCCCCATTGCAAGCCACTTCCCGACTCTACACATAGATAACCTACCCTAGGCTCATGAAATCATAAATCAAAGAATCATAATAAAACCACCTCAGTCCTATATGAGCAACTGAAAAGACAACATAAAAGATAAGCTACAAAATTACATCAGTTCTTCATGAGCAACAGATAATATCAAATAATAATCATATGATCACGACAATTCTCTATCAGCAACTGAGGGCATCAATGATAAATCAAAAAATCCAATGGTTCTCCAATGAGCAACCAGAAAGTATCCCAATAGTAAATTACAATACTGATCGAAGACTCCAAAATGGTCAAGTCAAAACATGACATCATCAAGAACATAACAAACACTTTAGTCCTCTCAAGCGACTGAAAAGCAATCCAAGTATAACTGATCGAGACTCAAAAATGGTTAAGTCAGGTATCTCATAAGCATACACCTCAGCTTCACACAAGAAGACTGGAAAGCAATAACAATCAGTAAATTCATCCATCATAGAGCATATCACACATCAGCATGGTTGGGTTTAGAAAGATCGAGAACAAATCATCATAATATCACAATCGTATAACCCTCGAGCCTCTGGTAACATCCTAAGACTGGTCAAAACTAAAAAATCCCAAGAACCCCAAAACATAAACAACATATGGAAAACATCAAGTAACTCAGTTGGTTTAATTTGAAAAATATAGAGTTGAGTAAAACAATAAAGTTTAAACTTCAATTTGCATTTCAACGTTCAATTCAGGTGTAAAGATTCTTAGTTTAATCCACCCACTAACCCATTCATTTATATATATAAAATTACCCTTATTATAAAAATCGTTTTCCTGAAAGAATAACTCAAGGCTAATCAATTATTTGTTTAAGTTATAATAATAATTGATTATTAAATAAAAATAATCTCAATTCCATTAATATTCAAATTTTTACTAGTAAATCTAATTAACATATTAAATGATCCTTATCATTAAATTCAACCTAGTTATTAAATTAATAATTAATAATTATTTATAATTATTAATTGATTAATAATCAATAACTATTCACAAAATCCTTTTATAAACTATATATATATATAAATCGTTAAATGAATTAATAATTAGAAACTCATCTAATAAACATGATAATATTATCGCTTATCGATTATACTATTAAATAATAATGAAATCAATATTAAAATTTATTAATAATAATAAATTAATTTTAAAACTTATTAACAATTCATAACAATAATTTAATATGCAATAATTATAAAAACTTATTTAATAATATATATATATATATATATATATATATATATATATATATATATATATATACATTTAACAACTCATAACAATATAAATTTAATTTTATAACAACTAAATTAAATATTAACTAGAACCTTTGTTAAAAATTATTAATAAATTTACATTAAACTAAACTATGTTAAGGGGGGCCGCCGACATGACAAGCCGTGCGGTCCCATCTCCTAATTTAGTGTAGTCGCTGCATTAAAGCAACACGACTTTAACGCCATCGGCCAACAATGAAGGTGAATGGTGGGGGTGGGGTCTCCCCACGTATATGCTTCATGTTATTTATTATTAATTTTATTTGTTTAATAAGATTAAATTTAGTTTCAAAATGTTATTAATTAATGTTAGGAGTTTTTAAAACAATCCTCTCAAATAAATAAATATAATTTAAAAATTTATTTTTAATAAAATTTTAACCAAAAACAATCCCTCATTCATATACTTTATTATATTTTAAATTAAATTCAAACAACCTCTCTTGTAAAATGTGTCATTATTATTACTTATAATATCATTTACAAATATAGTCTAATAGGAGAACTTCTATCAACGATTCGAATTTTCCTATCTTAGCATTTTCTTTCTTTCAAACCCCACCTAGATTTAATTACAATTCTAATTCGACTGAGGGAGAATTGCAACGATATATATATAATCTCGTAACCAGACGAAAACAACATACATGCCTGGATTCAAGTTTACAAGATTGAAAGATTCGTTGTAATGAAGTACAAACAATCAGATGCACAGTCACGAAGAAGACAGGAATATCAAATTGCATAATTCAATCAGTGATCACAACACAAGATCCTACCTCAATCTGATGCTAACACGTAACCAATCGAGAATTGTGAGAAGATTCGCTTCCACAAATTTGCATCCAGATTCGTCCCTAAAATTCGTCTCCCCAAAATTCGTGTCCAATCTTCATGTCCCCAGAAATGAACCTTCAATTGATAATAAAAAGGGTTCTCTCTCCTTGAATCGGGAAACTAACTATATGTTTACCCGGGAGAACTTAGTGCTTACCAGACTCAACTCCAAAGTTAGCTTTAAAATTACCTTTATTATCTTTTCTTATTCTTTTGCATTCAACTTTCATGCACATTAAGTTGAATTATTAAATAACTTTATTTAATATTCCACTTGACTTCTATTTTAATCTTTATTACTTTTAATCTCATGCGCACTTTATGAAATTAAAGTAACATTATTATTTTCACTTATTTTATCTTTTAATAAATTTCTTTTATTTAATCTTATGCATAAGTCATGCGAACTAGAATCTTTTATTAAATAATTATATTTTCACTTTTTAAATTATTTTAGAAACTAAATTGATAAAAATATTTATTAACTCAAATAATAATAATATTTAGCATTTATTTAAAAATGAACTCTAAATATATTATTATTAAATTAACTAAATATTATCACGTTCTAAATTTAGACTTAAAGCTTTTATCTCCAAATTTAATTCCTTTCATTTAATTAATTTCTAAATTTTAAATAAAAATAATAATTAAATATTAAAATGTCATAATAATCTTCTATTAAATTAAATCATTAATTAATCGTTTTAATTAGTTTCTTTTATATTTAAACTCATGCTTAGATCATGCGATCTAGAAACCTTTAATAATTTAATATCTTTTCCACTTTTAATTTATTTAAAAAACTTTAATTGATAAAATATTTATTAATTCAATTAATAATAATATTTAGCATTTATTTAAAAATGAACTCTAAATATATATTATTATTAAATTAAATAAATATTATCACATTCTAAAATTATACTTAAAACTTTTATTTCCAAATTTAATTCTTTTTATTTAATTAATTTCTCAATTAATTAAATATAATTAAATATTAAAATATCATAATAATTTTCTATTAAATTAAATCATTAATTAACCCTTTTAATTGAACTTAATTAATAGAAAATACATCAAGGACTCATAAAGCAACATATGAAAACCCATCATAGAAGAACACATACTAAATCAAACAAAAAGGGTTATAATCACGAAATAACATCATTTGATGCATTCGAAGGGTACTTAACTTAGATACTTGTCCTAATTATCAATTAGGACAATTGGCTAAAGGGTTTAGGATTTGGACTTAAGAGTTTATCTCCCCTCTCTTACCATTGAGATAATGCGATAGGGTACGCTCATCCTGGCAATTCAGGGAAGTCGATACCCGGTACCTACAACCTGCATAAAATTCACGCATGTACAGACACAATATTCTAAGCTAAACAGACAATGGCAGGAAGTGGTGCATCGTGTAGATCCCGACTAGTAGGTGACTACGACTCCCTTCCTTAACCACATCAGAAACACCATACATAAAGAAAACAAACACGCACACCATACACATGCAGTATGGGGTAAGTATCCATAAGAAAGCACGTGTGATAATAAACCATATAACTAATCATCATTGATAATTGAAAATATTGAATAATCATCATACATGCATGAAATATAGAGTACCAAGTCATCTCATCATATAATAAATTGAGTGTAAAACAACATCTAATAATCTGAAAGTAATGCTACTAAACATCAAGTATAAAACTGGCCTAAAAGAGTTTGGCAATGAAGACTGAAATGCGACTTAGGGGCAGGCACTACATCCACCCCCCCTAGACTTAGGCTTACTCCTGGAAGCCTACAAGAATAGAAAAGCTAAGGACTCACTATGCGGGTCCCATTGGACCCTTTCCCCCTGTAGGAGGATAAGACTCCACTGAGTACACTCTCCGGGCTCTATCCATGCCACCAACTGTGGGTTCTGAAGCTGTAGGTCTATGGCCTGAGAACTGTGGTTTTCCTTGAGGGCAACGAGACGACTTGTGTCCGCGTTGTCCACATGAGAAACACTCTCCATTGAAGCTCCTCTGAACTCTAGGTGCACTAGACTATTGGAAACTACCCCCACTAGGATAAGACTGAACACTCTGAGATGGTTGGTCATACTGGATGTGCTTGTTGCGCTGAGCGTTGTGATAGTTCCTAGTATTGGAACCACTGCCACCACTCTGTGCTGGAGGATAAGTACCTTCCTGTTGCTGATTACCCCCAGTCGGAGGTTTCCTATTGCCACCTGTTCCCTGACCACCCTTCGATCCTGATGCTGAAGGTGCTCCTACAAAACCCCCATGTCCCAAGTTCACACTCTGCTCTACAAGGACGGCTCGATGTACCGCATCCTTGAGGGTTTTAGGTTCAAACACCTTAACACCCCCAATTAAACGGTTGTTCAAGCCTCTAATGAAATGTTGTGCCAACTGTGCTGGGTTGTCACTGAATCTCGAAAAAGGCATGAGCTCATAGAACTTGCGCTCATACTCTATAACGGTCATAGTGAACTGTCTCAGGTTATGGAACTCATCTGCTCTATGCTGCTTCCATTCCTCTGGTAGGAATCGCTCACGGAAGCTCTCTAAGAATAACTCCCATGTGACACTGCCCATGCTAATGCCCAACTTCTTTTCCTCGATAGTCCACCAGGTGGCCCCAAAGAACTCTAGGTTGGTGATAGCAAACCTCACTTTGACATTACTGTCAAAGTCCTGCATAGCAAAAATCCTGTCAAGGGCAATAAGCCACTGCTCAGCTACATATCCAGAACCCTGCCCATTAAAGGGCTTGACCTTGGACCTCTGAAGGTCCTTCATCTGTGAAGATACAATGGATCTATGTCGATCCCTCAGAGGGCTCCTAGACCTAGGTCTATGCTCATGTCCTGCCCAATGTGCTCTATCCTGCTCAAGAACAGGAGGTAGGCGATCAATGATGGTTCGCATCAATTGCCTCATGTCAACCTCCTCCGAGTCAGCATGCTCCTCTCTATGGTTCTCTTCCTGATGCTCACTGACCTGCTCTTCCCTATTCTCTTCCTGAATGGGGCTCTCGTGGATAGACTCATGAACACTAATACCTCTGCCTTGTCCACGACTTCTGCCACGGCCAAGGCTACGGACTCTAACGGAAGATCTCGTCCCAGATACCATCCTATAATAATATCCAAGACACAAGATGCTAAAATAACCATGAAACATACTACTGAAACACATAGATAAAAGACACATGTTTTGCAAACAAGATATTTTCAATTTTCAGTTTACCTATAATTTCAATTTAAGTATGATTTCAGTTTTGAAGCCTAAGTGTTGAAGTATGAAAAATAGGTAACTAATAGTTTACATAATGTTTCAGTTCAACTAGTTTCAAGTTCTAGTTTAAGGTTTGCATTTTTGTTCAACTAGTTAACACTAGTGGCGTTCCAATATACCCAGAGCTCCCAATGTAGAAACTCGGGCTCTGATACCAGATGTAACGCCCCGCCAAGGGATCCAAAAGAATTAACCTAAAGTTTTACTAAGTTTGCTAAACATTTTTTTTTTTTAACAAGAAGTACAACGTACACATCAAACACATAGTAGCGGAAGCAATAACATGTAATCATTGACAACATACATTGTAAGTTACATTTCTTAAAGATCCCAAGACGTTGAGTCACGTTTAAATTTAATTAATTCTAAGTCTAACAACTATCACATACATATGAAAGAATAATCAGAAAGTCCCATGTCCATAATATACATTTGTTCCGAATGCCTCTCGGCAAATTAATTTGGAATGCTCAATCATCCACTATACAAGTCACAGGGTATGAAAGGCTTAAAAGAATATACATATGTAATAATAGAAATACATCAACCTCCATGAATCCATGATACAAAGTACAGTAAAGATATATACAAAACTATTCACCATACTTGATACATCCATAATGATAAAACATCTATCATAAAATCTAACCATCCATCATAATAATCCAAGAACATAGTGAAGGTAAATGCCAATCACGAAAACTCCAGCCACGGTGACCATAGAACGGATCTCAATGGTAAGAGTAAAAGCACTACCACTCGACCGCGTGGAACCTAAATGGTCCACTCCCACCGCGCTGAGGAGATAGTCTCAAGTCCCAAATAGGATAACAAAACCTATAATCATAAATAATCTCTAAGTCCAGGAAATTCTATAAGTATGCTAACTCAAGGGTTCCTAAAAAGATCGACATCTAAATCCCAGAGGTACCACAAGACAAGTAGGAAACCTAATATGCAAGTGGGAAAGTGTCATCGCAAAAGTCACGTAGAAGTTACCCGAGCAATCCCTTAGGAATCTCGGGTCCCTACTGATCCCTGCGGCCATTAGTATCCTCTCGTACTGACGAGGCATACTATGGAATGCAAGGTCGTAACCAAGCGTTCTCTCTACCCCATCCTAGTCTATACTAGCACTCAAGGCATGGGAGAGAACATACAATTATCTTATTAGGTTCATTTTCCCTTATTTAGTGTAAATGTTTTCACTTATTAAAACAACTTACAATGAGTTACTCTAGGCAGCCTCTTAGGGCCCCGATCCCCATTGCAAGCCACTTCCCGACTCTACACATAGATAACCTACCCTAGGTTCATGAAATCATAAATCAAAGAATCATAATAAAACCACCTCAGTCCTATATGAGCAACTGAAAAGACAACATAAAAGATAAGCTACAAAATTACATCAGTTCTTCATGAGCAACAGATAATATCAAATAATAATCATATGATCACGACAATTCTCTATCAGCAACTGAGGGCATCAATTATAAATCAAAAAATCCAATGGTTCTCCAATGAGCAACCAGAAAGTATCCCAATAGTAAATTACAATACTGATCGAAGACTCCAAAATGGTCAAGTCAAAATATGACATCATCAAGAACATAACAAACACTTTAGTCCTCTCAAGCGACTGAAAAGCAATCCAAGTATAACTGATCGAGACTCAAAAATGGTTAAGTCAGGTATCTCATAAGCATACACCTCAACTTCACACAAGAAGACTGGAAAGCAATAACAATCAGTAAATTCATCCATCATAGAGCATATCACACATCAGCATGGTTGGGTTTAGAAAGATCGAGAACAAATCATCATAATATCACAATCGTATAACCCTCGAGCCTCTGGTAACATCCTAAGACTGGTCAAAACTAAACAATCCCAAGAACCCCAAAACATAAACAACATATGGAAAACATCAAGTAACTCAGTTGGTTTAATTTGAAAATTATAGAGTTGAGTAAAACAATAAAGTTTAAACTTCAATTTACATTTCAACGTTCATTTCAGGTGTAAAGATTCTTAGTTTAATCCATCCACTAACCCATTCATTTATATATATAAAATTACCCTTATTATAAAAATCGTTTTCCTGAAAGAATAACTCGAGGCTAATCAATTATTTGTTTAAGTTATAATAATAATTGATTATTAAATAAAAATAATCTCAATTCCATTAATATTCAAATTTTTACTAGTAAATCTAATTAACATATTAAATGATCCTTATCATTAAATTCAACCTAGTTATTAAATTAATAATTAATAATTATTTATAATTATTAATTGATTAATAATCAATAACTATTCACAAAATCCTTTTATAAACTATATATATATATAAATCGTTAAATGAATTAATAATTAGAAACTCATCTAATAAACATGATAATATTATCGCTTATCGATTATACTATTAAATAATAATGAAATCAATATTAAAATTTATTAATAATAATAAATTAATTTTAAAACTTATTAACAATTCATAACAATAATTTAATATGCAATAATTATAAAAACTTATTTAATAATATATATATATATATATATATATATATATATATATATATATATATATACATTTAACAACTCATAACAATATAAATTTAATTTTATAACAACTAAATTAAATATTAACTAGAACCTTTGTTAAAAATTATTAATAAATTTACATTAAACTAAACTATGTTAAGGGGGGCCGCCGACATGACAAGCCGTGCGGTCCCATCTCCTAATTTAGTGCAGTCGCTGCATTAAAGCAGCACGACTTTAACGCCGTCGGCCAACAATGAAGGTGAATGGTGGGGGTGGGGTCTCCCCACGTATATGCTTCATGTTATTTATTATTAATTTTATTTGTTTAATAAGATTAAATTTAGTTTCAAAATGTTATTAATTAATGTTAGGAGTTTTTAAAACAATCCTCTCAAATAAATAAATATAATTTAAAAATTTATTTTTAATAAAATTTTAACCAAAAACAATCCCTCATTCATATACTTTATTATATTTTAAATTAAATTCAAACAACCTCTCTTGTAAAATGTGTCATTATTATTACTTATAATATCATTTACAAATATAGTCTAATAGGAGAACTTCTATCAACGATTCGAATTTTCCTATCTTAGCATTTTCTTTCTTTCAAACCCCACCTAGATTTAATTACAATTCTAATTCGACTGAGGGAGAATTGCAACGATATATATATAATCTCGTAACCAGACGAAAACAACATACATGCCCGGATTCAAGTTTACAAGATTGAAAGATTCGTTGTAATGAAGTACAAACAATCAGATGCACAGTCACGAAGAAGACAGGAATATCAAATTGCATAATTCAATCAGTGATCACAACACAAGATCCTACCTCAATCTGATGCTAACACGTAACCAATCGAGAATTGTGAGAAGATTCGCTTCCACAAATTTGCATCCAGATTCGTCCCTAAAATTCGTCTCCCCAAAATTCATGTCCAATCTTCATGTCCCCAGAAATGAACCTTCAATTGATAATAAAAAGGGTTCTCTCTCCTTGAATCGAGAAACTAACTATATGTTTACCCGGGAGAACTTAGTGCTTACCAGACTCAACTCCAAAGTTAGCTTTAAAATTACCTTTATTATCTTTTCTTATTCTTTTGCATTCAACTTTCATGCACATTAAGTTGAATTATTAAATAACTTTATTTAATATTCCACTTGACTTCTATTTTTAATCTTTATTACTTTTAATCTCATGCGCACTTTATGAAATTAAAGTAACATTATTATTTTCACTTATTTTATCTTTTAATAAATTTCTTTTATTTAATCTTATGCATAAGTCATGCGAACTAGAATCTTTTATTAAATAATTATATTTTCACTTTTTAAATTATTTTAGAAACTAAATTGATAAAAATATTTATTAACTCAAATAATAATAATATTTAGCATTTATTTAAAAATGAACTCTAAATATATTATTATTAAATTAACTAAATATTATCACGTTCTAAATTTAGACTTAAAGCTTTTATCTCCAAATTTAATTCCTTTCATTTAATTAATTTCTAAATTTTAAATAAAAATAATAATTAAATATTAAAATGTCATAATAATCTTCTATTAAATTAAATCATTAATTAATTGTTTTAATTAGTTTCTTTTATATTTAAACTCATGCTTAGATCATGCGATCTAGAAACCCTTAATAATTTAATATCTTTTCCACTTTTAATTTATTTAAAAAACTTTAATTGATAAAATATTTATTAATTCAATTAATAATAATATTTAGCATTTATTTAAAAATGAACTCTAAATATATATTATTATTAAATTAAATAAATATTATCACATTCTAAAATTATACTTAAAACTTTTATTTCCAAATTTAATTCTTTTTATTTAATTAATTTCTCAATTAATTAAATATAATTAAATATTAAAATATCATAATAATTTTCTATTAAATTAAATCATTAATTAACCCTTTTAATTGAACTTAATTAATAGAAAATACATCAAGGACTCATAAAGCAACATATGAAAACCCATCATAGAAGAACACATACTAAATCAAACAAAAAGGGTTATAATCACGAAATAACATCATTTGATGCATTCGGAGGGTACTTAACTCAGATACTTGTCATAATTATCAATTCTGACAATTGGCTAAAGGGTTTAGGATTTGGACTTAAGAGTTTATCTTCCCTCTCTTACCATTGAGATAATGCGATAGGGTACGCTCATCCTGGAAATTCAGGGAAGTCGATACCCGGTACCTGCAACCTGCATAAAATTCACGCATGTACAGACACAATATTCTAAGCTAAACAGACAATGGCAGGAAGTGGTGCATCGTGTAGATCCCGACTAGCAAGTGACTACGACTCCCTTCCTTAACCACATCAGAAACACCATACATAAAGAAAACAAACACACACACCATACACATGCAGTATGGGGTAAGTATCCATAAGAAAGCACGTGTGATAATAAACCATATAACTAATCATCATTGATAATTGAAAATATTGAATAATCATCATACATGCATGAAATATAGAGTACCAAGTCATCTCATCATATAATAAATTGAGTGTAAAACAACATCTAATAATCTGAAAGTAATGCTACTAAACATCAAGTATAAAACTGGCCTAAAAGAGTTTGGCAATGAAGACTGAAATGCGACTTAGGGGCAGGCACTACAGACAACTACAACATCACATGAGAGTGAAGAAGGGAACCTCATGGATGAGGCATCTAATCTAGATGATGGTTGGGATTTTAATAGACCAATGAATATTGATTCTGATATGGATGATGATATGAATCCTTACAATCAATGTAGTGCAACTAGGAAATAGTTTCTATCACTATCATCATCAAGGAAGGAAAAGAGGAAGAAGGCCAACATGGTTGGTTTGATGGATGTCATATGTGAAGTCATCAATAATTTAAATTATGGTCTCAAGGAAACTCAAAATGTCAGAAAGGATGAAGGGCATTTAGATATAGTTTATGATTAAAGTGTATGATACCCTCAAAGTAATTCTTGATCTTGGTGACATAACATGCTAGAGGCATATGATAGTTTTTTTATTGAAAGTACAAGAGCCAAAGGGCTCTTAAGAATGAGTGAAGGGGAGAGATCCATATATGTATGACTAAAGTTTGGAGGACTATAGATAGAGCATATCATAAAATTCTTGAGACTTAGTTTTACCATTATAACTTGAAATTTTTGACATAATAGCTCTACATTGACTATCACACTCCATCATTCTTGGTTATGTTTTAACAATAATATTGCATTAAAAACATGTGAATTAAGAATATTATTTTCATTTTCTATGTATTTTTCTCTTTAAAAATCTCATTTTCTTGCATAGTTGTTTATTTTGTCTATGAACATCCTTTCATTTTGTAGTTGGTTGGATGATAGTTATGATGTTATGCATGTTGATCATATTATGATGTTACGTCTATTGATCTTTTGCCTTCATAAACCAATTCTAAAATACTTTAAAAATGAGCAAATAGTTTAACGTGTTCATTGTTAATAGGCTGATATACTTTCATAAACTAGTGCTCATAGTAACCCCTTCTGAAAATTGATCAAAAACTTGATGAACTTCAATGGAAAGCCTGTTGAGATCATATGTTTTAGATGATGATAAATACTTTAGTGGATTTTGTGGGTCATTCATTTTCGATGGTGGTCATCTTGATCTTAGTCAATTTCATCCTATCTAGAGGTACAACATAAGTGGCATACACAATAAGTAACTTGATCAATGAAATTTATATGTTTTAATGATTCAATTTTAAAAATAAAGTTGATTAAGAGCTAGTGGATCTAGGGTTACTAGACTTCTCCACTATCATATGCCCATAATGTTATTGTCGTAAATGAATTTTTGGGAAAGAGATGGGGTGAGGTTAGTTTAGTAAAAGTTAGAATATATTTTACTTAATGGTTGTGAGGTATTGTGCTTTTTTCTGAACATTTAGTGTTGGTAACTGTAGCCTGTAGGGGATGGCATAAAACAAACTATAGGAGAACTTTTGTTAAGATCTCATGGAATATTTCTGCATGATTGGTGGTATTGGATTGACATAGGAGTTGTATTTGGATACTCTATCTTACTATGGTGTTGGAAACCAATGAAGACTACAACATTCATATACTTGTAGTTAAAAATTGATAAAACCTAATAGAGATGTTTAGCTAAATCTTCTATTGAAAGTACATGTCGAGTAATTGAGGCCAAGACTATCAAAATTGTGGTTAAATGTGAGACCACTACTAGTATTGTTGTTTTTTCAGATTGTGTATGCTTGATATATTTTTTTTATGCATATGATATGATAAGATTGAGAATAAGGTCTAAACTGATAATTGATGTCTTTGTTCTATAATTGGTCAATTCCTAATAAAATAGAGTGTTAAAATGGTGTATGTGTATTCAATTATTCATTTCAAAATATCTTAATTAAATTTGGACTATACTCTTTATTATAATATTCATCTAACTAATGTAATATTTGGCATTGCAATGTTTATAATAGGTTCATGGCTTTGATAAATGTGCCAATGTGTTGATATGGTGTTGACCTGTGCTTGTTAAAGACATCACACACATAGACTAATCTTGAATGTCAATTTTGGTGTTGCCCAATTATAAAAAAGGTTGTTATTATATTATTGTTTAATCATATTGTATGAAGTTAAAAATTTTATCATAAGAACTAACAAAGATTTGGTGTTATTGGGGAATAATTGATGTGGATACTTTGCCTAGTTTAATGATGGCCCATCTACAACTGTACAACGTGTTGAAGGAATCGAGTGCAAGTTATGTGCTCAAGAGGTGGATATGGCCATGGTTACTTCATAGGCAAAGGCATAAATTATCTTTCTATGATGCCTTCTTTGTTGGGACCATATGTGAAAGTGTGCATAAAATTATGATTTTGTATAGAGATTAACTTCTTTGTTTGGACCATAATTGGACCATATGTGAATAAGTGTTCAAATATGACCCCTCTATTGTAACTTGTTTATAGATTTGACTTCTACAACAAGTTTTATGTAATATCATGACTATTATGGGGTTTGTAATGTGTTGTTCTATGAAGAATATAATTAATAAAATTAAGCTTTTTTTGGTTTATAACTCTCTTTTTTATGACAAAATATCAATAAATAAAACTAAGCTTAATTATAATTTTCTATACATATGTTTACGACAAATTTATAGTAACATTGTGACTATTTTGTTATTTTAACTAGTTTTTATAATTTGAAAAAGTTAACCTTATTCACAAATAAATTTTAAAAATAATATTTAATAATTTTAACTTTTTATTTTAAAAAAAAGTAAAAAATAAAAAATACAAATTAAATAAATCAAATAATTATAAAAATGTCTAATTCTAATTCCAATTTCACGAAACACAATTTCATGAACTAGATTCAAAAGATGTATCTTCCCATTCATCTTCCAGGTGAAACAAATGAGACCAACTAGTTTCACAAAAGCTAATTTCGAAAAACAAGGCTCATTTTTGACAAATTTTGGATATGCATCAAGCCCTAGCTTTGCTTGTTTCATGAAAGAAATGGGCCATAACAAAATAGAAATGCAATGCATTGAAGATAGGAGGACTGGTTGGTAATCACAGATAAATTAATGAACATAATGGAGTTTTGCATGTTTTTGGAAATGCCAAATCTATCCATTATGCATGTTTTTAGAAATGCCAAATCTATCATCATGTAATCCCAAAGCCAAACAAAGTCCTACAGATTCCAAGTGCAGTATATGAGCAGGCCTACAAGATCTCTAAAGTTGACCTTCATTTTCTTTGGCATGGAACCTTTCCTCCTTCTAGATGGTATCTGAACCGACACAACTATTTCCAGAGACTTCCAACTTGGTTCAAGAGCTCTTCAATGAAATTTTGAAAAACTTAATTTTCTAAATTTTTTATGGGAATAAATCAATATTACCTCAACTAAAATATATACTAGCAAATCAGGAAAAATTAATTAATGATTGAAAATTAATTTAAAAATATAATTTTTTTTTAACTTTAAAAATGTACCAAATCTGATTATCAAAATTAATAGTGTGTGACAATTGAGAACATTAGTTTCCTACCTATATAATAGACAAGGACTAATAATAAAATATGTTGAAACTCATTCTCAGTAATTACAATTATACGAAGTTTACCTCAGAAGTGTTCCACCTTCATTTTACAAGAGACTTGGTGAGGATGGAAAAGAACTGTGAACTCCCTCTTAATCCAATATTTCACAAAATTTTGAGATATATTGAAGTAATTTTTAGAATACAAGTTTCTCTGAGTCCAAGTTTGATTTACCAACTTTTGCAAAGAAAGCTTAATGCTTGAGTCTATCAAGACATTTTGTTGCAGTGTGACCATAGTTGTCACATCTATAACATTGTATTTTAGAATAGTCTCTCTACAAATCTTGAACAATTGTTTACCATTTGAGTTTGTGCCCTCTTTTCCTTTTCACATTAATGGTGAGAATTTGAATTTCTTCATTTGTGGATTCCGTGTTGATTCCTCTAGATATTAGATTACACTCTTCTTGAATGTAGTCAACTTTTAGTCGATCAAATTTGGGGAGCTTGGAATGAGCACTTGTTCATTGTCTAAAGCTTTTTCATGAGATAGGGAGTCTATTTAAAATTATCATAGTTAACTCTTTACTATCATAGATTTGACCAATTTTTGAGAGTTGGTTTGTTAATTCTTTTACTTTATGAGGTGATGGTCTCTCCTTCATTCATTTTAATATTTTAGAGTTTAGTTTTAAGAGTAAGAATCATGCTAATTTTGTTGATCTCAAACATGTTTTCTAGGGCTTTGAACATATCATATGTAGAGTCTAATTTTGTGATAATAGGTAGTAGATTATATTTTACTCCATTCCATTTCTCTGGTGTTGTCCTTTTCCCATTGACTCTTTTCATCATTCTCGCTAGATTTAGGAGGATTTTCTACAAATTTTTTTAACTCATGTTTTCTTAGTAATAACATTATTTATAGTTTCCAAGTAGTTTCAAAGCTTTAAATTTTGAAGCACCTTCAAGTTTGTCTTCAAGTCTAATTCCATTCACCATTATGGTAGAATATAATATTTCCAAAGGAATATATTTATAGATTTTATCAAACAAAAAAAATATTTGATTATCTCTCAACTAGGCTCTAATACCATGCTAAAATTAATGATCAGAATTTATTTTATAAGGTGTGTTTACTATTCTAAAAATTGACTTGATCTGTTATATATTCTTTCCTTGATTAATAATTCTTTCTAATAATATTATTATGTTTTTATAATACTAATAATGTCGATTATTTATTGTGGTATACTCTGCAATGAAGACAATAAGAAGACTATTTTTGTTTATGTGTTATGTTATGTATTCATTGCAGGTTTTACCCTCAATACATATGACATAGAGTAACATCCATGATGTACAGTGGCTCCATTGTGGAGTCACAACCCATAATGGTCATGACTTCCACGTTAAACAAATGCAATTGCGTAACATTTTATTGAGAACTGCAATCGGTTGAAACAATCAATTACCCTTATGGATTAGTCAATATGATTATTATGCATTCTACCATATTAAACACAAATTAACTTAATATAATGATAATTATATGTTAGAGTAATAAAGTATTTTCTTATTAATTAAATCATACTGATTTACTTATTAAGTCACTTATTATCTCTAGTTTACTTAAGCTAAACTTTGGGCATATAATAATTAATTGCTTTATTAATTATTATCATGCAACCTAGGTTAGTTACCTATTAGGGTTTTGATCTTATTTATAAAGGTGGTCACTCTTTATAATTATATATTGATTCACTTTTGATAACAACAATTTCTCTTTTAGCTCATCAAGAATGTCTCATCTATGGATATGGGAATTCCAACCTCTATAGCTTTTTCTTCTCTCTATCTATGACAAACGTTTGCATGTAGGTGATTCTTGGGAGCTATGGGGTTCATCTTTCATCAATTTCAACATGGTATCAGAGCTCCAAATCTTCATGCCCATGTTTTATTTATGAGAGGTTTGGCTTGGATTTCAAATATATTCTTTTTCTTTCAAAAGGTTTCATTTTTCAGATTTTTTTTGTTGTTGGATCTAGGAGGTCACTAATTTTCGGATCACTTTGAGCCCAAACAGACATCATTGTTGAGCTTAAAGCACCAAAAAACAATTACTTTCATATAAAATTTCTCCAATTTGGACACAAATAGAATCTGAAGCAAAACAATTTGCTTCCATATTGGACATGTTTCCCGAGGTGACAATTTTATAAAAAGGCACAAAATTTGAGATTTTTCAGTGCATAAATTGAGGTTTTGGCATGAAAATGAGATTTTTTGGCACAAAAATTGAGTCATCCTATGTATGTTGGCATGGAAATTAAGGTGCATTTGCACAAAAATTGAGATTTTTGGCACTAAAATCAATGCAATTTTTGGTATGAACTTCCATGCTTCTCAATACAATTTTGTACACAATTTGTACTTTCCCGAGGTGATTTCTATATTGACATACACACTTCTAAATGCATTTTGGAATGAATCTCGAGGAAAATTTCTATTTTGCACTCTAGGGGACATATCTTGAGCATTTAATCTCTGATTTGAGATTTATTTATATCATTGGAAAGATCTTTGAGATCTCTTTCACTTGATGGTGGTTCTTTTTCTAGATTGTGCTCCAAGCACATTCTATTCAATCTTTTGCATTTTTGCATTCTAGTGGATATCTTGGTTATTTTAGGTCTTGGGATTGATTTTGTTACTTTAGATAATTCATCATGGGTTGTACTATATGGTGTATCAACCTTATGTCTCTTTTGGTCTATGTGGACATCTTTTGTAGAATGTATGCAAACACATTGAGATAAAGTGACACTCTATTGCATTTTGAGATCTAGCACATCTTTGTCTTTTGTTGTACTCACACTACATTAAAAGTGCCTTAGGGGGTTTCATGTTGACCATATTCGCCATCTTCCTTTGTCAAGTGAGTGTTCCTTTCATGACATTAGCCTCATGATGTGTCGATGATATGTGCCATTATAGGTGTTTGTATTTCTTTTGCACTCTTGATGTTCTAGGTTCTTCTTTCTAAAGGAGATATTACATTCAGTTGCAGTGTTCATGTCTTACCTCTCAACATTATAGGGGGGTTATGTCAGTTCTATTGCTTTGTTGGTTCAATGGAGTGAGCTATGTATTCATTATTTGATCCTATGTACTAGGCGATTGTAGTGACTTGATACCTATGCATTTTAATGAGATGGATCATTTACCATATAGAAATTCTTTCATTCCTATTTTTGGAGGCCATGAAGGTACCTTCCATCTTCGATTGGTCAACTCTTTAGACTTAGTCTTCTCTACCTAGTCATGTTCTATATAGTGGAGGTTCTTTAGATCAGTAGTTAGGTAGTGTTTGTAGCTTCACACTTCAATGGTATTCTTCATGATTAACTTTTGTTTCTATCTTTTGGGACATTTCCTAGTTTGGAGGCTTCTTTAGTCCTTCACTAGTTCTTTTCAGCATTATTTCTATCTCTTTTTGGAGTATGGTTTTTCCCATGTGGTTTTCTCTATTTCTCCTCTTTGTAGAGATTTGGTTGTGCTTGGGTACCTTATCAAGCCTTGTTGTTGAGACTCAAATTTACTTTCAATAGTAGTTTCTAGGTTTTTAGCTACTCCCTAAGTTTATCTTAAGGGGGGGTGTTAGAGTAATAATTTATTTTTCTTATTAATTAAATCATATTGATTTAATTATTAAGTCAATTATTATCTCTAGTTTACTTAACCTAAACTTTGGGCATATAATAATTAATTATTTTATTAATTACTATCATGCAACCTAGGTTAGCTACCTATTAGGGTTTTGATCTCCTTTATAAGGATGACTGCTCTTTGTAATTATATATTGATTCACTTTTGATAATAGCAATTTCTCTTTTTTCCTCTTAGAATTTCAACCTCCATAACTTTTTCTTCTCTCTTCCTGTCACAGGTGTTTGCATGCAGGTGATTCTTGGGAGTTGTGTGGTTTATCTCTCATCAACTTCAACATTATATATATGATATTCACTTCTATAAGATTTCATAATAATAACATATTTTTTTATCTTTCATCTTGATGAAGGATCATAGAGTGTGATCTGAAATGTTGATGCTAAAAATAATAAACAATCAAATTAAAAAATAGAAATAATATTAGAAAAGGATTGTAGAAATATGAATACACACACACACACACACACACACACACACACACACACACACACACACACACACACATATATATAAACTACAATAACATTAACATGTAGGGATTTATGGGAGTTTGAAACCAAGTGGAAGTCTAAGGGGAATGCATTAGCTTTCATTTGCACCATTTGGAGGCCTAGAAACAAATTGGATGTTGAGATCCACTCAAATTTGTGTACAAACAAGTCCAAAACCTACATTCACCTAGGGTTTTATAGGAAATGCCCATAATTGACATTTTCACTATTAGTTTTTAACAACCATTGGGGAAATCTTAGGGTGGACAATGTATATTAAGATTTTGGTGTCAATTTGCAAAAAAACTCCAAACCTTGAGAGAACTTTGTAGTCATAGGCAGGCATCCCAATGTGATCGCTTAAACAATATTCAAGGAAAGTTCTCGCAAAGGGAGTTTGGGGTGGAACCAAGCTTTAAACCTTGTAATTGGTGGTTTCATCCCTTTTGAGTGGTTGGTTTCCAAACTTCTTGTAATCGCTTTGCATGAGATTGGTATAAGAGCATAGGAGAGTCCTTGAGGAAAACAAAGTTAAAGGTTTATGTCAGTAGAAGAGTCAAAAAGTGAGGCTCCAGTCATGCCTCTTAAGATGACAAATGCAAAACTTGTAAAGAGAGTGCAAGAAAACGAAGAACACAATAGGTTGTTGAAGGAGGAGTTGGAAAGGTTGAAGGGTAAGATGAGAAAGGAAGTAGAATATTCCTTTGACAACGAAGAAGAAGGGGATGATGAGGAGATCCATAGGTAGGAGGAAGAAGTTCTCGCAAATTAGAGGCACATCTTAATATCCTCAATAATATGGTTGGAAGAGCCATGGATAGTAAATCTAAGATACCCAACTTTATAGGAAGATGAATGCTAACATTGTCATGGACTCGATAGAGTCCTTAGACAACTACTTTGAATTGAAGAAATCCCAAAAAATTAGAAGGTCAAGATTGCAAATTCAAGCTGAAAGGAGCAACCCTAACATGCTGGAATTTTGTCCAAGGAGAAAGGGCGAAAGAAGGAAGAAGTACAATTACTCTTAGGGCCTTACGAGGGAACACACATTTGGCTTGTAAGTTATTGATAAGTTGAAGATATTTTCCATAGCAAGTCAAATTGTGATAGAATTATTAGGGTGGTTCACAAGAAACCATCTCTTATGAGAATGGAACACTTAGCACTCATTTCGTCAAGGCAATACTCAAAGGGATGAAGCATTGAGCCTTTCAGAGAGGTCAACGATCCCAATATAACTCCATCTCAAACACACTTAACTATGGAGTTTCCTCCAAAGTTGAGCCCACTTAGCTTGCAAATGGGGTAACAAGCTACATGTGTGTAACCATAGAAGAAACTTCATAGTTAGAGCACTATGAGCTTGAGTTGTATTGGGAAGATGACCTCTCAAGAAAGTTGGTTTCTTCACTCCTTTAAACATCACCTATATATAATGAGTGCTACACACAAGTTCTTGTGACTCACTACTCAAAAAGAGATCAATAAATTTGACAAAAAATACACTAAAAATTATTTACACACTTGTCATCAATGAAAAAAGGGGAGCTCTTGGTTTTCTTCGCTCTGCTAGGGTTTCTTGCTTCATGTGAACTTTCAATTTTTTGTGTATGGCTTTTCGTCTAAACTTTTTTTCTGTAAGCACCACTTGTCACATCGCATTTACTCCAAGATTTTTTTAGGCTAGGATATAATGGCTCTGGCCAGCAGTGAACTAGTTGTTTCTGGTGTTCATGTTGTTGCTTCGGTCTGCCATGGCACCGCCATAGAACAAACACCCATGCAAGTTTGTCCCGAAGGTTTCTCACAAGGTAATCCTGACATTATCCTTCCTTTGCAAGAATTTGATGCTACATGTGATTGGTTAGAACAACACACCTTGATAGGTTATTTTGTGGGTAGGACTCCTCTTGAAGCTATGCTCCAAGAATGGGTTAACAAGAGTTGGACTCCTCATGGAGTCCACCTTGATGCTATGCAAAACCTTACCAAAGGTTTTTTTTTTTTTTTCACTTCGCGAACCCATTGCAAGAAAACACAGTCTTTAACAATGGACCTTGGTTTGTGCATTCATCTTTGCTTGTTTTTCAAAAATGGTCACAAGACTTCACAGTCTTGGATGATAAAAAGCTGAGGGTTCTTGTGTGGGTCAAGTTCCTAGGTTTACCCCTGCTATGCTGGCCTTTCATTGAGTCCATTGCTAAAGCCCTTGGTAAAGTTGTCACCAAGGAGCTTGAGAAAGTTTTTAATGCCCACCTGCAATGATGCATTTGCATCGAGGTGGATCTTTCCAAGGATCTTAAGGATTCTATGGAAATTCATATTGGGACTCAAACCTTCTCCTAGAAGGTGCTTTACTTGAACCTCCCCAACACTTGTTATAGGTACTAGTCCATGGAACACAAGATCAAGGACTGCCCTCTGGCTATGCCTAGGGTCAAGCCCATGCCTAAAGAGCCACCTGTCAAACAGGCTGAAGGAAAAAAAGAAGAATGGGTTACTGTTGGGTGTAATGGAAAGGCTCCCTTGAATCCCTTGCCCCCCAAGCAGTCCTATGCTACGGTCATCACAGTTCCTCCTATCCCTACAGGAGCATCAATTCCAGTCAGCATAGGGACACAAGCAGCGGACAAATGAACTACTCTTGGATTTTCGCAGGTTTCAAACCCTACTGGCACATAGGGGATCAAGGCAGCTGCCAGGGCTTCTACCTTGGCTGGGGTGTGTACTCCTCTTGTTGCTTCTTCCATAGCACCACCAACGATGCAACGTTCTCGTAGTCCTCTTGGATGTGCAGAGATACTAGAGGTGAAACATCAGGCTGTAAGACCAAAGGGTTTTCCATCTGACTTCAACCATGTTTCTACCTTCTTACAGAATAGTTACTCCTCTCTTAAGGATGAAGATGATATGGAAGAGTTTTCATGAACTTCCTATCATGGAATGTTTGAGGTCTCATAGACCTCCCCAGAAAGTACTATGTTCAGGATGTCTATCATAGACTTGGTAATTTAGATTTTCTTTGTCTACAAGAAGTTAATATTTTTGGTTTCATGCTTTCTTTAGCATGCTGTGTAATTTGGCAGGATAACATGATGTTTTCTTCCTAGCACGATGCTGGCCGAGGTGGTGTAGTTACTCTCCTATCACCTCGCCTTCATTTTGCTATTATTTCACACAGTTCTTACCCCACGCATAGAATTATTTGACTTTTTCTTTCCATTAACAATCATTCTTTTGGAGTCATTAATGTTTATGCTTCCAATGATGCTATGGAAAGATTGCAGATGCGGGCCTGGCTGGCTGACAATTTGCCTCCAGCTACTTGGGTCATGTGCGGGGACTTTAATATGGTTGAAGTGGCCTCTAACAAAGAAAAAATTCTACCTTTTCACTGGACAGCTGGGGAAAGACAAGCCTAGTATTACATGTGCAATAAATTGGGCCTTTTTGATCCCAATACCAACCACTACTAGGGTAGTGGGGTTTGACACACTTGGTCCAACTTTTGACCTAGCTTTGACTGCATATTAAAATGTCTCAATCATGCTATGATCACTACACAATCTTTTTTCTCTTTTTTTGAGGATCGAGATCTACCTGTCATTCCCTTGCCAGATGTGACGTTATTTGACCACTATCCCATTTATTTTGTCATTTCTTGGTAAACAGCTATCCCAAAGGTGGCCAAGTCTCAGTTCTTCCTCAACATGTTTGTGCTGATGCATGCTTCCACCATCTCGCAAATCCTACATGTCTGGAATTTGAAGCCACATCCACATTCTCAAAGGGGATGGATTCAATGGTGGAATGATGTCATTACTAGAACTACCTAGTTCCTGCGCATTTATGGGTGACAATTGGCTATGTTCAGAAAACTGTCATATGAAGCCAACACACTTGCCCTCAAAAAAGCCTCTAAAGCCCTCACCCTCAATCCCTTTGATGTGGACTTACAAATTCAGCTTGCCAAGCTTTTCCATGACAAACAAATTGATGATAATTTTTATGCTCAGGGAGCCCAAATCAAAGCCCGTCTCTACTAGTTAGAGCTTGGCGACAAAGCCTCGAAGGAGTTTTTTCAGGTTCTTCACGCCCATCATACCAATGTTGGGATTAAAAAGATCAAACAAGAAAATGTTGTTCTATCTAGTCTCCCTACCATCTTGCAAGCATTTTTTCATCACTATGAGAACGTGTTTGCTTCGCAGGAAAATTTAGTTGCTCAGGAGGAAGCTCTCGAAAAGTGTATTTCTATTACTCCAAATTGCTTAGCAGTTGAGCAACGTGCTTTTTGTGAGCAACTTTTTTCCCTCCGAGACCTTAAAGAGGCAATCTATTCCATAGCGGATGAAAATTCCCCCAGGTGTCATGGGTTTCCTTGTGAATTCTACAAACACCTCTAGGAGCATATAGGTCCTGATCTGCAGAAAGTTTATCTTGAAGCCTACCATTCTAAAAGCTTAGGAGCCATTATAAACAAAGGAAATATCAAATTCACACCTAAAGCTAGTGATCCAGAGGACATATGCAATTGGAGACCCATTACCCTTCTGAATGTGTCTTATAAGATTATTACCAAGGCACTTTCTCTCAAAATTAGGCACATGTTGCCCTTAATTGTGCGGCCAGAGCAAACCGACTTCATCAAGTCTAGATATATTATTGATAACATGGAGGGAATGGAATGGGCTCACAAGTCCAATCAAAAGGCTATCTTTTTAAAGATAGATTTTGCTAAAGCCTATGATTGCATTGAATGGCCCTTCATCATGGCTATGCTTCAAGCTCTGGGTTTTGGCCCCAATTTCCTTCAGTCTGTGGAGATGCTCTTTAGTGATGCTAATGCTTGCATTACCATCAACAATTCACAATTTAAAGCTTTTTGACTTTTTTGTTCCATCAGGCAAGGTTGCCCACTAGCTCATGTGCTTTATGTCCTTGTTGCGGAAGGCTTTGGCTATTTACTTGCACATTTTGTGTCCTCAAGACTGGTTCGTGGCATTTCCTTGCCTGAATCATCCTCCGAATTAGTCAATGGACACTTTGCTGATGATTCTTTTCTTACTCTTTTAGAGGACGAAGAAAACATCAATAATGCTTTAAGTTGCCTAGACACCTTTTGTCAAAACGCTCTACTTTTGTCAGTCATTTTTGCTAGCTCCACCTTGGCTCAGCCAATTTGAGTGGAAATGAGTTACTCACGAGAAAATCTTTTGCTTTCTTGGCATTCCTTTTGTTTTCCAGGCGTTGCCTGTGGAACTTTGGAATGTTGTGTTGACCAAGATTAGCAAAAAGTTTGACTACTGGATCGCAAAGCTACTCTCCCTTGTTGGAAAATTCTAGATTTTCTTAAAGATTCTAGTGGCCACTCATGTGTATTACTCCTCATACTGGGCTCCATCCAAAGCTTTTTACATGAAGTTGGAAAGATTGCTCAGGGATTTTCTCTGGACCTCTGGTTCTGATCACCATGGCTTTCACAGAGTGACCTAGGATTTTTGTTGTCTCCCAAAAGAGTTCAATGATCTTTGTTCTCTTTTCACTCAGAAAGAAGGCCTTGCTCTTTGTGCAAAATGGATTATTGGGGCTATTTCAGGAGATGAAGCTTGGAAGATTTTGGTTTGGCACTACATTTCTTTCGGCTTTCCTGTCAACAGGCCTGCATGGAAGGGGATTGGTTTCCAAACCCTTCTCATCATGCGCGAGCCAGTGGCCATTCAGGGCTCATTCGTCATCAAGAGCATCTGGAAAGCCTAGGAGGCTATTAAGCCCTAGCCTCGATGCACTGGAGATGAATTCCACAATGGCCTCTCCTTGAATCAGTAGAACATTTGGTGGTCTCCCCTGTTTACCATTCAGGGTACTCCCCTCGCTAAGACTCAAGGGGCCAATGCTCTGCGTTTTTTTAAACGTGGCATCAGAACTCCTAAGAACCTCTTTTCAGGAGTCATCATGAGTTTTAGGACCTGGGAAGATATGCAAGTATAGTACCACCTTACTCATTCAGATCGATAGACTTTTGACCTTATGCTTTCTTCCATCCTTGTTCAATTAGTTCATAAAGTGGGGATTTAGTTTGCTCACCCTTGGTGGCTTGATCAGAAGTGGTATCCTGCCACCCCTTTTTCTAATTACAAGCCAAGTTTGGGCTACAGATGGCTTTCGCCTCATCTTCCGATGATGGATACGCTAAACCACAAATGACATTTGCAATCTTCTCTTTCTCAATGGAGAAAATGCTTTGATACCATTTGGAATGCTATAACTGAACCCAAGATTACGCATTTTGCTTGGTGCCTGGCCTTCCAAGGTCTTCCCCTGGGGCCTCGGCTCAAACACATTGGGGTTCCTGATCCTAGATGCCCCTTTTGTGGACAACCAAAGTCTTTCTTGCATTTTTTTGGTTTTGTAAGCATGCTCAGAATTATTGGCACTGGATTCATGATTTTTTTAAACCATTCAGACCTAAGTCTTTTTCTTGGCATATGATTCTGCTGGGTGACTCTCCCAAATTTGCTCGGAAGTTTGCCTAGATTTGGCATACCTTCAGGCTGAAAATTATGTTTTCTTTGTGGAAAGATAGGAATGTTGTTCTTTTCACACAGTTTTTTGGATGTTAACATTGCTATGTACACTAAGGCATGCATTTGTAATAATATAATTATGCAGATTTAAGTGCAAGCTAACAAAGTTGCCCTTGAGGTAGCTCACTTGTAGGAGCTATTGAATCACTGGGGCAATGCTCCCTGCATTGCTGCCAGAGTTCCTCTTGATGCCTTAGCAGAGACCTCGACACCTTGTGGTCGTCGTCCTCGGTGCCACTCCTCCGGTCGCCACTTGCACACCCCGCGCTCCTAGGCTTCCTGCCATCGCTCTCCCAGTGGTGGTGATGGCGGATGGAGGCACCGCTCAACTTCCCCACCTCGTGGTGGTTCTAGTTGGTCCTCGACTCCTCCTCCTGGTACTCATTGTGCACATTCTGGGAAATGGCCTTGCCTAAACCTGGCGATCTCTCCTTCGCGGCCAGAGGTTAAAGATGCAAAGGCTGCCATTGTTACTGCTGCTGTTGATGATGGCTGGACTATTCCTAGCCCACTCCCCAATCCCAAAGATGATTCGAGTTTTCAAGAAAAAGATGATCCACCACCCTCAGCTGGCACTGCTTTGGCAGCTTGAGGTTGCCTTATATGTTTTTTTTTAATGAATAGTTTCTGTTTCCGGCTGTGACTGTGTTTTTAGTCCGACTTCAGCCGTGTGAACTCATTTGCAGGGTGATCTTGTATCTCCCGACTTTTTTTCTGTAAATTGTAATCTGAATATATTTTATTAATAAAAAAGAACTATTCATCACAAAAAAATAAAAGAAAGAAAAAAGAGTCTATTGAATTTATTTATAAATCAAATTTAATCTAATCACATATCTCAATTCAATCCAAACCATCCATCCATAGATCAAAACTAACCTAATCACATCTATGGAATTCCTACTCGAAAAAATTTCTAGACGAAGCATGAAAGGAAGGTTAGGTACCGGGCATCTCTAGAATGTTAATTCCTACTCCAACTATATGTGTACGACACTGAGAACGTGTCATCATAGACCCCATTCATGAAGTTCATGGACTGAAACTGGACACAAAGTGCCAGACATGCCGCCGCGCAGCACCATGAGAAGTAACAACTGAAGTCGGTTCGAATAAAAGTGAAAGAAAACAAAAACAAAACACGAAAAAACAGAGCACAAGGGACTGATCCAATTGTTATCAGGTGCTCTTGTTGGTGGGGGCATGGCGTGCAGTAAAAAAAAGTCTGTTATTATTGGGAGTTGGTGGAGGGAGTAGGTGGGAAAGTGAAGGTATCAGCCGGCCAAACTTCAAATAATTTCATCCACTCTTCGCACTGACCTATCTTTCCCTATAAATAGATGACCAATCTCGTAATGGCCGCAGCCCAATGCTGTGGCTCCGACTTAAGTCTCAAAATACGCTGTAATTTGGCTTTTATTTGTAGTGTAGAGATGGATTTGTTCAAGGGGTTAGTTGCCTTGTTTGCAATGGTGGTGGGTGGCATCTTGATATCTAAGCTGAGATCAAAGAAGCTGAAGCTGCCTCCTGGTCCTCTGGCATTGCCCATTTTTGGAAATTGGCTCCAAGTTGGAGACGATTTAAACCATCGGAATCTCAGCGATCTGGCCAAGAAGTATGGGGAAATATTTCTGCTCAAAATGGGGCAGAGGAATTTGGTGGTTGTTTCTTCCCCGGAATTGGCCAAGGAGGTCCTGCATACTCAGGGGGTTGAGTTTGGGTCTCGAACCCGCAACGTGGTGTTTGATATTTTTACTGGAAAGGGGCAAGATATGGTGTTCACCGTCTATGGGGAACATTGGAGGAAGATGAGGAGAATCATGACGGTGCCTTTCTTTACTAATAAAGTTGTTCAGCAATACAGATTTGCTTGGGAGAACGAGATTGCTCAGGCTGTGGCGGATATTAAGAAGTGGCCGGAGTCTAGCACTACTGGAATTGTGATTCGCCATCGTCTGCAGCTTATGATGTATAATATTATGTATAAAATGATGTTTGATCGACGGTTTGAGAGTGTGGACGATCCTCTGTTTTTGAAGCTTAAGGCCTTGAATGGGGAGAGGAGCCGCCTGGCGCAGAGTTTTGACTATAATTATGGAGATTTTATTCCTATCCTTAGGCCTTTTCTCAGAGGATACCTTAAGATCTGTAAGGAGGTTAAAGAAAGGAGGTTATCCTTGTTTAAGGATTACTTCGTTGAGGAACGAAAGTGAGCGAACTTTTCTCTTTTGGTTTTTCTTCTTTTATTGATTTTTTGGGTACTGGATTTATCTTCCCATTTATATTTTCGGTAGTGCTGCAAATTCTAGGAGGGAATGGTGGAAAAAGGAAAACATGGTTTCTTTAGACTGCTTTCTTAGATTATGAAGAAAATAATTTTTGTCGTCTTGGTATTTTGATTTACTTTGTTCGGCAGTTGAATAAAATAACTTTGTAGATCATTAGGGTGACTTGTTCTTGCTGTTTTATATTCTGAAAACTTTTTTTGGATTTTGTTTGTTTCAGGTGTTTGCTTCAATCTGAATTGAATTCATTTTTTTATTCTTTTCTGAAAACTTTTTAAGTTGAATATTTCTGAACTAGATTAAGTAACCCGTTTGGTTTTTCTCTTGCAAAATCTCGAGTGTAGTCAATGATCTCTGAGTGTAGTCCATGATATTAATAGATAATTGTTTGTTCAGTGTTTTGAGTGTAGTCTATTGTCCACCAGTAGAGAAATTTTTCTTTGTTGTACTCTATGAGCCAGTTAATAAGGAGGAAAAATTCGATCTCAAACAAACAAACATAAATCCTATTTGAAAAATATTCAAAGTACCTTGTTCATAAAAATATATTTGTACTGATCCAATTCCCTATTTGTTCATGGACGTGGACTTTTAAGATTCAACCTTAGATCATGACTAACAAAAGGAAAAAGCAGAAGTACCGAAGTCTAGTTGGACGCCACTACCGCATTTTTGAGATACCTTCACTTTTATTAGGTTATGGGAGTGTTTGAATTGACTCGTATACCTAATTCTGCCAAACTGTTTGGAAACCCCCCTGTCAATCATTTAAGTAATGAATTTGGTTTTACTGCCCCCACTCTGTTCAGTCTACCAGTCTTTCGAAGATTCAGTCCAATAAGTCTGTTATAGATCTACAAATTTTCCCGTCCTCTTTTCTTCCTTTAAACCTTTTTTAATGAGCAGGTCCACCCCGACAAGTCTTTCTTTGAAACTTTTCAATAGTCGTTGCAGAACCTGTAGAAATTGTCAACTGTACGGCTGTTAAGCCTTCAACCCTGCATATGTGGACTACATTGTTTTATTTGCAAGCCACCCATTTTGGGTATTATTTGCACCTAATCAAAAGCACCGGAAATCCCCACGCTGAGACATGGGAGGCCCAGATTTCTATCTTGGTGGTAGGATTTAGTCACAGTGCTCCCTGATCTTAGCTTAGTTGGGTGCATGCAGAGTGTAGTAGTACAAGCAGAGTCCGGGCTAGCAGATTGTTTTCTATACCCTAGGCTGCCCTGTTGTCTATGAACGATGAGATGTACAGGGTGTTATGGCCTTCTCACATTGTGCTTCCTTTTTAGGAAGAAAGGAAAAATGCTTTTACAGCGGACAATATGGCACAATCTGTTAATAATAATATGGGACTGGTATTTTTGTAATATGGGACTATTCTGTAGTCCTTGCTGGAACCACCTCTGTGCTACATGAGTAAGGTGTATATACCTCACCACTGTAAAATTTGAAAGGAAAGACAAAACCTCCAAAAAAAATTTAACAATCTCAGGATGAAATTAATCGATATGGATCATTAATTTTATCTCAACAATGGATGACTAAAGTCTGATGGGAATCTCCTCCCCTTCATCTGAAATCTTGTCAGTGTTAGTGTAGATTTTAGCCCTTTAATATAAATGGGTAGTTCTCACTTGGCTTTTGTTTGTACTGTTGTGAGAAATTGTGTCTATACCCTTTTATATAAATGGGTAACTCAAAACTTGATTTTTGTTTGTAATTTTTTTACCGTGGTGACAAATTGTGTTGATGAGGATTGGGCTAATCCAAAATTCTTTAACATAAAATGCAGGAAATTGGCAAGCACTAAAGGCCCTGTGAGCATGAGTGAGAAGGTTGCAATTGATCACATCTTGGAAGCTCAGGACAAGGGTGAAATCAATGAGGATAATGTTTTGTACATTGTGGAGAACATCAATGTTGCCGGTAGGTTTCATTTTGTAGATATTCAGGTCTACAGGCTTGCCCTTCTGTTTATGTCTTTAAATATCGTAACAATGTATTTTTTACCAAATCTCAAATTGAACTATACCAATCCAACTATATTTTGGGTTGTTGCAGCAATTGAGACAACTCTATGGTCCTTGGAATGGGGAATTGCAGAGGTTGTCAACCACCCTGAAATTCAACAAAAGATTCGGGACGAACTTGACACTCTTCTTGGTCCTGGTGTTCCAATTACAGAGCCAGACACTGTTAAGTTACCCTACCTTCAAGCTGTAGTGAAGGAAACCTTGAGATTGCACATGGCAATTCCATTGCTAGTTCCTCACATGAACCTTCATGATGCTAAGCTTGGTGGCTATGACATTCCTGCGGAGAGTAAAATCCTGGTGAACGCTTGGTGGCTTGCCAATAATCCCGAATGGTGGGACAAACCTGAACAGTTCAATCCTGAAAGGTTTTTGGATGGCAAAATTGAAGCAAGTGGAAATGATTTCAGATACTTGCCATTTGGTGTAGGTAGGAGAAGTTGCCCAGGAATCATCTTGGCTCTGCCCATTTTGGCCCTGTCCATTGGTAGGCTGGTTCAGGATTTTGAACTCTTGCCCCCACCTGGGCAATCCAAGGTTGATGTGAGGGAGAAGGGGGGACAATTCAGCTTGCACATTCTTAATCACTCAGTTGTTGTGGCCAAACCTAGAGCATGATCAATATGCACCCGCCATATAATTGCTGCCCTTATACAGGAGTCTACTTCAATTAACTCTCTCATATCCCAAAACTCAATTATTAAGGGTTTCTATAAATTTCTACAAAATGTCTGTTATTGGTGTTGCTACAATTGTTAATTTATGTATGTGTATGGTTTTAGGACTGCGTACTTAGGTTTACAGTGTAAGTGTACATGGATGTGATCTCAGAGCAGAGAGGATATAACAGTCCAAAGACTGCCCATATGGGTTTTAAACTTTTATGTACAAGGAAAATGTGTCATTTTCGAGGAGCAGATTGGCCATATGTGGTTTTATGTACCAGGCAAATGTGTCATTTTGTGGAAAGCATTTGGAAAAACCATCTGTCCGAATTCATGTGAAAGAAATAAAATAGAAATCTGGCAGACAATTATTTGAAGTTATGACATTGTGTTTCCACAATTCATCTGAGAGGAATTAGCCGTTATGATTAAATTGTGGGCTTTTTTTTCTTTATTTTTGGTGATTCATCAATTATGTGATCCATCATCTAGGTACACTACTTGGCCATTATTCTTTGACATTGTGATGATAGATCAAGACTGTGATGTGAAATCTTGATGACAAAGTACGCACACAAGGTTTTTCAAAGTAATTGCTGATTCCTTCAATGTTAGTCACCATGGCTACAGTCCCTTAGACAAGAAGTAATTATATCACAAGTAGTAATATTATGTGGCTGAGATTGTGGGATGGCTCAGCATGGCTGTCATACCTTTATCACTCTCAGTATCAGTTGCTTCAGACATCCAACAAACCCATCAAATCAAAATGAACAGAAATAATGATTCTGATGGAATGATTTAAAAAAAATTACATCGAGAGAATTCTATATGTGAGTGCCATGACGACACTCACGAGGACAATACCTACCTCACGATGACAATACCTATCTGCTCAATGGTTGAATATTTCCAATAATAACATTATTCATATGTCAGCAAATCCATTTGACATTTTGTCTCGTGGGCCATGGTGGATTTCTGAGCATATCCGTATTAAAGTGCTTAGCATAATGGTGATATGCCGAGTAGTGACACTTGTATGATATGATTTTATCTATTCTTTTGTATAGAGCATTGGCTTTTTTTAATGAAAAAGGTAAAAAATAATAATATAATTTAGAATCACTTGTTTAACATAGATGATTATTATTAATATTAATGGAATGGTTAGGTTCTCAAGTTAATTAGCCTTTACCAATAGGATTTGAGAACTAATCTATTTATAAAGTTTTTTACATATTTGATTATTTTAATCCATTTGTCAAATTTGAAAAAAGTTATTTATCTTTGGCTGCCTTTTCAATAAAGACAATGAAAAAAATCTAATTTTTTTAAAGAAGTATTTTATTAGCAAAAATAAACATTTTAAAAATATATGACAGCAATTAAAATATTTAAAAACTAAAATTACAAAGAAATTAAAAACAAATCAATAGGATAGATGTTTTAATTGGGACTAACAGATGTGCTTTCATTAACATCATTTCAATTATCAATAAGGCACTTTTTAATTTTATATTTGATAATTTATCAATCTAGTTTTTGAAAAGAATAAATTCTAGTTTACAAAATTTATAAGTTATTGAGTATATGATTGAATTATATAAGACATATTTTTAAAAATATTATGATGTATAACAATAGTAGATATTTGTTAGTACAAGTTTTAATTTTATTATAATTATGTTTTATAAATTTAATCTAAATTATATTCATTTTGTATGTATATTATATGATATACTTTTTATTTTCTATAACAATTTAATAATTGTATGTTGATGTATTATGTAGTTTTTCAATATAATAATTTTTTTATAATAATTGTATTTTGATGTATATTTATGCAATAATATCATTTCTTAATGAAAAATAAATTTGAATTGTCTTGAATATTAGAAAGTTTTATTTGTATTCTTAGATCCTTGTTGCATTTCTATGATTAAATTATTTTAAAGAAAAATAATTCATTGTTTTACAATTTACATTAATAATTGTTTTTTTTTTAGAAACTAAGAATTCAAATATTATTTTAATGTATTTATAGAAGATTATTTTTTTTTAAGAATAATATTTTGCATATATTTTTTTGCATGTATTTATCTCAAAAATATTGTTATAAAAATATGTCATATACTTAATGGAAGTTATTTCTATAAAAAAAAATAAATAAATAACAAATAAATAAATAATATAGTTTCTAAAAGTTAGTTATTTTTAAAAAATATATTAACATTTGTGTTGTATTATATAAAAGTTGATAGTATAGATTTTGTATGTTACAAGAAAGTGAAATTTTGATAAGGTATTATAAGTAAAACATCTCTAGATCTAGTTATAGGTAATGTACTATAGATTTTCGTTAATCTTATGATTGTCTTTTCAAAGTGAGGAAATAATGTGCTTCACATATAAATCAAAGTTAAATTTTCACTTATGTAGTTTTGTTTACTCTTTTATGCTCTTAGCACAAAACCATATGAACCATTAGTTCTATAAAAAAAAATTGAGAGCAAAGTCTCATCACATAAGACCTAAATTGTGTAATTCATTCTTTGTTTAAATGTTTGTAACTTTTACATATGCATGTCTCTCTACTTACAAAGAAATTAAATCACTAATAGTTTCAATCAGTCATATTAAACTATAGTCAAATTATTGCTCTACCAAAGCACATAAGGCAAGAACTTTGATGCTTGTGTCCCTTGTTTCAAATAATAATATCAAAAGGTGAGCATGTGATGGTTAAGATGGGTTGTTCTTGTTATCAAGGTTCTTAAATTCAAGATGAGGTCTCATGTTTGTAACTATTTGTGATCTTAGGAGTTAGATTCCCTATTTGTGATCTTCTTTGAGAGGTAGATTGACTCTAAAGTCACTATTGAACTTACTTGCACGATAATGGAGGTGTGTGATATATATGAAACTTTCTAGATCGGGAGCATGTAATTCATAAGTGGTGCTAATCATTTGTATAATTACGGTTGGTTTCATAAGGGAGATTGAAATCTTATATAATGGATTTTCCATGGAAAGATGTAGACAAAAATGTTGTACAAATGTTGGGTAGTGTGTAGGTCATGACAAATAATCTATAGCTAGGTATTATATTAACTATGAACCAAAATACTATATTTGAATGTTTTTATCTCATTTTCAACACATGATTGACCTAGACTTGGGTGGCAAATATAAAGGCATGTTGTGGACTAGAATACTATATTGAATGCTTTCATCTCATCTATAGCATATAATTGACCTAGACTTGGATGACAATTAGAAAGGCATCTTGAAGCTTCAAGGGATTACTACTAGAGACAAGACAACTAGATCTTGGGTTACGTCACAATAAGGAAATCCATATTGCCTTATCTAGGCACTACATAGGAATTGTTGATCACTAATTTTAGTGAGAGTACATATTCTAAAACATATAAGGGATGAGGTTAGGGTTGCGCCCCAGACAAATTTGCCAAAATGGATACCCCTAAGTTCTTGGCTCTTAGTCAAAGAGGTTTCAACATAAAAGTGTGTGCTCCTATATTGGGTAGCAGAAATTCTCTGTGGTGGCCCTAGTTGGGGCTAGGTTTCTCTCAGGCTTCATTCCCTTATTAGGAAGCCTTGCTCTGAAGTTTGAACCTTGACATTTAAAAAAGTCTCTCAATGGGCCCTTCATCTTTTAGTGAAGTTGAATGGCTTCAAATAAGCCCACTAGGGATTTGAAGTCTTGTTGAGTGCCAAGCTCTGACATAATAAGGGATGAGGTCAGGATTGTGTCTTGAGCAAATTTGGCAGAATGGAACCTTAGACCTTGGGTCTTAGCTAAGATGTTTCATCCTATAGGTTTTTGCTCCTATTCGGGTAGGAGAAATTCTTCACAGGGTCCCTTGCTAGGTTGTTCATAGGCTCTATGCCTTTGCTAAGTAGCCTTGCTCGTGGGTTTAAACTATGTTCCAAACTCATCTTAATAGCTTCATATCATATCATCCACATAAATTTGCACATTGAGATTCAAAAATAAATTACATCAACCAATGTGATTCCATGAGTGTTAACTAAAACATGTCTAGAATATATATATATATATATATATATATATATATATATATATATATATATATATATATATATATATATATATATATATGTATGTATGTATGTATGTATGTATGTATGTATGTATGTATGTATGTATGTATGTATGTATATGTATGATGTATATGTATACATATACATATATATATATACATACATATACATCATACATGTAAATACATATACATACATATATACATATATGTACATGCAGTACATGCATATATATACATAATATATATACATATTATGTATATATATATATATATATATATATATATATATATATATATATATATATATATATATATATATATGTATGTATATATATGCATGTACATATATATGTACATATAAATATACATACATACACACACACACATATATGTATGTATGTATGTATGTGTGTGTGTGTATGTGTGTGTGTGTGTGTGTGTATGTATGTATGTATATGTATACGTATATATGTATGTATATGTATATGTATACATATATGTGACGCAATGCAAGGCAGGAGAATTTTCAAAGGAGATGTCCTAGCCCCCTACAAATAACCACACAACAGTAACACAACAACAATGCAAGATCTGATACCCAATCACCACTCTTTATTCATAAATATAAGTGTTTACATGCAATATGCTCGGTTGTAAGGCCTTTTGAGTTAGGGCCAAATACAACATCAATTACAATAACAGTTTTGCAAGATCCAATATGATCCAACTTACAATCCTAATCCTAGCTAGTCCAGATCCACAATTGGATAAGAACACCAAAAAGAATCCACACTTGTACCCTTAGGTCGACTAAGCAATCCTCTGGTTCTCAAGCCACAACTAATAGCCCTTCAAAGTTCGCATCTACCCTTCATCCTCTTCTCCAATTTGGATGATCATAATGATAAATGCCTAAAGACTCCACAAAACACCCTTACTTATACCCAACTAAGCCACAAGTCAGCCCAATTCATTACAAATTAAATTAAATCCTTACATTAAATATATGTTGAGCCAACACAAATTAAATATCCGTACATAAATTAAATGCCAAAAGTCTACTCATAGAAAACTCGACACGAACAGGAACCAAGACCAAGTTGAGTGCCAAAGAAAACCAAGCTGAGCATCAACCAAACCATAAGCAATGTTGAGCTCTGAGAGCATGTCGAGCTCCATAGTGTATGTTGAGCTCCATAGTGTATGTCGAGCACCATTATCTATCAAGCTACTTGGGCAAACTATGCCCAATAATGACCAAGCACCACTTCTTTGGTGACCGAGTCCACAACCTCAAGCCAAAATTTCTCTAACATGTAGGATTGCCAACAAGCCTAGGATGCTCTTGCATATATATACACACACACACATACATACATACATACATACATACATACAGAAATATTTAGACGCACACACACACACACACACACATGTTTGAGTCAAGGAATCACAATACAAGTGCTACCATTTTTACTAGAACCTTTGTCTTTATATGTTGTCTGAATCACTGTATGGCTTCATCATGAGTAGGGAAATTTATTTTCGTATTCAAGTTGCATCACAACTATTTGATTTTGGACTATAGTTACCATACAAGTTCCTTGCTATTGATTATTAAATCTAAATATTCTTACCTACCATTTGGAAGCCATTTGCCAAGTGCTTGAAAAAACCACCCATAGAAGATTTGTATAAAATGTTGTAATATCTATTTGCAGTGCCTTGTGAATTATTACAATTTTGGACAAGTTACTTCACAAATGAAATTGGAATAAAAAATACCTATTATGGTGGTATGTAAGGTATTCAATACAATGCCTTTGTTTAGAGGAAGTGAGACAAGTACCTAACAAAATATTAATGGTTACTTTAGAATATTCAGACTCTATTAAATATGTTTATTGGAACGTCTCTATGAATATGAAATAATTTATTAATTTTATGTAGACAAATGTTTAATAAAATGCTTACATGATTTTTCCTTGTATTCAAATCAAAAGTTTGAGATGTGAATCTACAATTTAGTGGATACTTCAGTTTTGACAAAGGTTAAGAATGTGAAAAAGTGACCGTGTGGGTTTGAGAGTCTTGGCATTACAATATTGGAGCTAGTAACTAGTAAGGGCTCTTAATAAAGTAGCATAAGAGCTAAGATCTTGCTAGCCTTTGGGTTTATATTAGATTGTTAATGCAACCAAGTGATAGGAAAGAAAATATTATCAAAGGGACTACGCAAGATTTGGAAACCACTATAGGTACCTAAGGGTAAAATTGTATCCTATATAACTGGTTCTTCTTCTAGAAATCTTGAATAGATTGTAGAGATGGGGTGATAGAAGGAATAATAGACGGTGAGGCCTCACCCCGACCTATCATAGTATAGACATTATTATTTGCATTTTGATATTCAGGAATTTGACATTTTGATACTTATTCGACACTTAGACAGATAGTGGTTTGTTTTATCTATTGATTTTGATATTACAATAGTGTTTTGCACCTATGATATGTAGTAAGAACCTAAAATTGTGAATGGAAGAATCAAACACATATGGATGCAACTTTATGACATGATAGAATTAGATTATGATATGATGCAAAATGTAAATTTGATTACGATGATTTTTTAATTTAATGTGGTAAGTAGATAAATGTTAATTTGATAATGATGATTTATGATTTAATGTGATACACAGATAAATGCTAATCTAATAATGAAAATTTATGATTTAATGTGATATGCAGATAAATGTTAATTTGATTATGATGATTTATGATATGTAGATTTTGATATGTTAACATTTTTAATGATTTTTTTGAAATGATTAGGAAAGGAAATTTAATTTGAATTTTGTTAATATGGATTTCATAAAATTTGGAATTATATGCATATATTTTATATGACCTCCTTGGACTATTGATGCTTGAGTTTAATGTGCAAGAAGTGGAACCATGGAAATTATTGGGGGAAACAAGTTCCAAACCTATGTGAACACAGTTTAACCAAGGTGAATCTTTGGAAGATTCAAAAGCCTCATTGTGAAAGTATTTTACTTCATAAATGTAAGTTTTCTTGTATGTGGAAATGTTTAATCATAAAGATGCATTAGGCACATGTAATGGTAATGTGGAATGTGATTTTATGTGTCACTTGTCACTTGTGGACTTTGTGTGTAATTGACATGTCATTTAGGGTTTTGGTCATGGTGGAAATTTACTCTAAAACTAATTACCTTGTTAATGAGTAAGTAAACCCACTTGACAAGGGGTAAGATGGGTCACAATCAAAGGAAATTCGACTTTGGACTTGGCTAGGGTTTTGAGGGGTCATTAGGTGGTCCCAAAGTGTCTTTTATGTGAAAAGAAGTTACCCATATGATAGTATATCATGTTAGGGACCTAATTTCGACCATGTTAGTGCCTAGATAGCCTAGGGGGTCCCTTTACCCATGCATTATTTCATCAATTCGAAATTGGAGTTGTCATGTGTTTTCTCCCATGTTCCCACTAAGTCAAATATGGAAAATTTAGAGGGAGACAAGTTTGTAAGAGGAAGTGGCTTGGTGTCTTTGCTAAAATAATTAGTGGGAAGGCCTTATTAGAGAGTCTTGGACAAATTAGTGGTTTGTTCACCCACTCTCTAAGTTTAGAGCTAGTTAGGCTTTGGAGGAAGATTAAGGGAGCTCTACAACAACTACCATTGCCTTTAGCTTGGACCAAGGTTCGTGCTCAAACCATGATCATTTTTCTTTTGGCATTGCATAATGAATCTATAGGCATGGAGTGTTGTATGAGATCTTGTATTGTTATTGTGAATCTTAGAATTATTTTGTGTTGGTGTGATTGTGCATTGTGTTTCAAGAAATTTCTTAAATCTCCTTGTTTTGATTTGAATGTCAAGTGTTGTTACAGATGTGAGGGCTTCACTCACCCTTTGGGAAGGGAAGAGAAGTCTAGGGTGAAGGGCTTACTTGGGCTTGAAATATAGTTGAGAACCTTGGAGTATGGGCTCCATTGTATCCCATATTCATTCATATCTTGCTTTGGGGATGATAAGGGAAAGATGGTGTAGAAAGGAAGCTATAGTGTGTGGAAGCCTCGAAAGGACGTGAAATTTTGTTGATTTGTGAAAAGCCCCGAAAGGGCATGAAAAATTGTTTATTGCAGATATGCTATGATATGAAAAATCTCATTTTTGAAAGCATACCTTCACCTTATATTCAAGGTTCCAATGGTGAATCAATGTGCAAGCCATGGGAGGGATTGTTTTGTGTTATGTGATGTGTTGCATGCATTGACAAGTGATGTGTGTGTGTGTGTATCCTGTTTGGACTTGTTTCCCCTCCTTGATGGGTGGCTTCAAAGAAGCCTAGGATGGGAGGTGAGCCTCCATGCTTCCTAGTTTGTGTGTGGTTGCAAGTTTTGTGAAGATGGGTTCTTTGAAGATATTAGGGTTTCATCCTTAACAATGTTGAAAAATCAAGTGTGTAGAGAGACCAATCTTCCCATGTTATCACAAAATGTGTTGGGATGATTAAGTCTTCATTTTGTTTCAATGTGATGTAAAAATGAAATATTCATATTATTGGATATTGTTGAAATTGTGAAGTTGAGAAAATTGAACAAAGTAGCCTTTGCAAGGAAGCATTCACTATGAGCTTCACAATATGTGATTTGATGTATTATGAAGAAGTTATGTAATGAGATCCTTCTTCTTATGTTAATTGTAAATCATTTGGTAGAAATATTTCATAGTTGTTGTGTGGCAGATTATTATGGATATAGTTGATTCAATTCAAAACATAGATGATTACATTTTAAGTTTATATGTTATGCATTCAATGTAATGAAAGAAAATTATTATATTTGATAGTTTATTGTACATGCATGTATATTAGTTCATTTGGATTCCAAGTTCTAATAGATCATTAGATGAGATAGATGCTATAATAATATACACTTGAAAGTTAAGAATTAATAGAGAAGTAAAAAATAAATCAATGTCAATTCATAAACATGGCCTCCTAAGATAAGAGTAGAAGAAAATAAATCGTAAATGGCTCAATAAAAACCCATAAGAGAAAAGTGGCTACAGGTGCATATTCTATTCTCTGGAATTTGTATGGGGAAAGTTAAAATTTATCGTAACTTATTATAGATCAATATTTTCTTCAAAAGGCATATACCCATAATTTTTTTATAAAGATGCAATTAAATAACTACTTTAGAGCAAAAGAAAAGAAAATAATAATATACTAACCTAAGGAACCACTTAGGTACCTAAACTATGTCTACTCACCTTGGGATGTTATAAAATACTCCACCTCTAAGTGGGGTCACATGAGTAGAAGTGTGTTCACACTCAAATTTGAACCAAGTAAAGGAAAATATAAATTCAAAACACTTGAACCAAAGCAAAATAAAGAATAAAATATATATACCGAACTTAATTATTGATGAATCTATATTACCCATTAAAGAGTGGTAAAATACCACGTTCAAAAGAAAACAAAAAATATCATGGAAAAAGGGGGAAGTGGTCCCCACTAGTTGGCCATATTTTAGACCATCCTTGGACTTAGGTGAAAGGGAATGATATGACCTTTTGTACTTAAACATGTCAACAACTTTCTCCTAGGTGTCCACCTTCTTGCTTGGAAATGTGAGTGAGTATAAGTCTTAAACTTCACCCAACCATGTCATGCCTAGGGAGGAGCAAGTAAAGTTGTGAAGTGATTCATGTTTGATTAATGTCTTCCTTGGGATCCATGTTGCTGACATGACATGATTTTCTCCTAGGCCTCCTAGAAGGATTTGACCCTTGTCACCCCACCTTGGGAAGAATAATTAGGGTACGTGAGTCATGAGGAAGGGGGGACTATGTATAAAAAGGGGAAAGACATATTATTAAGAGGATAATATTAATGATTGGGTTTGTGTGGGATCAAGTGTAGGTAGATGTGTAAACTTTTAATTTATTTAGGATTAGGATAAAGTGGGAGTTAGTAAATAATGTGGAATAGTAGGTAGGTAGGTTGAATAGGACTAATTTAATGTAAGTTAGAGCTAATTTAATCAAAGTTAGCATAAGTGACTAGTGTAAATAATAAAGTTGGCATTTAGTTTTTTTTTTAACTAAATAATAATTGATAGATATTTTTTGTGGTTATGTATATAGTCATAGAATTATGGGTAAGGAAGATAGAGTTGAATGTTAAATAAAATCATCATGTTATTATTATTTGAATGATTACTTTATTATAGTAAATTTGTGTTAATAAAGTAAGTTGGAGGCTTAGGTGGGTAATTAATTATATGTAACTAGTAAATTGAAAGAATAATAATAAGTAAGTAAATAAATAAATCAAATCAAATAAATAATAAATAATTAATCTAAAAACCTAGTTAGTAGTACCTAATTAGTAATTTACCAATATGATCGAAGTTGAAAGGGGATAAGATGTTAGGAGTGCATTAAAGGGGATATATATATATATGTGTGTGTGTGTGTGTGTGTGTGTGTGTGTGTGTGTGTGTGTGTGTGTGTGTGTGTGTGTGTGTGTGTATGTATGGAAATGTAAGATAAGTGGACAAAACACGTAATAATGTTGCATATATATATATATATATGTATGTGGTAGGGTGACTTGTATTCAAAACATTTAAGACAACTATAAAACATCTCCGCATTTGCAAATCATCAAACCATTGAAACTACATTGATACAGAATTTGTACTTCACTTTTATATAGATGAAGTGTCTTAATTGGGGTATAAAATGTGAAAATTCAAAACAATAACATCGTCTAACTCTATCTTTATGTTTTGGAATTTCAACCAATGATAGAAAACAAGGTGGCCCCTCATGGAAAACTTGAAGTCTGAATTTTCAAATGAAACAAGTTCCTTTACACCAATAAACTTATCACCTCTAAACTCAATGATTGAATTAGTAACTTTCTAACATCCTTGTGGAAACATGAATTTTTTTATCTAGACACCTCATAGTTCGATAGAACATTCATAAAAAGTATAGTTCTATACACATTATCTTTAGTTTACCTTTAAAAAAATAAATTAGGCATGACATAGACCATTGGATGATCATATCAAGGAAGTAAGAGATACTCTAAGAGGAATTGAAAAAAGAAAAGAAAATGTAGCCAATGTTCTTCAACAACTTACAATAGCTATACAATAGTTAAGTGCAACTCTGTGAATATTTCAACATAATCATAGTTATGGTGGTAGCATTGCTGACTCCCTACAAGGTGGAAGAGCTCCCAGACACTTTTTCGATATGTATTTGATGCTTATTTTTGTTGATGATGATTAAGATAATAATTATGAAGCATAGATGTCATTTACTTATAATTGTATGCCTAAAGTGTGGGCACACTTCTATGAGTCATTATATTCAAGATTTCTCAAAAATGAGGTCTCGAATGGCGACTCATAGCTCCCTATTCATGGGGTGCAGGGGTTTGTAATGGAGGCCCTCAGTCTGACCTAGTTTGTGCCCATGCAAGTAGACCACGAAACAAGAGATTCAATGATCTAATATGCATGCAAATGAAAATGAAAAACTAATCTAAATGATAACAATGCAAAACAATGCAAGAAATAAAATCTAATCTATGAAAAGAAATAACAATGCAGATCTAATCTATGAAAGCAAGATCTAATCTATCAATGCAAGATCTAAGCTAACATGAAAATCAAAGTATGGATCATGATGATGGAAGCCATGCATGCAAGAGAGAATGAGACAAGAAGATAGAAGTTCTCCACAAAAGCTTTAATATTCAAAACTCCTTCAAAAATCATTCTCCAAACCTGCAACATAACAATAGCATAATAATGGGTCTCTAAAATGAGGAGAGGACTCTCCCTTATAAAGAAGATTGGACGATCTAGATTGAGAGGAAAAAGATTTAATCAAGGGTGGAGAAATAATGATCCATGTGAACTAAAGATCCACCAATGAGAAAAGTGGAGTGGTTGAGAAGAAAGTGGAGAAAGGATGAAGATAAGTCCCATATTAAGTGTAGATAAAAGATTTATTTGATTTTTTATTTGTTTTAACTCCTTTTTCATCAAAAAGAGATTTAAGTGGGATATTTTATTTAATTAAAAGGGAGCAAGTTCTTTTAATTAAATAGGAAATATTTAATCAAATTAAAAGAGGGGTTTTTTCTCTTAATTAATTAAATGTAGGTGAATTATTTAATTAAAAGAGAGGTTTTCTTTTAATTAAATGGAGACTTATTTTATTTAATTAAAAGAGAGCAAGTTCTTTTAATTAAATAGGAAATATTTAATTAAATTAAAAGAGAGGTTTTTCTCTTAATTAATTAAATGTGGATGAACTATTTAATTAAAAGAGAGGTTTTCTTTTAATTAAACAGGGACTTATTTTATTTAATTAAAAGAGAGCAAGTTCTTTTAATTAAATAGAAAATATTTAATTAAATTAAAAAGAGAGCTTTTTCTCTTAATTAATTAAATGTGGATGAACTATTTAATTAAAAGAGAGGTTTTCTTTTAATTAAACGGGGACTTATTTTATTTAATTAAAAGAGAGCAAGTTCTTTTAATTAAATAAGACTTAGGATAAAATGATCAACCTTAGAAATAAAACAAATTGAATTTGATCAAGGAAATTGATTTGAATTGATTTAATAAAATATTACACACCATTGATTTAGAAAACTTGATAAATTGATAAATTGAATAATGGGGGCCCATAGTCTAGGTGACCATTTTAGGGTGCATACAATAATGTGATGACTATGCACGATGAAAGGGACCTCCTTCCAATTCATGTTAAAGAAAATTGATCTTTTAGTCAATACAAGGGACAACGAAAGAAAAACATGAGAACTAGGAAAATTAGAAGGCCTAAAACTCAAAACAAGGACAAAGCATGCAATGAACATATGCTGATAATGGTAAGAAAATTGCCTAAGATTGGAGAGAAAAGCTTGATACTTTCTTGACACTTTAGTCCATGGAGAAGACAAAAGAAATTAAATTTTCTACTATGCACTTGGAACAAAATATCATTGGTGACATCATATACTTGTGACTTAGTTGACTTGTGGTTTAATTAGTTCATATGTGGAGTTCAATGTTAAGTTTATTGCCCACTTTGATAGGAAGTGTACAACAAGTCAAATAAATGGTGGGTGGGGGGGGTTAATTATTCTTGCACAACCAATAAAACTTTTCCATCTATCAGTAAACACTTAACATGCATCCATTTCTATTTAAAATATTTCAATTTAAAGTACAATCACACAACATATAAATATAAACATTAGAAGAATATGTACATCAACACTATGAACACCAGATTTACATGTGGAAACCCTAATTTATGAAAACTGTAATGAACATAATTCTCATGAAATGTATAATAACATTGATTGAGGTCACACCAAATAGGTGATTTAGTATAAGGCTAACTACCTAAACAAAGGTTACTACCAATAGGCTAACTTCTTGAATAAGCATGCCTTGAATATAGAAAGGCTCATTGTCGATACATAGGCTCAATGCCAACAAGATGAAAAGTGAAAGTGAAACAAAGTATAGTGTGAGGCCTTTGCAAGTTCTAGTTAAAAATTGTCTATACCTCCCTAGTCAGATTTTATTAACTATTTACACTTTAATTATAGAATCAACAAATGCAACTCATAAGCATCATACACTACACAACAACATTCATATGAATATGCATACCCACAAACACTCTTGAATACATAAAAGTCTTCTTTATTTATACTGGTGTTCAAGATTACCTTTTTCAAGTGGTATAACAAGAACATGTGATACTACCAATGCACAACTCAATTGTAACATTTAATTACAAGCATCCTACCTAAAACTGGGAACTTCATCACCACAACATGTTTGCAAAATTAATCAAACATAAGATGTATCACAATTGTTGATACTGCAAGCATGCCACAACCAAGACCAAAAAATGGAAATCTTATGATTATTGGATGAATAGATGACCTTGGGTATCACAATAATGAAACCAACAAAAAAGAATTATTGTGGCCATTGACCAAGACAAAACTTGTTGATCAAACAAGAGAATCCAATAAATCATCTAAGAGCCAACAAGTATACTAATAAACAAGAGAAGGGGATTTAGGTACATGAGTTCATCAACAACAAGACATGTAGAGTATCATTTGTTAGACATACTCCGAATGATGACCAAAAAGACTACCAAAAAGTTGCACAAGTTGAACCAATACATGAGTCCAAATACAAAAAGTCCAAGTAGAAGATGTAGGCTGTCTCCATTGTAAGAAATACTTCTGACCATGTTTTCACCCATCTAAACGACCTATACCAAACATGTCAAATAACAATTAATACCAATAAAGTGTCACTTTGAATGTTTTGACATCAATGACAACCAATGCTAGCATCAATATGCTTGTCTAACAATCTCCCCCCCCCCCGCCTTTGGCATTAATGACATAAATTATAAAAAAAGGAAATAAGTATATATCAAAATTTGTAGAACTACTCGCTGAGTAGATGAAATCTTTTTGTTGCTCACTAAATTCTCCCCATTGTTTCCATAATGACAAAGGGCCAATCACTACCAAAATTGAAAATTGTAGTCCCAAGTTCACTGAAAATAAATAGATTTAACTCTAAAAAAATCTTATACTTTCCATCAAAATAAAATAAAAATTATTCTTCCAATTGCTTCCAATTAAACACTCACACTATTACACTCCACCAGCTTATCAATAATTCTTCACTAGCTAGAGACAAGGAATCTCTGCACAAAATTATCCACATTGGTCACAAAATAAAAAATGCTCTATTCTCATCTTGATCATATCCTTCACAAGAAAAAAGATCTTGATTAGATCTTCCCCCTTCCTTTGTTGAAACAATAGTTTATCCTACAGATCACCAACTCTACTTATCTAAGCACCATATCCACATGCTCAAGAACTATGTATGTTTTGTCTGGTGTTATTTATCTCATTCTCTATCTTCTCACATTGTCTCAAGAAGTTGTCTACCATATCAGGACAATGTAGACATTAGCAATAGATGGTGTTAATTTCTTCAAAAACAACTTTAGCATGACAAATAACATGTTGGAAATGTAAGAGGAGTAACCAAGAGGGGAGGGGTGAATAAATTACCACTAAAATAATTCCAAATCCCTTAGATGTAAATACAAACTTCCTTGAAACTAATAGCTCGGTTAGAACTAGATATTCATTGTAACTCAGTTAACAAAGTAATCTCATATATTAATCTGTATTAACCTTTAATAACTTAGTTGCAGAAAGATAAAGAAATAAGAAAATAACATGAACACATGAGACACCAAGATTTAATGTGGAAGCCCAATTTGGGAAAACCACCAATGCAACTAGTTAAAACTTTTCACTCTTCTGAAGTGAGCCCTATTAGGAGCCAGTGATATTAAAGGTTACAAAACACACTATTAGGTGTGAGCCTATTAAAGGATTTAAATCACCCTAATAGGACTGGCCTTGTTAGAGGTCTTAAGAAACTTCAATCTAGAAATGCCACTTGGTTAGAGGATTTGCAAAATGACTGTTAAGTCAACTCTGTTAAGAGATTTCTTCACTGCTACAATTGTTAGAGAGTAAAAATTATTGATCTAATTTATGAAGCAACTGGATTGTAGATTTATATGACTATTTTGGCTTATCCTCTAGATCTTCCTTTACTAGAATATTTGGTGCAACTCATTGGATACTCTACTCTTAATTAGATATCCTTCTATTTTTGCATCTTAGCTTCATTTTCTCTCCTACACACTATTCAATCCATAGCTTGACCTTTACTATATATGAAATCCAATGTCAAGTCAGCTTGAATACCCTTATAAAGAAACAAATAACATCCATTGAGTCAGCTTACATAAATCAACTAATAGATAAAACTAATATGTTGAAGGTTGGCTGAAAATGGGTCACTTGGTTACCATTGAGTTCCTCGGTAACTGACCTAACTCAGTTAACACTAAACTCCTTTGGTAACTGACTTGACTCAATTTACACAAGAATTCCTAAACTTGGCTTCTTTTGATCTTTTTCTCGGCAAGTATTGGAGTCTTCTAAACTCGGTTCCACCTAGTAGTGCTTGGTAAGAGTCTAACATTTGTGTAACATCAATGACAATATACAATTGAATAATTGTTATCAACAATTTTCCTCTTTGGCATTGATGGCAACACAACATGTCATTAAGAAAAGGAAAACTTAGAGCAATCATATTATTTATAAGATTTTATAATATCCTTAGTTTCATTCTAATTCTCTATCCATCCATGGGAACTCCCTCTAAGATTCTCCTTCTTCCATCTTATCTTTAGACTTCATCCGATCAAGTTCTCCCTCTTGCGAATTACTATGTCTTGCTCTTCTCTAATTACACCAATCTCTCTCAATGAATATATGACATGATTCTATCCCTCTTTGACATCAAATCCCAAAGACTTGACATAGTTCTTTTACAATGTACCTAATGTACTAATTCATATGCAATGAGCTCTAACTTCTTTACATCAACTCGATAGATCTTCAAAGTAGTTTGGTTGATGCATTAGTAATCTATACTCTTGTGAGCATCAGATAGGGGAATGACCCCAAACTTTCCTCTTAGATACAAAAATACATCCTTAGGTAATGGTTTGGTAAAGATGTCAGTAACTTTCTCCTTTGTGTTAATATATTCCAATCTAACCTTTTCATCTTGAACTAATTCTCTTAGAAAATGATACTTGATTTCAATGTGTTTTGTCTTAGTGTGCATCAATGGATTTTAGGATATATTGATTGCACTTGTTTTATCACAATAGATAACCACTAGATCCTTGATTTATTCCTTCATTCCTAATAACATTATGTTGGAGCAATTAACTACTATAGAAACATATTCTATCTCTATTGTAGACTGAGAGATGAAATTCTGCTTCTTACTTATCCAAGATACTAACCTCTTTCCAAGAAAGAATGCTCCTTCACTAGTGCTCTTTCTATCATCAATGCTTCCATCCCAATCAACATCAATAAAGGATTTCAACTTGAAATTGCCTCCTTTCTTGTATGATAGACCATAGTCTTGAGTACCTTTTAGATATGTCATAATTCTTTTGATTGCCATCATATGATTTTCTCTAGGATTCATAGAGAATCTTGCAGCTATACCAACTGCTAATGCAATATCAGGTCCTATATGAAAAACATACTAAATTTTTCCAATCATAGATCTATAGGTAGTCTAATTTACCTCTTTTGAATCATCATCCTTGGATAAATTATGCCCAGTAGACATAGGTGTTCCAACTAGTTTGGAATCTTCCATTCCAAAGGTCTTTAATATCTCCTTAACATATTTTGACTAAGTAATGTAAATGCCATCCTTCATTTGATGAACTTGTAAACCAAAAAGAATTTTATTTCTCCAAACATTGAAATTTCAAACTCTTTCCTCATTTCTTCAGAGAATGAATTACATAAGTCATCATGACCTATAAATAAGATATCATCCACAAATATTTCTACTAACAAAATCTTGTTCTATGTGCCTCTTTAATGTACAGACTGCTATTATCATTGGTTCTTTGAAAACCAATATTTACCAAATATCTATGAAGTCTATTATATCATTCTCTAGGAGCTTGCTTCAAACCATATAAAGCTTTGTGTAACTTATAGATCATGTCTCTTTTGTTTTGATAAATGAAACCTCAAGGCTAATCAATGTAGACTTCTTCTTCTAGAATTCCATTCAAGAAAGATGATTTTACATCCATTTGATACACTTTGAATCCTTTAAATGCAACATATGCAAGTAGTGTTCTGACTCCTTTGAGTCTAGCAACAAGAGAAAATGTTTCTCTATAGTCTATGTCTTCTTCTTGAGTGTATCATTTGCACACAAGCCTTGCCTTATTCCTTGATACTTCACCATTTTTATTCAACTTGTTTCTGAATACTCACTTTGTACCAATTAGATTTTTATCCTTGAGTCTAGGAACAAGAGTCCAAGTATTGTTTCTTTCAATTTGCTCAATCTCTTCATTCATTGCCTCTATCCAAATTTCATTTTTCAATGCATCATTAAAAGTACTAGGTTCAAATTTAGTAAGCAAACATGTACCTTTCATTTTGTTCCTTGTCATTGTGCCTTTTGTTTAATTTCCAATTATTTTCTTAGGTACATGATGCCTTTTGAAATATCTAGCAAGTACATGTATCTTAGTTCTAGATCTTGGACTGGGTTTACATGGTTCACCATTCTCAAAGGTTCTATGAATTTCCAAATTTTTCTCTTTTTGCTATCTAAGACTTGATTCCCACAAACTATGACTCAGGTTCCTCAACTTGAGACTTGGTTTGAATTATTTCCAACTCGGGTTGCATTGGCTAGAACTTGGTTGGCACTTTGGACTCGGGTGACTCAACGTGAATACTGGGTAATATATCAAGTTCAAAGTAGACAAATTTTTTGTAATCTTTAGGTTCTTTGCTACTTTGTTCTTCATTCTTTTCTACAAACTCATCAATTTTTACATGTGAATTTTTTATAAACTTATGAGTTTTGTATGCTTTTCTCTTGTTGGAGTATCCTAGGAAAATGCCTTCATCACTTTTCACATCAAACTTTCCTTTCCTGGACTCTTTTAGGATATAAAATTTGCTTCCAAATACTTTGAAATAACTGACATTAGGTTTAGAAACATACCATAACTCATAAGGTGTTTGATCTGTACCTTTCTTTAGTTGAACTTGGTTCAAGGTATGAACTATTGTGCTAATTGCTTCCTTCTAGTACTAGGTTGCAATAATTTTCTCTATCATTAGTGTTCTTACACAATCCATGATGGATCTATTTATTCTTTCTACTATTCCATTCTTCTGAGGAATACAAAGTGTAGATACATGTCTTTTAATCCCCCTTTCATTGCAAAATTCATTGAAATCATTAGAGACAAATTTTCCTCTGTTTGATCTTAAGAATTTTAACTTCTTACCTATTTCTTTCTCAACTCTAGCTAGATGCCAGTTGAATCTTTTGAAAAGCTTTAGATTTATCCTTTAAGTACATCATGCCATCATCCTAGAACAATCATCAACAAACAAAATGAAGAATTTGTCTCCACTGTAGCTCTCTATACCTATTGGTCCACAAAGATATGTATGAACTAATTCTAGGACTTCTTTAGTATTGTAATTCTTACTTTTGAAGCTGGTTTTACCCATCTTTCCAATCTGACATTGTTTACATATGGCCATTTTAGGTTTCTTCAGATTTGGAATACCTCTTACTCTTTTGTTTTTGCTTATAGTAACTAGATTATCTAAGTTTACATGACACATCCTTTTATGTAATATCCAACTTTCCTCTACATGTGCTAAGAATCATGAACTATCCAAGAGATCAAGATATAATAGGTTACCTTTTGTATGATTTATAGTTCCAACTAGGTTTCCTATACCACCCAGAATCTTGGCCTTCCCATTCATGAATTCTACCTCGAATTGAATGTTGCTTAATTATGCCACACTTAGAAGATTATGTCTTAGTCCATCAACCCAGTAGGCATTATTACATCTGATTCCATTAGTCAATGCAATGCAACCTTTTCCCTTCACATAACATGGTTCATTGTTTCCAAATTTAACACTTCCACCATCATAGTGCTCCAAGTGTTCAAACTTCATTTTATTAGCTGGCCATGTGATGAGAACAACCACTATCTATTATCCATGTGTCATTCTTTCTTACATGAGAAATAAGTGTCATATTTTCATTATCCTCGTCATCTGATTAATCTTTAATAGCACTATATACCATCTCATTTTCATTATCACTATCAGAATCTTTAGCAATATAACAAAATTTCTTACCTTTGTTTTTGTAGTTTTTGTAGCTTTTGAAATCTTTTTTGCCTTTGAACTTGCTAGATTTTCTATCATCTTTACTTTCCTTGTTTGGACACCTTGCACCAATGTGTCTAACTTCTTCAAAAGAAAAACAAATCAATGGAATTTTTCCTTTATATTTTCCTTTGCTTTTTGTTAACCTCCTTGCAAGTAGGGCTTCAATGGCTTCAAGATCATCATCAGATTTTTCATCTTCTTCACTGTTAGACTATTTTCCTTTTGAGTTTCCTCCCTTTCTACCAAGGGTTATTTTTCCTTGGAATGGTGATTCTATGTTGTGAGATCCAAGAAGATTGCTATCAAAGTTATCCAACTCAAAATTTGTTAACCTTCCCACTAGTGCATCCAAAGTTATATCATTTTTGGGATTGCATATCATCTCTTGAATAGCTAAAACCCTATTTGCATAAATAGAAAGAAGAGTTCTTAATACCTTACTAACTATTGTTGCATATTCAAATTTTCCTCCTAAGGCTTTGATTGCACTCATACTTTCTTTGATTCTCTCATTGTATTTTGCAATGTTATCATCTTCTCTCATCTTCATCTGATCAAATTGACCTATTAAAATTTATTTTTGGCTCTCCTCACATTTTCCTCTCCTCCATAGATATTTTTCAACTTGTTCCACATCTCACGAGAAATACGACAATCTTTGACTTCATTAAATTCAACATAATTCAGACCAGAAGAAATGGCAATCATCGTTATGTTGTGATTCTTCTTTTCTACCATTTGATCCACAGTCAAAGGATCAGGAGGTGACACATACTTATTGTCTAGGAATTTTAGGCATGTATCTCCAATATTTTTCAAATGAAGCTTCATGAGATCCTACCATGCTTTGAAGTTATCTTTGTTCAACTTAGGAATCTCTCTTCTGTAAGATCCTTGAAACCTATTCTGCAAGCAACAACAACTTTGGTACCAATTGTTGTAAATATAAGAGGGGTAACTAAGAGGGGAGGGGTGAACTGATTACCACTAAAATAATTCCAAATCCCTTAGATGTCAATACAAACTTTCTTGAAACTCATAGCTTGGTTAGAACTAGATATTCACAAAAACTCGATTAACAAAGCAATTTGATATATTAATGTGTATTAACCTTTAGTAACTTAGTTGTAGAAAGATTAGTAATAAGAAAATAACATAAACACATGAGACACCAATATTTGATGTGGAAACCCAATTTGGGAAAATCACCAATGCAACTAGTTACAACTTTTCACTCTTTTGAAGCCAACCCTGTTAAAGGTTACAAAACACATTGTTAACTGTTACCCTATTAAAGGATTTCAATCACCATGTTAGGAGTGAATGGTGTAGAGCACCTGATCAAATATTTGTTTTGTTTGATGTAATAAGGTTTAGGGATTGATTAAATGATCTCCCTAAGACCATCCATCCTTGTAATGGATACAAGACCCCATGGTGCAATTATAAGCCTAAGTATCATTTGGTCCAAATTGTTGGTCTGATTTTTCACAATGCAAAAATTTTGGGAAATTTTTAGTGAAAAATCATTTGAATCTTTGTGTCTTGCAAATTAGGGTTTTTGTTCCTTGTATTTTTCAAACCCTTAGATTGCCCTAGTTCATAGCCTAGTCTCTGTGTCTTTGAAATTCTATTAGATCCTCAAGGTTTGTCTTTAGAGAATTTCTCAGAAACCCTAGTGCCATGTCTTATTTTACCCTAGTTTTGAAAAACCCTCGAAATACTTTTCAAAAAATGTTTTTTAAGATATATCATTCTACCCTATCGTCAGGCTTACGTGAGCATGCTTTTATTAAAAGCTCATTTAAAAATTCATTGACCATATTCTTTTTGACTTGATTATTTTATTCAAAAAAGCCCAATGTGATACAAATTTTGTGTAACCGTTGATCTCGTTCAGATCAACGGGTCCTGCATTCCCGCAATGATGAGGTGCAAGGCTTTTAAATAAAGCGGGCAAGTGGTTTTTGGACATGTAGCAAGGTGGGGTCGGGAAGCCTTAGTATATGCTATGGTATGCCAAGTTGTAAAGTGATTGCTGACATATATTGCCAGTTATGTTGTCAAGGAGGTTTCTCTGCCAGAAATGATCAAAGTTTTGTCAACTATAGATCCTTCAAAAATCAAGGGTTGGTGCAAGCCTACAATAAAGAGTTGCTCAATAAACAAGGAATGCGAGAATTTGCCTTTGTGCCATGTGTCATAGTGGGGCCAAGATTGGGAAATAAAATTGAGTCATGCCATGCTATATGCCATATGTGCATAGTTGGAAGTACTTTTGTTATAGGCACGAAAATTTTTAGAAGTTAATGCAGTAGTCAGATAGGTCAAAGCACGAGAATTTAAAGCAATCATTTCATTGGCCCAAGTAGATGAAGTGACTGTAGAGTGCATAAATTTTCTTACACTGTTGATCTTGTCTTGATCAATGAAGGGTGCTTGCCTGCATTGAGAACTTGAATGAAGTTTAAATAAAGTGGGTATGCACCATGCAGACACGTGTCTATGGTGACATCATTATTCCCAGCTCAAAAGGATTAAAGGATATAAGCAATGTCACCGTTGATCTTTCAAAGATCAACAGCTAGTGCAATCTCACAATATGGAGATGCTCATTCAATAAGGAAAGTGGGAATGTGCTAGCTTGACACATGGAAAGAATGATGTTAAGTACTCATTCTCTCAGAAGGTGATATGGGACCCACTTGCATGGAGGTTGTCACAAGGCACATACTCACATGGAGACTTCCTATTGGTTAGAATGACCGACTGGGCCTTAGTCAACTATAAATTTGTGTAGTTGTTGATCTTGTCTTGATCAACGATTGGCGCTTACCTACTATTTTAAGATGCAATAAATTTAAGGAATGCGAGTAAGTGGTAATGCGACACATGGCCTTGCTCCTAAGGACATAAAGCTTATCTCTTTTTTGAATTAAAGCTGTTCGATCTGGTGAAATTGACGAATGAGATTTGAAATTCTGATGCAACTTGAGAAAAATGGCTAATGGAAGTTAATTTGGTTTAGAGCTCACTCGTGTGATTTCAATGCTCGAATATAATTCATGATCTCACCATTTATTGAACCACCAAATTGAAAAAGGCTATCAGAATACAAAAAATATTTGGAGCTGGGGCACAGAATTTCACAAAGCAAAGAAAATTTTTGGGGGTAAGTGCTTTTAAAGCTTCTGAGTAGTAAGATTTTGGTGAGATAGAAATTTTAAGATTTCAAAATGCCTCCACATAAAGAGTTTACTAGACAGATTGATTATTTGAAGTGCTTAATGCATGATGACTTTTTAGAACAATTTCTTTTATCTGTACATCAAATAACAAAGTGGAGGGAGTTGATTCCTAAACACCCTAGGGTAGCCATAGCAGAGGGTTTTTATGACAAGGCTAACTGGGTACGAGATGCCCAGGTCTCCATGTGAGGTCTAGAGTTGTTTAGAAAATAGTTTTCAGAGTGAAAACTGGACACTCCTATCAACAATGTATGGGAGTTTGACATTGGTAAATTAATAGTCCCCATAGTGTTCTTTGACAGTGATTTGTTCATAGATTTGGCCAAGAAATATGATCCAATTATGGGGTGGGTAAAGAACCATGCTGGAGTAAACCTTTTTAGGGTTTGCCCTGAATTAATTAGAGAAGTTTTCAATCTCAACCCCAACCATGCTACGCATGAAACTATTGATATGGATGACTTTCTGTTACCTAGGGTTTTGAAACCCTAAGTATTTCCCCTCTTCATTCAACTATGTGAGAAGTAAAAACAAGGTAAGTTTTAAAAAGAAATTATTATTTAAAAATTATTTTGCATTGGATATTATTTAATTCTTTTAAGAATTAAATATTATCAAGATCAAATGAAAAATAATTAAATAATTTATTTAAATTAAACCAATGTCAATCTCTCATATAGTCAATTCTAAAAAAAGAGTTAATAATTTTTATGATGTGAGGGTGAAAACGAGAAAATACAAAGGACAAGATTAAACAAGTGAATTGGTAAGCTGAAGGGGGTAAGATAAATATGGAAGAATTTAAAATAATTAATTCTTTTAAAGAATTAATTATTATTGTAACCTAAGGCATTTGTGAAAATTGCACGGGCAGAAATAATTGGGGAGTAGTTTCAAAAGAAAAGGAAGTTAGGGCAATCAGCAAGGGGAGGTTGAAGTCTTTAAAAAGAGGAAGTTCTATTGTAATAGGGTTCTTTTTTTTTTCCAGGGGTTGGAGTTCTATAGCTGCTACTATAGGGAGAAGAATATTTTCTATTTTGTAGAGGGAAATGTAGAGAGTTGATTTCTTTTGTTTTTTGTATTTGATGGTAACAGAAGGGATGAAATAATACTATTGTTATTTTGTTATGTCTTAGAAATGGAAATGAATGTGTGTATGTCAGATCTTAAGGTCTGAATATTTATTTTCTGATGGAGAAAGATCCTATGGTCTTTTCTATCCTGTTACAAATATAGTCCTATGTTGCTGTCTTTTGCAAAAATGATATGTTTGATTCTCTCTATTCTCTTCTAGTATTGTGAAAGACTTGGTGAATAGTCCTATGGCTATTTTCTGGTTTTTCTCTCATACTCAGCTTATTAATTTGATAATCACATTTATTGCATATTTATGGATGAATGTTAGAAAACCCTTCGTGTCTTTAGGTTAAAGACAATCAATTTATTGCATTCATTGTATATCTTTTATGAGGGAGCTGTACCTCTCAATTCAGAGGAAGATTATCAATAGAATGATAATCTATCCATTTGTTAGTTCATTTTGTTCTTCTTTTGAAACCTATTGAGTCATTGTTTGCATTTCTATCATAAGGACAAAACTGTTTACTAACACTTTCAAGTGAAGTACAATGCACAAAGGGTTTACATAAGAATAGGGCCATTGTAGGAGCATGCTGCTAAAATTGGTACTTTGCCTGTAATTATAGCAAGCACCCCCGAACCATTACTAAGGAGACATTTTAACCTTAGGGCTTAGGAATTATATTTTTCTCTATGCAAGATTTTTGGAATGGATGGAGCCAAGCAAATCCTAGGCTCAATTGTTCTCATAATGGCTCAAACTCTTCACTTTGGGATGAGCACTATTCTAGATTTTGCTACTTTCCTTGCAAAGGAGATTCACAATGGTTTGGTGGGGATAGCAGGGGGAAAAGTGGATAAACCTTTTTTTTGGTATTCCTTACTCATGTATGTATGTTTGTATAAGGGATTTACCTTTTTCTCCAAGGAAATGGAATTGGAAATGACTAGGGATGGAGAAAGGAATCCAGTTCAGTTGTGGAGTGTGGATATGACCTCAAAAGCTACAGATGCTAGTTATGTGAGGTTTGACAGATACCTTGCATCAAAGATTAGGTTACTCTTGAGAGGAGACAACCTTAGGATTCCACAAGCACTACTAGAATTGGTCAGACCCAAGGACCATGCAAAAGGGCTATTGCTTAGTCATAATTTGGGGGATATAATCCCTTACAATGTTTCAACAGTAATAAGAGTATATGGATTTTTAGGAAAGCCTCATGTTCTACCATTCCATGTGCCTTTGAAAATAGGGATAACAGGATAAGCAGTAGAAATGTGGTGGCTCCTGGCCAATATAATTTGCAGAGAAATAGGCACCCCTTCATCAAAGGCCAAGACCAGAAAGTCCATCTATAGCCAGTGCTCCAAAAAGGAAAAAATTGGAGCAGGGATCTTCTTCTCCTCAAGTAGACCAATACTCCCCAAGCCAGTCCCCAATCCGGATCGATGATGAAGCATCTTTAAGGGAGCAGCTTAGAAAAATGGGTGGAGAAGGGGATGGTTGTTACTTCTACAGACTTGAAGATTGGAGAACCACAAGAACCTCCTACACCTTCCTCGGATTTAACTGTTGTTGATTACCAAGGTAAGGAAATTGACCCTATAGTTGCCCAAGCCTCTAAGAGGTTTATTAATGATGAGAATTTTGTGAAGTCTAGAGCATTTGCACAATTTTTGTGGAGGCTAAATATAGGCAATTTTGAGAAACTTGTGAAAAAATAAAGGCAAAACAACCTAGTAAATTGGATTCTACTATTAAGGAGGAGGTAAAGTCTAAATTTTTGAATGATTTTTCTCAATTTTCACCTGAGGCTGGAAGGCAATAAGTTAAGCCGTTAGGAGTCATTATATTACCAGAATGGGATATAGTGACTGCCATAGTTTTTGATTTGATAAGAAAACAAAAGGATGTCCAATTTAAAACTGAGGAAGACGTACTACAGGCTCATAGAGGAGTCAAGTTTAGTGATGACCACAAAGCTCTTTTAATTTGGTCTATTGAGAAAAGGGATAAGACTAGGATGCAAGAAATTTCTATTGTAGAGAATACTAGTGCATTGACAGTATCCAGGGCTGGTGAGGTTGGTAGTACACAGATAATTGGAATGGCCTCAAAAATGTTGAAATTCGGTAGTGTTGTATTTGCTTAGGAAGAAAAAAAGATTTTCCCAACTCAATGCTGGGTTTGAAGAAGTTTTGAAAGCATATGAAGAGAGGGGTATGTAGATACAATCATTGGAAAAAAAAGTATCTCAAAGGGAAAAGGTACTTGGGAAGAGAAAAGTACAAGAATCTAGTAGACCTAGAATTGCATATCCCCCAAGGCAACCTGTTGAACCTTTTAAATCAACTCCAATTGTTGAGGTACCAGACACCCCAAAAAGGCCATAGTTCTATACTACAGAGGATTTTGAGGAAGAAAGGTATAAATTGTATGTACTACATGTGGAACTAAATAATCAATTCGAAGAGAAAATGGGGCAGGGTATAATGTATCTAGTAGACAAAATAGAATGGCCCACATTTTTTGATCAATTAACAACGATTTCAGCTATCAGGGATGAATTGAAAAGAAATGAAGTTGTCCTCAAACCCATTGCACAGAAGTGGACATAAAGAAATGAAGATATCACTCCTATGTGTATATCTATCATCCAGCTGCCCTATCATCAAATAGAAAAAATCTTTGACTTGTTGAATAAATTGCAAGGATTTGATGATAAGGAAAATTCTTTTCAAAAAAGATTAATTGCTTATTTTTCCAAGTATATTGTAGAAAAGTTTGATTTATTCCCCTGTGCATTAAAGACTATTGATAAATTGAAGGAAAAAGAGGAATGGAAGAGGGAGTTGGATGAGATTTTTTGTGAAAGTATAAATAAAGTTATAAATGAAACTGGACACTTGTTATGGGCTATGACAAATGAGGAGTTGGTTAAAGTGAAAATATTCTATAACTCCATTAGAAAAGAATTGGTTGATATAGAAGCAATTGGAAATTCTCTAATAATAGTACAAAGAGATGTCCTTAATTTTGATTGGCCTAATGATACTACCTATAATGAGTGGAAAGATAAATTTATGTCAGAAGAGTGGATGCTACAAGATGATGAAACAAAAGATGATGAGGAGGAAGAAGGCGCCAAAGTAAAAGTTACCCTTACAATAAATGATGAAGACAAGGAAAATCCTCGGATTAAAGTAAGTATGCAGGTAATCAAAGATGACCCATTGCTTTCAAACTTGATGGCCACTTATTTCGAGGAATTAGAATAATCAAAGATTTATATGTTAACACTTTTATTTGTTTAGGTAGAATAACAGAAAAGAGACCCACAAAGGAATGTTCGATGTATTAGCCTTTTTGTTATTTGCATTTTGTCTTTTTGTTACAGGTGTATGTAATATCTTTTTAAGGGATACCTATCAATCACATTTTCCCTTTGCTTGTTGCAACTCATGTCTATATAAATAAGTTTTCAAGGCAATGTGATGGTCTGAAAAACTTGTATAATTTTTTTTTTCTCTCAAGAAAAGTACAGATAGTCAGTCCAATAGTATGTAGTTGTTTTGAGTTTGATTCCAATTGTACTCTCTAATGACACATTGAAATGATAGAAATAACAATATGTTCTAGGCTTTCAATTGATTTGTATTGTTCACTATATTAGTCATCTGAAAGGATAATACAAAGGGGTATTTACACTATATTTGTGTCATCAATTTCTATCTCCATTTTGTGGGTTTGTCTACTTTGAAGTCATTTTAAATAAGGTTTAACCTAGCTGAAGGCAATCTGGATGGGTTGTATGCTGATATCACTATTGCTTTTAATTCAAGGAATTATAGAAATGCTTCAATGAATTAGTAGGATTTATGAGTTTATAGAAAGGATACTTCATAAGAATGGAAATGGGTGATTACAATTGATTAATTCATTTACAAGTTATTTGAATTAGATCTCCCGCCAATAGTTATTTTTTTCCCCAATGGAAAAGGCACTGGTCACATAAGTCAGAAGTGAGCAACGGTGAATTCTGCTAGTGCATATCAAATCATTTGAAAAAAAATCAAAACCATTTCATTCCATTTTGTTTAAAGTTACAAATGCTGGTTACCACTCATTTGCATATAGTTTTCTGAGTCTTAGATAGCCATTAATTCTAGGAATTCTTGTAACTATAGGAGATTTATAACCAAATCTACTTATAGGGGATGCATATAGAGTTGAGAAGCTTTTAGAGAAAATTGATAAACTGTGTATGTGCCTGAGGATAAAAGATGAGAATCAGAATGAAACTAAGATAATTTCATACCACAGTTTGCATTAGAAACATCCCTAGGTATACCTGCCTTGGTTTAGTAGAGGCTAAATAGTAGAAAACCATTTTTGGTTTTGTTGAAGTTGGGTCAAAGTGGTTTATTCATGTAATTGCTACTAGGAATTGGCTAATCCTTAGATTGTGTGAGTAATTTCATTGTGATATTGAGAATTTTGTTGCTTAGTAGTTTCAAACACCAAAAAAATGGTGACTTTACTGGGGAATACACTCTATGTTGTCATAAACCAGTATATCATTTAAGATCTGTGCTTACCTTGGGTAGAGTTTGAAGTAAGCATTCCATGTTGAAGTTTCCCATGGATTTGGATTTTGTATACATTTTTTCTGAGACTGTCACTAAAGGATTTATCATTTTTTTAGTTCTTTTTCCCATTCTGATAGAGTGGGTGGTGACTCAAAATGTTTTAACTAGTGTCAAGATTAAGAAATTTGTAGTCTCAAAACCATGGAAATAAGAAAAATACATGGGCAAATGTGAGGAAAAACCCAGGAATCAAATTACAAACTGATCTCCCTCCTAGAGGAAGACAAAATTGGGCTGTGAAGGGAAACCAGATGTAGAAAGGAAGCTATTCATAGGAGCAAATAGTAGGGAAAGATAATGCTCACCATTCTGCTGTTGAAAAAGTGCCTTTCTCCAAAGGTCCGAGATCTCATCCAATTTTGTTTGATGATGATTTCTATAATACCTCTAAAATGATATGCCAGGAGAAGATTGTGCAACCACATGTATTTAGTCTTGAGGATAGGACTAGTAACAATATTTTCTAGCATATTAAAAACCCTTTCATGTCAGATTATTCCCCTGAAAAGGTTAGACCTAGACACTTGGAACCTGAAAGTTTTAATGCTGAGAAAACATTTGGGTTTGAGTTCACTATACCTGATCCTGATCAGAATGAAATTTTTTAAGCACAATTTGCTGAGCAAGAAGCTATTAATAGGAGATTTCAAAATGAAAGGGAAGAAGTGATTACAAAGAACTATGAAGAAAAACAAGAATTACTAAGGTGAATTGCTTCTCTAAAGAAGAAAAATGAGATAGCAGCTAGTGCATGGTAGCCTAAGATTGTGAGAGAAGTTGAACAACTTAAGAGGCAAGAGAAAAATTTACTGGAGACTCAAAAAATGAATCTAGAGGGACCTGTAATACAACAGATTAGGAATTATACTACTCTAGAAGTTGATAACAATAGAGTAAAAACTGTGGAACCTGTTTTAGGGGCTAAGGACAAAGGACAACAAAAGGTGATTTGTATTAAGATCAATGAGCCAACAAAGACAGTTCAAATCCATGATTCCATGTCACTTTCTAATATTGAATTGGAAAAGAGAAGAAAATAAAGGGATGCTTTAGCCAAGAGATTGGAGATTGCAAAAAGTGAGGCTGCTATAGCTGAGATGAACGATAAGATTAAATTCTTGGAAATTACCAAGAAGCAGTCTGCAGCTACGCCTAAAGATGATGATGAATCTAATGATGTGAATCAAAATAATACTAAGGTGCCTATTTCTTTCTTGTCTTCATCTTCACAGAAAGTAGATCTTAAATTTTTTTTTGGTGATGCTAGTACTAGTAATAATATGAATGATACTAAGAAAGACAGTGCTAATAACCCCAAAATTGATTTACAAAGAAGACCTGTTCAATTAGAAGGCTATAGGAAAATATATTTTGATGGAATCCCTGGTTTTCCAAATCCTATCCCACAAGAAATGAGGAAAATATTTCCTAAATTTGATGGAAATAATGCTATTTCTTGTGAGGATCATTTGAGGAGTTTTCTTGATATGATGAGTGATTATGAGGTTGAAGCTAAAGATGTCATTATGAAGTTGTTTGTTCAGTCTTTAATTGAAGATGCTAGAGAATGGTTCAAGAGACTTCCTGAATTGTCTATTGTTGATTGTAAAAAAATGAGTATTGCTTCAAAGAGCAATATGGTGACAAGAAAAATCAGAGCTATATCTTGAGTGAATTCAATAATATTAAGAGGTTGCCTAACGAATCTATTACTAAATTTAACACTAGATTTTAGAAAAGGATGTACAAACTAATGCAAGCCATGTGAATTGATGACAAGGTATGTCTGATTACTTATCTGAATGCTTTTGATGGTAAAATGACATACCAACTTAGGGATAAAGAGCCTAGGACCTTAAGAGATGCTTTCAGGATTGCCATTAATATAGAAAATAATTTGAGGATTTCAGGGAGATTAGAAAGAAAAAGAGATGATCCTAGGTTATTTGGGAATAAGGGAAATATAAAGGAAGAAAATAAAGCAACATGAGGAAAAAAGCAAGAGCCTAGTGAAATGAGTCAGATTCTAAATGCTATAAAAGGTCTAAACCTTCCTCAGATGAAGAATGATAGGAACCCCATTGATAATAGGGCCCCCTATCAATCAAATTTCAATAGATAAAATAGGCTACAAAATTTCCCTTATAACACTACTTGGAAGGATGGTCAGCTTAGTATCCCTCCTCCCAAGAACAACAACAAGGTGACCCTTGATCCTTTGTCAAAAAATTCTATAAATTTGGTAGATGATCCTAAATTTGATGCTGAACCTACTTGGTGTTTTGCATGTCAATTACCCCATTCCCCTGAATCCTGTGCAGTAGCATTGTCATTCCCAAGAAATCAAATTGTAGTAGAAAAGTGTCACGAGCAAGAAGAAAATAATAATGACGTCAGATGCAATATGTTTGAATCACATTATTCTAACTGTGAAGATTATGACAAAGATGTGTATGACCAAAGACAGTTTCAGAATGTCATAAAACAGCAAGTATTTTCTGATGAAAGTGATGTGGAGGACAATGTGTGTAACATGGTAAATGCAAAGGAAGAAGTGTCACTGAGAAAACCTTTTAGGGAAGAAATTGATCAAATTACTACCAATATGATAGCTCAGGTTTAGACTAGAAACATGGTTCAAAAAGATGAAAGCAATAAGGTAGCTAGTATCTTCATAAAAGGGGTTGATCCTTAAAAGGGGGAAATTGTGAAACCTAAAGAAGCTCCTACTATGAAGATTAAAATTACTAATAGAAGGTGGGAACAAAAGAAAGGAGGAAATCCTAAAGATATGGAGTTTTCAAATAATGTCCCTAGAAAAATAGATGAGAAGGTATCAAAGATCATCACAAAACATGATAAGAATCATCAAAATGCTCTGAACGTTTTGGATAAACAAGATGAGAAAAGAAATGTGACTAATGATGATCCTCTTGGTTCTTCCATAGATATGCTTGTTGTTTTGTCTCATATTACTGTTAAGGTTCCATTGTTTGAATTGCTAAGAATCCCTGAACACTGAAATAAAGCTATAGCATGGTTGGGAAATATTGATGTAAGGGTAAGTTAGGATTGTAATGAAAATCACCATCCCAAAGAAAGCACTAAAGAAGAAGTAAAGGATAGTGAAGCTAAAGGAGTTGTCTCTCAAATTCCTGAAATGTTTTTGGATAATTCTATAAATCAGTGTTTGGGAAATGTTGAACCATTTTTCTTTAGCATTTTAGTAAATGGTAAAACATTAAAAAGTTGCATGATTGATTTTGGTGCTTCCAACACTATGATGCCTTTTGAAATAATGAAGGAATTAGGCTTAAAAGTGGATACAACTCAAGGAAGATGTTGTGCTATGGATAAAAGAGAAGTGATAGTCATAGGCACTATAAAATCTTTACCATATAGATTAATAGCCTGCCCTGACAAAGAACTTACTATGAGTGTATTGGTTGTTGACATTCCACCTCAGTATGGCATGTTATAATCAAGAAAATGGAGTGCTACTATGGGTGGGAGTCTACAATTTCATTTGTCATTTGCTACTTTTAATATTGAGGGGAATTTGATAAAAGTCAATAGGGAGCCTAAAAGTATATACATGATAGAGGAAGATGTAGAAGACAATATGACAAATTTTGTGGATACAGATATTAATGCATTCAGAGCTGAGGTCCTGACTTTGAAAAAATCCAAGCATAAGTCTTAGATGGAAATGGAAGTTGACACAAAAATAGACAAGGGTGATTTATGGACTATGTTTTTTGATGGTGCATGTTGTAAAGAGGGGTTTGGTGCAGGCATTTTGCTGATATCTTCAGCAGGGGTAACATACAAATTCTCCTTTACTTTAAGTTTCCCTTGTACTCACAATAAAGTAGAATATGAGGCTCTAATGTTAGGTCTTAGATTAGCTCATAAGCATGGGATAAAGTGTTTACATGTTGTAGGAGATTCTAAATTGGTGGTATCCCAAGTAAGAAATGCTTATGTGTCAAAGAATAAAAGATTGAAACAGTATAGAAATGCAGTGTGGGACATGATTGAATGTTTTGATGCATTTGAGGTTATTTGGAAAGATAGGATAAATAATAAAATGGTAGATTTACTGGAAAACATAGCAATAAAACCGAATGATATCACATTTGCTAGTGTGTCTAAAATTGAGATTCAAACTAGACCTTCTATCCTTAATAATGTTCAAAACTGGCAAGTGTTTCAAGATGATAAGGATATTCTAAGATTTTTGAATTGTGAGCATATGCTGTCAGGAAAAGAAATAGATTTTACAGCTTATGTAGAAAATGTAGATGGAAAAGATATAATTTTTAGGTAGGAAGTTGTACAATTGAAGACAAACAAAATTCCAAAGGGTCTAGTTGTTTTAGAAACTATTTTTGACAACCAAGATAGGTCACAAATGGATACTAATGGGTATAATGCCAAGGATTTAGAGGAGGTGAACTTGGGAACTCAGGAAACACCTAAAAAGGTATATATTGGTAAGAAATTGCCTCCTAAAATTAGGAAAGATCTAATAGACCTGTTAAGGAAGTATAGACATGTGTTTGCATGGTCATATGATGATCTAAAGGCCTATAGGGAAGATCTCTTTCAACATGAAGTCCCTTTGAAACTAAATGCTAAGCCTTTTAGACAAAAAAAAAGGCCAATAAATCCAACCTTGGCTCCCAAATTGCAATAAGAATTGATTAAGTTAAGATATGCTGGGATCATAAAGGCTATCATACATTCTTCTTGGGTATCCAATTTAGTTCTTGTCAGGAACAAAAATGGAGATATAAGGTTATATATTTATTTTAGGAATATCAATATATCTTCCTTATAAGATAATTATGGATTGCCAAATATGGAAGCCATGTTGCAAAGGGTCACTGGCTCAAGGCTTATGTTAATGATGGATGGGTTTTAAGGTTATAATCAAGTAGTTGTTAAAGAATCAGAACAATTTAAAACTATTTTCACTACTCCATGGGGTACTTATGTTTATGTCAGGATGCCTTTTGGGCTTACTAATGTTGGAGCTACTTTCCAAAGGGCCATGGATGAGGCTTTTGTTGATATTATTGAAATTTTTTTGGTTGTGTATTAGGATGACCTTACTGCTTACTCCAAGGATGAAAATGACCATTGTATGCACTTAGAAAAGATATTTATCAGAGCCCTTAAATATGGAATATATTTAAATCCAAGGAAATGTAACTTTGGTGTCACTGAAGGAAATTTTTTAGGACATCTAGTTGGCAAGCATGGAGTAAGGATTGACCCTGCAAGGGTAGAAGCAATAGATAAGATTCAAAAACCCAAGAGTGTTAAAGGCATCTAGTCATTCTTTGGACAGATCAATTTTCTTAGGATATTTGTGACAAATTTTGCAGAAATTAGTAGGCCTATATCAAGAATGCTAAAGAAAGGATCTGAGATAAAATGGGATGGTGAGCCTAGTATTGCATTTCAAAAAATTAAACAAGCTATTAAAGATGCCCCTATTCTCAGAGCTCCTGATTGTGACAAACCAATGCATATATTTTCTTTTTCCTAATTTCACATTGTTGCTACAATATTATTACAGAAAAATGAAGAAGGTTATGAGCAACCTATTACATTCTTCAGCAAGTCTTTGCAAGCAGCATAACTCAAGTATGACATCAATGAAAAATAGGCATATGCACTGGTAAAAGGGGTGAAAGCTTTTAGGTGTTACTTGATGGGAGCTACTATCATTGCTTTTGTTCCTACTACTGCTGTGAAGGACATCTTTTCACAATAGGAGGTATCTGGTAGGAGGTGTAGATGGATTAATAGGATACAAGAGTTTAACATTGATATTTAGATTACTAAACTAGTTAGGGGTCAAGTTTTGGCTAAGTTGATGACAGAAGATAATCTAGAGGCAAACCAAATTAATCAACTTGATGACAATTGCAAAGAAAATCTTTTTGATATGGATATCTCTGACTGGTACAAAGACAAATTATTATTTGTAAAACAAGAAATCTCCATCAGAGTTAACAGATAACTAGAAGAGATCACTCAAGTTGCAGGCTATAAGGTGTGTTATAGTATAGGGTCAATTATGGTGGAGAAGTATGGAAGGGATACTTTTGAAGTGTGTAGATGAAAATGAGTCTAAAAGGATCATAAAAGAAATGCATGAAGGTGTATGTGGTGGTCACTATATGGTAAAAACCACTGCTCATAAAATTCTTCAGGCTAGTTTTTGGTGGCCTACACTTTTCAAAGATACTCATGAGTTTGTAAAAGTTTGTGATGCTTGTCAAAGGTTTAGTGGAAAGTTAAAACTCTTTGGGAATTTTCCATTAAGACTAGTTGAAGTAAAAGCACCATTTCAATAATCTGGAAATGATTTCATAGGTGAGATTTCAAATAAATCCAGTGGTGGACATTCTTAGATCCTAGTGGCTACTGATTATTTCACTAAATGGGTTAAAGCAATCCCTACCAAGAATGCTACAAGAAAAGTGGTGATCAATTTCATCTTAAATAATATTATAACTAGGTTTGGTTGCCCATAGAAGATAATAACTGATAATGCCATGCGTTTTAGATCTGATGAGTATAAATAATTCTACAGGAAATATGACATTATAGAGTATACATCCTCACCTTGTCATCCTCTAGGGAATGGCTAGGCAGAATCAAGTAATAAGAGTATATTAAAAATCATCAAGAGGATCTTAGGAGAAAACAAGAAGGCTTGGGACTCAAAGTTGCAATTAGCTCTGTGGGTTGATAGGGTTACTATGAAAAAGGCCATTGGATGTGCCCCATTTGACTTGGTTTATGGTATACAAGCTAGACTTCCACAAAATAACCTAAAGGAAATGTATAAATTTGTTCAACTATATGAGGTTGATAACATTGATGAGATGCAATTAAGAATGGATGATATATTGCAACTAGAAGAATCAAGGAGAGAATATGTTGTTCAAAATGCCAAGTTGCAATAAAATATGAAACATTTATATGACAAAAGAGCCAGTAATAGGAAATTTGAAATAGGTGACATGGTACTGATGTAGAATGCTAGATTGGAAGATAAAGGAAAGCATGGTAAATTTGACCCAATTTGGCTTGGCCCATATAACATTTGTGATAAAAATGGAGAAGATTCATATTTTCTAAAGGATTTAACTGGAGGTATTCTTGAATTGCCAGTTCATGGACAATTCTTGAAGAGGTACTTTTCTTAAAAGTATCTATTTTCCATGAACAATAGTTTTAGGGTTCCTAGTTTTCTTGTACATTTTGTATATTTTGTAAATCCCTGTAAATAGTTTCTGCGTGCTCTTTGAAAAAGTTGTCATCCCTATACCAAGTATGTGGTCTACTCTCCCACAGATTCTAAATTCTTGCATAGAATCAAGTAGTCTATCATCCCCAAATAGAGCCACTGTTGGTCTAATTTTTCACAATGCAAAAATTTTGGAAAATTTTTAGTGAAAAATCATTTGAGTCTTTGTGTCTTGAAAATTAGGGTTTTGGTTCCTTGTATTTTTTAAAACCCTTAGATTTCCCTAGTTCATAGACTGGTCTCTGTGTCTTTGAAATTGTATTAAATTCTCATGGTTTATCTTCAGAGAATTTCTTAGAAACCCTAGTGCCATGTCTTATTTTACCCTAGTTTTAAAAAACCCTCGAAATACTTTTCAAAAAATGTTTTTTAAGATATATCATTCTACCCTAAGGTCGGGCTTAAGTGAGCACAATTTTATTAAAAGCTCATTTAAAAATTCATTGACCATATTCTTTTTTACTTGATTATTTTATTCAGAAAAGCCCAATGTGATATGAATTTTGTGTAACCGTTGATGTCGTTCAGATCAAGTTGATGTCGTTCAAATGCAAGGCTTTTAAATAAAGTAGGCAAGTGGTTTTTAGACACATAGCAAGGTGGGGTTGGGAAGCCTTAGTATATGCTACAGTATGCCAAGTTGTAAAGTGATTGCTAACATATATTGCTTGTTGTGTTGTCAAGGAGGTTTCTCTACCAAAAATGATCAAAGTTTTGTCAATCATAGATCCTTCAAAGATCAAGGGTTGGCACAAGCTTGCAATAAAGAACTGCTCAATAAACAAGGAATGTGGGAATGCACCTTTGTGCTGTGTGTCATAGTGGGGCCAAGATTGGGAAAGAAAATTGAATCATGCCATGTTGTATGCCACATGTGCTTAGCTAGAAGTACTTTTGTTACGAGTATGGAAATTTTTAGAAGTTAATGCACGATTCAGATAGGTCAAAGCACAAGAGTTTAAAGCAACATTTCATTGGCCAAAGTAGATGAAGTGACCATAGAGTGCAAAAATTTTCTTACACCGTTGATCTTGTCTTGATCAACAAAGGGTGCTTGCCCGCATTGAGAACTTGAATGAAGTTTAAATAAAGTGGGTATGTGCCATGCAGACACATGTTTATGGTGATGTCATTATTCCTAGCTCATAAGGATTAAAGGATATAAGCAATGTCACCGTTGATCTTTCAATGATCAATGGCTGGTGCAATCCCACAATATGGAGATGCTCATTCAATAAGGAAAGCGGGAATGCACCAGCTTGACACATGGAAAGAATGACGCCAAGTACTCATTCACTCAAAAGGTGATATGGGACCTACTTGCATGGAGGTTGTCACAAGGCACAAACTCACATGGAAACTTCTTATTGGTTATAATGGCTGACTGAGCCTTAGTCAACTATAAATTTGTGTAGTTGTTGATCTTGTCTTGATCAACAATTGGCACTTACCTGCTATTTTAAGATGCAAGAAATTTAAGGAATGCAGGTAAGCGATAATGCAACACATGGCCCTGCTTCTAAGGACATAAAGCTTATCTCTTTTTGGAATTAAAGTCGTCTGATTTGGTGAAATCGACGAATGAGATTTTAAATTCTGATGCAACTTGAGAAAAAATGGCTAATGGAAGTTAATTTGGTTCAGAGCTTGTTCATGTGATTTCAATGCTCGAATATAATTCATGATCTCACCATTTATTGAACCACTGAATTACAAAAGGCTATCAGAATACAGAAAATTTTAGGAGCTAGGGAACAGAATTTCATAGGCAAATCTAGCGAATTGCAACAAAGAATTTCACAGAGCAAAGTAGAATTTCAGGGATAAGTGCTTTTAAAGCTTCTAAATAGTAAGATTTTGGTGAGATAGAAATTTTAGGATTTCAAAATGCCTCCACATAAAGAGTTTACTGGACAGACTGATTATCTGAAGTGCTCTGTGCATGATGAGTTTTTAGAACAATTTCCTTTATCTGTACATGAAATGACAAAGGGGAGGGAGTTGTAGCCATAGCAAAGGATTTTTATGACAAGGCTAACTAGGTATGAGATGCCCAGGTCTCCATGCGAGGTCTAGAGTTGTTTAGAAAATGGTTTTCAAAGAAAAAATTGGAAACTTCTATCAGCAATGTATGGGAGTTTGACATTGGTAAATTAACAGTCCCCATAGTTTTCTTTGATAGTGATTTGTTGATGGATTTGACCAAAAAATATGATCCAATTATAGGGTGGGTAAAGAACCATGCTAGAGTAAACCTTTTTAGGGTTTTCCCTGAATTAATTAGAGAAGTTTTCAATCTCAACCCCAACCATGCTGTGCATGAAACTATTGATATGGATGACTTTCAAGTAGGTATGATGCACAAATGGTTTACATAAGAACAAGGCCACTATAGGAGCATGCTGCTAAAATTGGTACTTTGCTTGTAATTACAGCCAACACCCTTGAACCATTACTAAGGAGGCAATTTTAACCTTAGGGCTCAGGCATTGTATTTTTCTCTTTGCAAGATTTATGGAATGGATGAAGCTGAGAAAATCCTAGGCTTAATTGTTCTCATAATAGCTCAAACTCTTCAATTTGGGATGAGCACTATTTTAGATTTTGCTACTTTCCTTGCAAAGGAGATTCATAATGGTTTTGTGGGGATAGCATGGGGAAAAGTGGATAAACCTTTCTATTGGTATTCCTTACTCATGTATGTATGTTTGTATAAGGGATTTACCTTTTTCTCCAAGGAAACAGAATTGGAAATGACTAGGGATGGAGAAAGGAATCCAATTCAGTTGTGGAGTGTGGATATGACCTCAGAAGCTACAGATGCCAGTTATGTGAGGTTTGACAGATACTTTGCATCAAATCTTAGGTTACTCTTGAGAGGAGACAATCTTGGGATTCCACAAGCACTACTAGAATTGGTCAGACCCAAGGACCATGCAAAAGGGCTATTGGTCAGTCATAATTGGGGGGATATAATCCCTTACAATGTTTCAATAGTAATAAGAGTATATGGCTTTTTGGGAAAGCCTCATGTTCTACCTTTCCATGTGCCTTTGAAAATAGGGATAACATAATTGTTATGGCAGATAGGTACTATTGATCAGAGAGATCTGCCAAAGAAGGGTACATTATTTCCAATTGTTACTGTAGTGCATGATCTTGTTTTTGTGAAGAAACAATGGAAGCATCTAAACTTATTCCTAGATAGATACAACATGGTAGAGTCCCATGCCAGATTTATTGATCCTGAAGGTTTCTATGATCTCTTAAGAGAGAGGACAAAGGTTGCTCATATGGTTCACCAGGTATACTATCCTAGGGATGTTATTTGGAATATTTTTTCTTTACAAGAGCAGGAATTGAGAAAAAAAAAATGGATAGTATTGAGTAAGACTTTAGAATTCATTAATGCTTTTGACTCCAATTATGACCCCTTGAAAGATAAGAAATATTGGGGAGCCAAAATGTAAGCAGTAATGAATAATTTTGCTATAATAATCCAAACCATGAATGAGAAGAAAGAAACATATGTTGAGGCATATCTAGACAAGGCTACAGAGGTACAAAGAAGGATAAGCAACAAAAATGTGGTGGCTCCTAGCTAGTATACTTTGTAGAGAAGGGCAGGTTATGTGATGGTTCAAAGGGTGCAATAGGCACCCCTTCATTAGAGGCCAAGACCAGAAAGTCCATATGTAGCCAGTGCTCCAAAAAGGCAAAAATTAGAGCAAGGATCTTCTTCTTCTCAAGTAGAATAATACTCCCCAAGCCAGTCCCCAATTTAGATCGATGATGAAACATCTTTAAGGGAGTAGCTTAGACAAATGGGTGGAGAAGGGGATGTAATTGTTACTTCTACAGACTTGGAGATTGGAGAACCATAAGAACCTCCTACACCTTCCTTGGATTTAACTGTTGCTGATTACCAAGATAAGGAAATTGACCCTATAGTTGCCCAAGCCTCTGAGAGGTTTATTAATGATGAGAATTTTGTGAAGTCTAGAGCATTTGCACAATTTTTGTGGATGCTAAACATAGGCAATTTTGAGAAACTTATGAAAAAATAAAGGCAAAACAACCTAGTAAACCAGATTCTACTATTAAGGAGGAGGTAAAGTCTAAATTTTTGAATGATTTTGCTCAATTTACACCTGAGGTAGGAAGGCAATTAGTTAAGCAGTTAGGAGTCCTTATATTACCAGAATGAGATATAGTGAATGCTATAGTTTTTGATTCGGTAAGAAAACAAAAGGATGTCCAATTAAAAACCAAGGAAGAGGTACTATAGGCTCATAGAGGAGTCAATTTTAGTGATGACCACCAAGCTCTTGTAATTTGGTCTATTGAAAAAAGGGATAAGACTAGGATGCAGGAAATTTCCACTACAGAGCATACTGGTGCATTGACAGTATTCAGGGCTGGTGAGGTTGTTAGTAAAAAGATAATTGGAATGGCCTTAGAAATGTTGAAATTTGGTATTGTTGTATCTAGTTAGGAAGAAGAAAGATTTTCCCAACTCAATGCTAGGTTTGAAGAAGTTTTGAAAGCATATGAGGAGAGGGGTATACAAATACAATCATTGGAAAATAAAGTATCTCAAATGGAAAAGGTATTTGGGAAGAGAAAAGTACAAGAAACTAGTGGACCTAGAATTGCATATCCCACAAGGCTACATGTTCAACCTTTTAAATCAACTCCAATTGTTGAGGTACCAGAAACCCCAGAAAGGCCATAGTTCTATACTGTAGAGGATTTTGAGGAAGAAAGGAATAAATTGTATGCACTGCATGTGGAACTAAATAATCAATTTGAAGAGAAAATGAGGTAGGGTATAATGTATCTAGTAGATAGAATAGAATGGCCCACATTTTTTGATCAATTAGCAAGGATTTCAGCTATTAGGGATGAATTGAAAAGAAATGAAGCTGTATTCAAACCCATTGCACAGAAGTGGATAGAAAGAAATGAAGATATCACTCCTATGTGTATCTCTATCATCCAGTTGCCCTATCATCAAATAGAAAAAATCTTTGACTTGTTGAATAAATTGCAAGGATTTGATGATAAGAAAAATTCTTTTCAAAAAAGATCAATTGTTTGTTTTTCCAAGTATATTTCAAAAAAGTTTGATTTATTCCCTTGTGCATTAAAGACTATTGATAAAGTGAAGGAAAAACAGGAATAGAAGAGGGAGTTGGATGAGATTTTTTGTGAAAGGATAAATAAAGTTATAAATGAAATTGAACACTTGTTATGGGCTATGACAAATGAGGAGTTGGTTAAAGTGCAATTATTCTATAACTCCATCAAAAAAGAATTGGTTGATATAGAAGCAATTGGAAATTCTCTTATAACAGTACAAAGAGATGTCCTCAATTTTGATTGGCCTGATGATACTGCCTATAATGAGTGGAAAGATAAATTTATGTCAGAAGAGCAAATGCTATAGGGTGATGAAACAGAAGATGACGAGGAGGAAGAAGGTGCCAAAGTAAAAGTTACCCTTACAATAAATGATGAAGACAAGGAAAATCCTCAAATTAAAGTAAGTATGTAGGTAATCAGAGATGACCCATCGTTTTTAAACTTGATGGCCACTTATTCTGAGGAATCAGAATAATCAAAGATTTAGATGGTAACACTTTTATCTGTTCAGGTAGAATAATAGAAAAGGGATCCACAAAGGAATGTTTGATGTATTAGCCTTTCTGTTATTTGCATTTTGTCTTTTTGTTACAGGTGTATGTAATATCTTTTTAAGGGACACCAGTCAATCACATTTGCCCTTTGCTTGTTGCAATTCATGTCTATATAAATGAGTTTTCAAGGCAATGTGATGGTCTGAAAAACTTGCATAATTTTTGTTTTCTCTCAAGAAAAGTATAGATAGTCAGGCCAATAGTATTTAGTTGTTTTGAGTTTGCTTCCAATTGTACTCTCTGATGACACATTGAAATGACAAAAATAGCAATCTATTCTAGGCTTTCAATTGATTTCTATTGGTCATTGTATTAGTCATTTGAAAGGATAATGCAAAGGGGTATTTACACTATATTTGTGTCATCAATTTATGTCTCCATTTTACGGGTTTGTCTACTTTGAAGTTATTTTAAGTAAGGTTTAACTTGGCTGAATGTAATCTAGATGGGTCATATGCTGATATCACTATTGCTTTTAATTCAAGGAATTATAGAAATGCTTCAATGAATCAGTAGGGTTTTTGAGTTTATAGAAAGGATACTTCATAAGAATGGAAATGGGTGATTACAATTGATTAATTCATTTACAAGTTATTTGAATTACATCTCCTACCAATAGTTAATTTTCTACCCAATGGATAAGGCACTGGTCACATAAGTCAAAAGTGAGCAAGGGTGAATTCTGCTGCTGCATATCAAATCATTAAAAAAAAAAAAAAACAGTTTCATTCTATTTTGTTTAAAGTTACAAATGTTGGTTACCACTCATTTGCATATAGTTTTCTGAGTCTTAGATAGCCACTAATTCCAGGAATACTTGTAAGCTATAGGAGATTTATAACCAGATCTTCTTATAGGGGATGCATATAGATTTGAGAAGCTTTTACAGAAAATTGATAAACTGTGTATGTGCCTAAGGGTAAAAGATGAGAATCAGAATGAAACTAAGATAATTTCATACCACAGTTTGCATTAGAATCATCCCTAGGTATACCTACCTTGGTTTAGCAGAGCCTAAAGAGTAGAAAACCATTTTTGGTTTTGTTGAAGTTGGGTCAAAGTGGTTTATTCGTGTAATTGCTACTAGGAATTGGCTAATCCTTAGGTTGTGTGAGTAATTTCATTGTGATATTGAGCATTTTGTTGCTCAGTAGTTTCAAACACCAACACAAATAAGGTGGATTTTGATTTATTTCATGTTTTCTAAGGTAGTTTAAGTGTTTAGAGCATTAGGAGAACCTTTAGGAATGGTTAGAATTCAATTAGTAAGAAAATGTGGTCATATAGCAAAAATTGCAAAAAATTGCAAACAATTGCTTAGCAACTTTTGCAATTTGTTGACAACTTTTTGAAATAACCATTTCCAACTACTAAAACTGCCATAGGATGGTTCTACTCACTCAAAATGGCCTATAATGCACTAAACATCTGAAGGAGATGTATGGATGAAGAAACATATTGTATTTTCTCTTTTGATCAATAAAATCTGATGTTCCAATACAATTTTCTCTAATTTTTCTATATAGTGCAACATTTGATGATTGGAAGGTGAAAAATTTCCATTGATTTGATAGCCCTATTAATTTGTGAGGTTTTGGTTTTGGTTTTAAGGTTTTATCAATCTTAACATTAAATTTATTGAATTTATTTGGTCACTACCCCGTGAAACCCTTAAAATTAGGGTTTGGTCAAAGGAATGGCCCTAACTTTAATCTGCACCATTGGAATTTGTTCCAATTTGGCATGGAGAAAGTTAGGTTAATTTTCTTTCATATTTTTCAAGTTTTGGAACATGAGGTTGAAGGAGTGAATTATGAGTGCAAACCCTAGGTCAAATGTCCTTATTTATTTGACCTTGTTTTGATTCAAATTGGTTGGATAATGAGAAGAAAGGAAGTTGGGGACTTGGTGTAAGAATAAAATGTCCTTGTTTGAGTTAGTAGAACAACTTGGAGGTGAATATTTGATTTCATGAACCCAACCTTTGTCATTTACCTTGTAAACCACACCTAAAGTAGCTAATTAGGCCCGTGTGCATGGTATTGGTTGAGGCATGCTGGAGTGGAGTGAAACCTTGAAAATTTGGAGTTTATCAACACTTGAAAAAGGGTATTCAAAACTACATTTTGTTTGCCAAGTCCTTTGGAATATTTTTGAGTTATTGGTAAAAAACTAAATTAGGAGACCTAATAAGCTACTAGGTCAAATTCAACATCTTGCATTGTGGGTTGTTGAGAGTGGATCCAATAGATGATTTTCCTTGTTTGGGTTTAGTTTAAGTTTTTTCAAGCCTTGGTTGGTGGTAGGAAGGCCAAGAACATCAAAATCCCCTTTTTGCCTTTTGGGGTAGTAAGCCTTGTTTGCACCAAGTTGGTGTAGTTGGGTTTGAGTGTCTTGCTTAAAGAGTTTGGATTAGAAACCTATTGGAGAGAGTTTGTAAAATCAAAGTATGCTCCATGGAAAGTGAACCAAGACATTGAATGATCCTTTGTGAGATTTGGAGGTTTGGGTAGAAGTTTGAATTAACTTTTGCTTACTCTGCATCAAGTGGTATCAGATAGACTTTGATTCATTGAGACAAAATGTCTGATGGAGGAGAAGAACCTAAAAGAGAGATCCCCTTGAGCATCACCAATGTGGAACTAGCCAAGCTAGTTAAGGAACAAATGGTAGAGAATAGGGTAGTTCAGGAAGAGAATAGGAGTATGAAGAGGGAGTTGGATAGACTCAAGAATAAGATGAGGAAAGGGATTTATGATGAATTAGAACCTAAGGAGATAGAAGGGAATGAAGAACAAGAGAACATCCCTATAGATTAGAGGCCCTTCCTTGCTGCATTGGAGAGGGTTGGAAAGAAAGAAGGGGACTTACCCAATTTTCATGGTAAGTTGGACCCTAATGAATGTATGGACTAGATTGAAGCCTTAGACAACCATTTTGAATGTGACAAGACCCCTAAAAATTAGAAGGTTAGGATTGCCAAGGATAAACTCAAAGGCCCTGCCTTGAGTTGATGGAACTTTTTACAAAATGAAAGATTGGATGAGAACAAGGAGTAGATTGCCACTTGGAAGAAGATGAAGGCAGAGCTTAGGAAGCAATTCATACCAGAAGACTATGAGGTGCTGGTACACAAAAGGTTGTAGAATCTCAGAGAAAGGGACTATTCCACATTTTGACCCTCAGAGCCAAGGTATATGAGACTAAGAAGTAAAAACTTGCAAGGTATATAAATGGTTTAAAGTATAGTATTCAAGATGAGTTAACATTGATTACCTTGGGTTTAGTACATTATTGTTTTAACATGGCTTTAAAAATTGAAGAGAAATATAAGAGAAAAGGGGATACAAGCAATAGGGGTAGAGGTAACAATAATAGGGGCAGAGGTAGGTTCCATAGAAGGGGGTCCTTCAATAAAAGTCAAGAAGAGTCTAGTGGATCAAATGTTAATGGAGAGTCTACAAATAGAGGAACATTTAGGGGCAAGAGATCCAATGGTAGAGGAAGGTCTAGTGGAAGGGGGCCTAGTGTGTTTACAAGAAAATGTTTCACTTGTAATCGGGTAGGACATCAGTCCTTGAGATGCCCTGAAAAGAACAAGCAAGGGGATAGGAGAGTCCAATTGACCCAAGAGGAGGACAGTTAGAGTGTCACTTCTTACCAATCTACCACTTTAGGGCTTGCACTTCCAGAACATGGTGAGTCCTTGATGATGCAAAGAACTATGATCAGAGCCCCTACAACTATAGAATCACCTCAAAGGAAAAAACTATTTAAAACCTTATGTAAAGTTAATAACAAAGTCTGTAGAGTTATAGTGGATTTCGGATCCTCTGATAATGTTGCCTCTAAGGAGATGGTAGATAAGTTGAAGCTAACAACAAGACCTCACCCTTATCCTTGTAAGGTGTCATGGTTGACAAAAGACAAAGAAATCCTCATAAATGAACAAGTGTGGGTGGAATTCAAGATTAGAGAATATAATGACAAAGTTTTATGTGATGTGGTAGAGATGGATGCATGTCATTTACTTCTTGGGAGGCCATGACAATATGATGTGTGTGCCAAACATGATGGTAAGACCAATGTATATACTATAACCAAGGATGGGGTTGAATACACTATGCCACCTTTGCCCAATGATGGGAACCCTATTACAAATGGAGTGATGTTGGTAGGTGAGAAAGAATTCATGAGGGTCACTAAAGAGAAGGACACACCTTGTTATGCATTGGTTGTTAGACCTCAAAAGCATCCCATCAATCAATCACAAGATCCACCCAAAGTTATCAATGTTGGACCTAAGGAGGTAAGAGATTTGCTAGAGAAGTATAGGGGGGTAGTTGTACGCAGCCAACCAAAGACCTTGCGACTTGAAAGAGACATCAGTCATTGTATAGACTTCATCCTAGGGGCTACACTTCCAAATAAGGCAGCCTACAAGATGATCCCAAAACAAAATGAAGAGATAGAAAAGCAAATTAAAGAGTTGTTGGCTAAGGGGTTCATTAGGAAAAGTATAAGCCCATGTGTAGTCCCTATAGTCCTAGCCCTAAAAAGGGTGGTACTTGGAGGTTGTGTACAGATTCCAGAGCAATTAATAGGATAACCATTAGATATAGGTTTCCTATGCCAAGAATAGAGGATCTCTTGGACTATTTGGGGAAGGCAAGTATCTATTCAAAGGTGGACCTCAAGAGTGGATATCATAGGGTTGGAGATGAGTGGAAAATAACATTTAAGACCTCGGAAGGCTTGTATGAATGGCTTGTGATGCCTTTTGGCTTATCTAATGCACCTAGCACCTTTATGAGACTAATGAATGAAGTCCTAAAACCTTTATTGAACAAGTTTTTTTTTGTGTACTTAGATGATATTTTGATATTTAGCAAGGACAAGGATGAGCATTTAAGACACCTTGATTTGGTTTTGAATAGGCTTCATGAAGAGAAACTGATGATAAACTTGGAGAAATGTTCTTTTTTGCAAATAGAGCTAATCTTTTTGGGGTTTGTGATATCAGGAGGAGAGCTAAAAATGGATCCTTCTAAGGTTGAAGCCATCCTTAACTAGCCACCACCCACCACTCCATCAGAGGTAAAAAGCTTTCATGATATGTGTAGTTTTTATGGAAAATTTATAAGAAACTTTGGTGGTGTGTGTGCTCCAATGACAAATACCATAAAGGGGGGAAGGACATGTGTGTTCTCTTTGACCAAGGAGGCTAATGACTCTTTTGAATGCTTGAAAATAAAAATTGCAGACCAACTTGTTTTGGTGCTCCCTGACTTTTACAAGTTGTTTATAGTGGAATGTGATGCTAGAAACAAGGAAATTAGAGATGTTCTAAGCTAGGAGGGTAGGCCTATGGACTTTTTCAGTGAAAAGCTTAATGAGACCAAGAAAAAATATTCAACAGATGACCTCGAACTCTATGCTATGGTGCAATCCCTTAGGAAATGGAGGCATTAATTATTGCCTAGGGAATTTGTTGCATATACTGATAATCATGTATTAAGCTTCTTGAATAGGCAAGAAAAGTTAAATCATAGGCATATGAAATGTATAGAGTTTCTACAAGCTTATACCTTCACTATTAAACACAAAAAGGGAGAAACTAACAAGGTTGCTAATGCACTTAGCAAGAGGAATTTGACAATTCAAGAGGTTCCATTGGAGAGAATTAACATCCATACAATGAAGGACATGTATGAGCAAGATGAGGATTTCAAGGAGGCATACCAAGTCTACAAGTCTATGGGAGAAAGATACCATACTGAATTTGGTGAGTACATTTTACAAGAAAGCCTTTTTTTCAAGCGTGGTCAGCTTTGTTTCCTAAGGGATCAATTAGGGAGAACATTATAAAGGAAAAGCATTGTAGCAGTTCAGTAGGGCATTTTGGAGTGGATAAAACTTTAGAGTAGGTTTGGAGATTTTATTTTTGGCCAAAACTGTAGACTAATGTTAGGAGATATGTAGAGGAATGTTTGATTTGTCAACAAGCAAAGGGAGACACATCAAATGTAGGGCTCTATAACCCACTTCCAATACCTCACAAGCCTTGGGATTCAGTGAGTATGGACTTTGTTGTTGGTCTACCCAGAACTAAATCATGTTATGATAGCATCTTTGTAGTTGTGGATGGGTTTTCTAAAATGGCCCATTTCATTGCTTGCAAGACCACTCACGATGCCTTCCATATAGCAGGTTTGTTCTTCAAAGAAGTTGTTAGGCTTCATGGTCTACCAATGTCCATCATATCTGATAGGGACCCTAAATTTTTGGGGCATTTTTGGAGGACCTTGTGGAGAAACTTAGGAACCAACTTGTGTTTTTCATCTACCTATCACCCTTAATCTGATTGGCATACTAAGGAAGTCAATAGGTCCTTAGGAAACATGCTAAGGTGTCTTTCCAAGCAACATGGAGTCTCATGGGATTGTGTCTTACCCTAGGCAAAATTTTCTTTTAATGATTCCATTAATAGGAGTATTGGCCTAACTCCTTTTCAAGTTGTTTATGGCACTCACCCTAGGGGTACCTTGGAACTTAGAGAAGTTAAAGACATAGAAAGGAGAAGTGCATAGGCTGAAGATTTTGCAGAAGTTATGAAAGAAGTCCATCAATAGGTGTAGGATAGGTTATAAGATGCTTCCATCAAGTACAAGCAATAGGCAGACAAAAGGAGAAAGGAACTTTAGTTCAAGGTGGGGGATATGGTAATGGTGCATCTCAATAAGGAAAGACTCCCAAAGAAAATGAACATAAAACTACAAATGAAGAAGATTGGCCCATTTAAGATAGTTAATAAGTGTGGCAACAATGCCTACCAAATTGATTTACCCCATGATATTAACTTGTCTCCAATTTTTAATATTTCTGACCTGTATGCTTTAAAGGGTGCTATTTCAAATGATGTGGATGCAGGTACACTTGCAAATTTCAAGGAAGAGTTGAAGAAGACCATCCCACCAATGCCTAAACCCATGGTGGAAGCCATTTTGGATAAGAGAATTAGTAAGAAAACTAGCAGGAAGACATACTATGAGTACCTAGTACAGTGGAAGGGGCAACAACAACAGATGCAACTTGGATGACGGAGAAAGCTCTTAAAGATTATGGCCTTGATTTTCCACTCCACAACACTCTAGAGACTGGAGTTTCTTTTATGCAGGGGAGAATGGTGCAGAGCACCTAATCAAATGTTTGTTTTGTTTGATGTAATAAGGTCTAGGGATTTATTAAATGATCTCCCTAAGACCATCCACGCTTGTAATGGATACAAGACCCCATGGTGCAATTATAAGCCTCGATATCATTTGGTCCAAATAAGGTGGATTTTGATTTGTTTCATGTTTGCTAGGGTAGTTTAAGTGTTTAGAGAATTAGGAGAACCTTTAGGAATGGTTAGAATTCAATTAGTAAGAAAATGTGGTCATATAGCAAAAATTGCAAAAAATTGCAAAAAGTTGCTTAGCAACTTTTGCAATTTGTTGACAACTTTTTGAAATAATCATTTCCAATAGCTAAAACTTCCATAGGATGGTTCTACCTGATCAAAATGGCCTATAAAATCTCTAAACATCTGAAGGAGAGGTATGGATGAAGAAACATATTGTATTTTCTCTTTTGATCAATAAAATGTGTTGTTCCAGTACAGTTTTCTCTAATTTCTCTGTACAATACAACATCTGATGATTGGAAGTTGCAAACTTTGCATTGATTTGATAGCTCTATTCATTTGTGAGATTTTGGTTTTGGTTTTAAGGTTTTATCAATCTTAACATTCAAGTTATTGAATTTATTTGGTCACTGCCCTGTGAAACCCTTAAAATCAGGGTTTGGTCAAAGGAATGGCCCTAACTTGAATCTCCACCATTGGAATTTGTTCCAATTTGGCATGGAGAAAGTTAGTGTAATGTTCTTTCATATTTTTCAAGTTTTGGAATAGGAGGTTGCAGTAGTGAATTATAAGAGCAAGCTCTAGGTCAAATATCATTATGTATTTGACCTTGTTTTGATGCAAATTGGTTGGATAATGAGAAGGACGAAAGTTGGAGACTTGGTGTAAGAAAAAAATGTCCTTGTTTGAGTTAGGAGAACAACCTAGAGGTGAAGGTTTTATTTCATGAACCCATCCTTTGTCATTTACCTTGTAAACCACACCTAAAGTAGCTAATTAGGCCTGTGTGCATGGTATTGGTTGAGGCATGCTAGAGTGGAGTGAAACCTTGAAACTTTGGAGTTTATCAGCACTTGAAAAAGGGTATTCAAAACTACATTTTTTTTTAGGTCCTTTGGAAGATTTTGGAGTTATTGGTGAAAAATAAATTAGGAGACCTAATAGGCTACTAGGTCAAATTCAACATCTTGCATTGTGGGTTGTTGGGAGTGGATCCAATAGATGATTTTCCTTGTTTGGGCTAAGTTTGAGTTGTTTCAAGCCTTGGTTGGTGATATAAAGGCCAAGAACATCAAAATCCCCTTTTTTCCTTTTGGGGTAGTAAGCCTTGTTTGCACCAAGTTGGTGTAGTTGGGTTTGGGTGTCTTGCTTAAAGATTTGGGATTAGAAACCTATTGGAGAGAGTTTGTAAAATCAAAGTATGCCCCATGGAAAGTGAACCAAGCCATTGAACAACCCTTTGTGAGATTTGGAGGTTTGGGTAGAAGTTTGAATTAAATTTTGCTTCCTTTGTGTTTACTCTGCATCAATGGCCTTTTTAGAGGTCTTAAGACACTTCAACCTAGAAATGCCACTTGTTAGAGGATTTACAAACTAACAGTTAACTCAACTCTATTAAGAGATTTCTTCACTACTGCAATTGTTAGAGAGTAACAATGATTAACTTGATTTATGAAACAACTAAATCGTAGATTCAGATCACTATTTTGGCTTATCTTCTGGATCCTCACTGATCAGAATATTCTTTGCAGCTCCTTTGATACTCTACTCTTAATTAGAGATCCTTCTCTTTTCCCAGCTTACCTTATTTTTCTCTTCCACACACTATTCAATCCACATCTTGACCTTTCATATATATGAAATGCAATGCCAAGTGGGCTTGAATACCCTTATAAAACAAAAAATAACATCTGCTGATTTGGCTTGCATAAACCAACTAATATATAAAACTAATCTACTAAAAGTCGGCTAAAACAAGGTCATTTGGTTACCACTGAGTTCCTCAGTAACTAACCTGACTCAGTTTACATAGGAATTCCTAAACTTGGATTCTTCTGATCTTTTTTCTTGGAAAATACTGGAATCTTCTAAACTTGGTTCCAACTAGCAATTCTCAGTAAGAGTATAACATGTGTATTACATTAATGACAATATACAATTGAATAATTATTATCAACATAACAAGGGATAATACTTGTAATGCAAGATTACACTTTTGCATTTTCTTCTCAATGCAGTGATACCCATCACCATACTATATCAACTATTTCTCAATATTTGAAACCAACTCACTAAAAAATAAGCCAAAACTACTGGATACCAATATACCATTGTTGATTAGGTGATCAACAATTTGTACTAAAAGAAGAACCTTGTCGATTGAATAACATTCAACCCAAAAAATACTAATCCTATCATACTTTCTTTAATCCAACATATCCTTTACAACATCAAGATAAAATTTAGTTGATCCTTTTGATGAATCACCATAAGCATCTTCCTCTTCTTCGCCTTCAAAAATATAAACTTCACTGCCAATATTATTTCCACTTTTAGAAATGAAAATCACATTTTTTTCTTTCCCTTTCTCACTCATCCTCAATCTTTTATGTTCGTAAAGTGGTATGTCAATGTCTACCTTCAAAGTATATTGTCTTGATGAGAAACCAACAGCTTATATTTTCAGTGAGACACTAATAGAAAAAACCTTCAAGCTAAGAATATCTTAAAAAGATAGAAAATATGACTTGTAGGCATCCTCTTTGTTATATAGATCCATCTATATGTATATTTTTCTCCCAATAGGGATGATAGTTCATTAAATAATATTTTCTTTGCTAGACAAAGAACTCATGAAGTAGACAACTAAACACATAACTAGTGAACCAAAATGAAATCTATAATATTATCCCTTCATCATTTTCACATTGAACGATAAATTTTTCAAAATCAATTTGCATACACCTATCATCACATCCTCATCACTTATTTTACATGTCATATACAACTATACTCAAGGCATAACCTTTGTGATTCCAAAATTGTACTATTTAAAATATAAAGCATGTTGTAAGAAACATATCTTATAATAGGGTCCTTAATGAAGTAGATAGTAAAATAATGTGAATCTCTTCCAATTTTTGTTAGGGTTTGTCCCTCTTCATAGCTGACCAATTTCTTTGTTGGAACACCTTCTTCATCATACAAACTAGTAATTTTTTTAACTACCTTGTTTGACACCACACATGGTCTATCCAACATGAATGTTTCCTAACTAAAATGCTTCAACAAGAATGATATGAACTCTATACTATTTCACCACAAGAATTCACCCTAAAAATGAAGCCCTAACACCTTAACCTTCACACCATATCCTCTAGCAAGCTAAATTATAGGTCTTTGATCTTTCCTTGATAAAGTTCCTTCAATTCAACACTCTTATTTACCTTCACTAAACTTCCAGTGTGAGAAGTAGACTTAGGCACCATTTTTTAATTTTTCAAAAGACTTTGTCACTCAAGAAAGTTCAAAAGAATGATTTCACAAAATAATGATGTCAAATGATTTAAAAGTTTCCTTTTAAAGTAATCTCTTTCCATTATTTTATAAATCCTACTCAAATTGATAATGACTGATGTAATCAATGTCCTCATCGCACCTTCACACAAAATTTTGTGCTGCCACAATAAATGCATCACCATTTTCACCAATAGAAAATGGGTTTGTAGTCAGTGCCTTCTTTGGAAAGGGAGATATGATTTTGAAATTCCTACATGCTCCTCCTAAGCCAAACCACCCACATCATTTTTTGATAGGGATGTTCCTTGAACTGGAACCACTGGACTTTTATCTCTATCTTTCTTCTTTCATTCTCCCTTTAGTGTTTCAATAACTTCCAATTTTCAAATATTCTCATCTAATACAACTTATAATCTGCATGATTTGGCATAGTGTCCAATTTGTCCACATGTGTAATATTTTATATTATATTCTTCCTTTTAGGTCTCATCCTATATTGATTTTTATTCCTACACAACCAATAATAATTTTTCAACAATCGGTAAATACTTAATGTACATCAACTACTACTTAAGATCCCAATCAGAGGAACATGGTATACAAGTTGCACAATGCATTGAAGCAAACACTCTAGGCATGGTATGAAAGATTACAATCCTATTTGATGCGAACTTATTTTGTTAGAACAAGTGAGAACAATAATTTGTACTTGAAGAGTGAATCTAATGATAAGATCTTGATTGTTGAAATATTTTTTGATGATATTATATTTGGTGGTAATGAACTAATGTACAAGACATTTTCTAGCAAAATGAGGAAAGGATTTGAGATGCCAATGTTTGGAGAGATTAAATTCTTTACTAGATTGCAAGTTTAACAAATGAAGGATGTCATACACATAATTCAGTCCAAGTATATCAAGGAGATCTTGAAGACATTTGGCATGGAAGATTCAAGACCAATTGGTAAACTGATGGTCACATGGTGTAAACTATCAAAGGAGGATGGCACTATTGAGGTAAATCAGACACTTTATAGATCTATGATTGGCAAGCTACATTATGTTGTCCATAGTAGACCATATATTTCTCATGCTACAAGAATTGTGGCTAGATTTTCTACTAATTCTAAGGACACACATGATTGATGTGAAGAGAATATTTATATACCTGAATATATTTGCAATTTGACTTCACATATTCTAATTCAACTTATTTTTCTTGCAATTGTTCTCTCAAATAGAGACAATAGATATATGTTTTGTCTTTGCATGCATCATCGAGTTATTTGTAATATTAATTGCACTTGTGTTGTTATAGTAGATTGTTACGATACTAGTCACTTTGTCTTGCATACCTTCCAATAATTGTTTGATCCACACAATATTAGAAAAATTGATAGAAACAACTACATATTCAGCCTCAAAAATGGATTGTGAGATACAAATTTGTTTCTTTCTTATTTATGTCACAAGACTTTCTCTCGAAAAGAAAGCTCCACCACTAGTACTCTTTCTATCATCAACATTTCCAACCCAATTTGCATCAATATAAAATTTTAGCTCAAAGTCATGGTACATGAAAGATGGTGATTTTAACTAAAAGTTTATATTGATGCAGATTGGGTTAGAAAAGTTGATAAAAAATAGAGTACTAGTAATGGAGCTTTTGTTTTGGAAGAAAGGCTTTTGACATGGATAAGAAAGAAACAAAGTTGTATCTCACAGTCCACAACTGAGGTTGAATATGAAACTATTGCTATTAATTTTCTAATATTGTGTGGATCAAACAATTATTGGAAGGTATGCAAGACATAGTGGCTAATCCTATAACAATCTACTCTGACAACATAAGTGCAATTAACATTTCAAAGAAATAGATGATGCATGCAAAGAAAAATCATTTATCTATTAAGTTTCGCTATTTGATAAACAATCACAAGGAAAAAAAGTTAGATTTGAATATGTGAACTCAAAGGAAAAAATTATAGATATATTCACTAAGACATTACCTAAGGACACATTTGAATATCTAAGAGGTAAACTAGGAGTCCTTCCCCAATCTTATATCCACTAAGAGGAGATGGTGGATTGCATCAATTCATGGTTTATTAGAATATCTATATAAGAGTTGATGCAAGAGTTCACTCTTTAGCTTATCCTAAAGCTGTGAAGAAGGTAAGAGATGTGATGAAATATGAAATGATTGGTACATTCAATATACAAGGTAGAACTAAAAGGTATATAAGTTTATGACTAAAGATCATTGTTACCTTTGGTACATTTTTTAAAGGGGGAGAGAATTAGTGAAGGAGATTGGATAGAATGAGTAAAGGGGAAGATAAAGTATAAATGAGAGAATGATTAGTAAAAGAGAATGATTGTCAAAGGGGAATTGATTAGTGAAAAAGATTGTTAGCAAAGTGAGAGATGTAGAAGATGATGAACAGTGAATGGGATATACCCTAAGGGTGATATGAGAAAAGGGAAAGAACATGATCAAAATAGAACATATGAGAACCTGATGAAGTTGCAAAAGAATAGAACAAATGAGAACCTGATGAAGAACAAAGAAGAGAAGGAGATAAGATGAGCAAGTTGGACATAACTAATTATAGAAAATGTTGATGTTTATTATTGGATAGTATATTTCATAATATTTTCTATTAATGCCAAAAGGGGATATTATTGGACACAACTTGATGCTGATGAAAGTAATAGGGAAATTATTCGATAGAAGTGATGTTGAAGAAGAACAAGGTCAAAATCAAGCTACAACGTGTATGCAAAAGAGCTAGATTGGTTGTTATATTGGCATTGATATCTTTTTTGGCAATCCTAATTCATAGAATTTGTAATCATATGAAGGATGTGATGTTCGATAAAGAAGTGGAAGATAAAGTATGAATATTGAGTTGAAGTCATGATAATAAGTTTGTAAACCTAATTGGGCAATTGATAAATTACTCTATGATAGCATAATGTTTGTTTGATTATTTTACATGATTTCATGAAGAGTTAAGATGATGTATAAGGAATTTTTTTGGTTGGTAAGAGAAGGAATAATTTTGGCAAGTGAAAATTCAAGGTACATCAAGCTAAAGATAGTGGTCAGTAATTGAAAAGGACAAAAGGTGAAATAAGAAAGAATAGTGTTAAAAAAGAAAGTCTAATGTTAACTGAGTGTAGTATTAACTGATTATGGAGAAGGTCAATGAAAGAAGAACACCATTTGGTAAATGAAGAACTATTTTTGAAAGATTGATTAAGGGATGACATAAAGTGAAGATCAAGACTATTCTAGAAAATTCCAAGATAATGAAAAAGTTTATTAGCAATATCAATGACTGGAATAATTTAGGAAAGACCTAATGATGAAGATCTGAAGCATGTTTAGTGATTCAAGGTGAAGCACAAAGTTCAAGGTTAAATTTTTTTCTTAAGTGAAAAAATATGTGAAGGAGCTAAAGTAGAAAAAAATTAACTATTTAAGGAGGATACAAGAAGGAATTTTTTGCTAGTCCAGTTAAATGTGAAGAGCTGAAGGAGATAAAACTAAGTAGATCAGAGTGCAAAGTTAAGGTGAAGTGAAGTGTTGATGTGATGGCAAGTCAATGAGTAGAGATATTGAGAAGAATGGAGATATGACCAAGCAAAGTGAGTTGCTATTTTAACAGATCATTTGAATATTAGAGTGGACTTAACAATCTTAATTTGTAAATCCATTTATGTGGTGGCATTCCTTTGAATGTTTGTAAGTCCTTTAGAAAGGCCACTTTTTGAATAGTGAAAATGTCTAAGATGATCTTTGGTGAAAACCCTCTAATAGAGTCATGCCTAGTAGTGTGCTTGTAAGTTTTGATAGGTTTGGATCTTAATTGAGCTCACTTCAGAAGGGTAAATATTTTTGGGTGACTAATCTTAGGTGGTTTTTACCTTAATCAATTCCCACATCATAATTCTAGTGTTAATATGTGCTTGAATGTTGTGGATGTTATTTCATGTTTACTATTGAAAATTGTTATGCACTACTATAATTTAGTTAATGAACTTGAGACTCAGTATAAGGAGTGAAATCTATTTGATACATAAGAAAGATTAAGTTTTTTGTAATTATTGAGTTGATACTAATTAGTGTAATTATTTATAAGTGTGGTGAATTATTTTAACGGACCCAAGGATAACTAATTCACCTCCCTTATTAGTTGTCTAAAAAACTAATTATAAGCTATCAAAGGAGAATGAAAACCTTGAAGTAAATGAGACAATCACTGATCCATGATTGGTAAAGTACAATATATTGTGTACAAATAGACTAAACATAGCATGGGAAGTTAGAATAGTAGCCATATTTTCTACCATCCCAAAAGAGTCACATATGGTAGTTGTAAAGAGGATCTTCATATGTCTAAAGAGTTCTCAAGTGTATGGCCTATGGTACCCTCAAAAGGGAATCTTTTAGCTCAATTTCTTTATTGATATTGACTAAGTAGGGAACATAGATGATAGAAAGAGCATAGTTGGCAGTGCATTCTTTCTTGGAAAAAGATTGGTTCCATGGGCCAACAAGAAGAATAGCTGCATATCATAGTCAACAAAAAAAGTAGAATATGTTATTTTAGCAATGAATTTCACACAAGTTGTTTGGATCAAACAACTCCTTGAAGGAATTCAAGAGAAAATGGACAAACCAATAGTTATCAACTATGACAACACTAGTGCAATCAACATATCCAAAAATCTAGTGATTAACTCAAAGACAAAGCACATGTCAATCAAATGCCATTTTCTACTAGAGCAAGTGCAAGAAAAAGAGGTCTAGTTGGAATATGTACCAACCAAGGAGAAATTGGTTGATATCTTTACCAAGCCTCTTCAAAAGGATGCTTTTGAGTGTCTGAGATAAAGGTTGGGGGCCTTATCTCTATCTAGCTTGAACTATGATCAAACATGCATGCATCAATCCCTAACAAAAAATGGACAAGTCTAATTGTGGATTGATGATAACAAAGGACTACTCCATAGGGGAAGCAATCAAGAAAATAAAAGAAGAAGATAGAAGATGACCACCTTTCACATTATTGTCAAAGCAGGAGAAGTTGAGAAGAAGCTAAAGAGAAGAGAAAGGGAAGAAGAAGAAAGAATATGAGAGGAAGGGAAAAAGAAGAAATAATTTGAGAGGAGTTGAAGAGCGATCAAAACATGAGGATGCATCATCTCATGGGGAGATGTTGAAACAAGAAGCAAAAGAGAAGGCAAGACACCATATTGATGATAACAATGTCTAAGCGTTGCCATTAATGTCAAAGGGGGAGATTTTTGGCATAATTTCCTTGAACCTTGAAGAATAATTGGTATACTAACCGATGGACTTAGTTATCAAAGGTGATGTCAATGTTGTCAAGACAAAAGAAGGAACTAAGATTGGTAGAGAGCAACAAATAGCAAGACACATTAATGTGTGAATCTATTTAACAAGGATGATTAGAGAGACAAAGTGAAAGCCTAGTAAAGGTGATAGCATAGGATATGCACAAATATAAAATTATTCCAAGTTAAGATAGTATGAGAAGAAGGATGCCAAGCAAAAAGGAAAGAAGATCGACCTATGGCTATACAAGATAGGTTGGCCAAGTCAACAAAGAAATCACGGAGAAGGATAACTATGACTACCACATCATGAAGATGGTAGGAGTGCATTTATCATTGCAAAAGATGGTGATTGGTTAACATATGGGTAAGTGCACCAAGATGATGTGCAAAAAGGGGGGTATAAGTGGACACCTTCTTTCTGAAATTAGGTAAACCAAATCTTGGAAGACCCATTTGAGGGTCATGCACTCAAAATGAGAATATACATATAAAAAAAATTGTAGCACTCTAAATCTAGTTTCTAAACTCCTAAGCTTTTTTAAAAATGGATAAGATTAAGAGGGCCAAACGCTGTGTATAGGAAAAATTGTTATTGTTCTTTTTTGAAAAACATAACATAGTTGTTTCTATGTGCTTAACCAAACATATATTTATACTTATCATTTCAAAAAACCCTTTGATAGGATGATAGGTAAGAGTGAGATATAGAATTTGTTTATTTTTCCATAATTTTTTGACAAGTGGTATTTTTTCTATGATTTTTTGAAGTGACTCCATCCTGAAATTCTAGTACCTGTTCGTGCACTGGGCATAACTTGCATCAAAATAATCTAAAACCAATTCTTGTTTTTAAAAATGTATAGAATCAAGTGTAGAATAATAATATGCAATTTATTTTCCATTTGATTAAGTAGATCAAAAGTTATTTAAAAAATGGTAGACATATGTCTAAGAGGATTTTCAAGACACTGATATAGAACTTCACCATGCTAATCTTGTCGAAAATTTAAAAAAATTATATGGTTAGAAAGGTAAGAAAATATGTGAGATTATGGTGGTAATTTTAGAGATACCCACTTCACCATTTGCAAACCTAATGAAGTCAAAGATGAGAATTGATCTTAGAAGTTGAGAAAACATCAACCCAAGGCTTTGGATAGTTAAATAGATCTATTACCAAGCTTTAACATGATCAAGATTTTTTGTTAACAAAATGGGATTGCTTTATTCTTCGTATGACTAAACTGTCATACTAGACTAATACGATCATGTTATGTATAGTATGGCTTTACTAGGTGTAACACAATTGTGTTATGTATATGTAAAAGTATAATCAATTGTTCAGAGGCCTAATAGGCCTAATTATGCCCAATTAATGAAGAAACTACCTAAAAATGGATTAATTTCATCAAATAAATGATTGTAGGGATGATGCATAGTGGGTTTTATACAAAGAAAGAGTGTGGTGGAGGGATGATGCATAATGAGTTTTATACAAAGATTCAAATGCCAATTCTATCATAGAAAGTTTAGCTTCTGGAACTTAGACAATGGGTCTTGGAATCATTTAGTTTTTTGTTCATCCAAATGGTGACCCTTACAAAGTAGACCTAATGGAAATGCATCAATATAATGTAAGGTTAGGATATAGGAGAGAGATTCTTGTGGTTGAACCATAAGATAAATCATCTTCTGAAGAAATGATGAAGACTTCTTGTGAAGGACCTAACTTTCACTCAACTTTCTCTTTAATTTTTATCATGTAGGAAAATTCAATGATGGGTTTTTGTGTGTATGCGAAGAATAGGAAGAAGAAGGGTATAAAATTAAGAAGAGGGCACATCACCATGAGAAACAAGGAAACCTACAACAATACTCTTCTCGAATGACCAAAAAAATTATTAGAGCTCTTTCCAAGATGAAAGAAAAATTGATGCTTTATGTTGATAACCAATTTAGTGTAGATCTTGAAACATGTTGATAAGTGCTTTGGTGAATGCAGGTACCATCTTCATCACATGTTTTCCATGAAAAACTAGTAGTTGGAGGTGTCATCTTCATCACAAGTTTTCCATGACAGTCTAGTAGTTGCAGGTGCCATCTTCATCACAAGTTTTCCATGATAGTGTAGTAGATGCAAGTGTCATCTTCATCAAAAAAATTCTTAGCACATGTAAACTAAAGACCTTATGTCACTACTTGAGCTACTAGTAGATGGTTAGTATTCATCATCATCATCTTACATAAGCTCACATGGATATCATATGTTAAGTGCAACCAAGGTGAATGTTAACCAAGTCTTCCTAGTCTCAACAATTTCAGGAATCATTAAAGCCTATCACTATGCCACCACCACCAGATTTAGAAGGCATCAAAATGAAACCATAATGATCATATATAGTATATTTAATTTCATATGTTGCAATCACGTTGTCACTTGTAAACATGATCTTGTTTCCATTTTACCAAATGTTTGTATAAGTATTTAGGTTTAAGTTATGACTTTGCATGTTAATGGGGTATGTACTATGGGTTAAACACTATTATTTATAAGATAAATCTTTGTTTTTGATTTCTTATGAAGCTTTTGTACAACCATTGAATCCTAATTGACAAAACTCTTCAGAGTGGAAAGAGCAAGAAAAAGAACAGATTGGTAGAGATGGGTAGGGGTATCAAATCAAGATAAAAATAACATTTTTGAATCAAGCAAGGCTTGATATAGTTTCTAACAACTAGAATACTTTATCTTTTGTTATCCATCTTGTATATTTTTATAAGATCATGTTAAGTTGTGTTTTAATGCAACTTCTTTTTCAAGGTATCTATTGGGAGGAAGATTCAAAATTGACATGACATCAATTGAGGTGACATATCTAAGATTATTGCAAATCTAATGGGTGTATCTCCTTTATTGATAAATATAAGTTCTTCTAGAGACTTGTGTGATCTAATGTATTGAAAGGGGTTGTGGGGGGTCCTAGTGTGTCAAAAGAGACATTAGGACCCCTTTAGATCCCATAAGATCTCTCTAAAGTTTGTTTCTATGTACATGTGCATTGAAGACCTTCTGTCACTACTTGAGCTACTAGTATATGGTGAGTATTCATCATCATCATCATCATCATCATTTGACATTAGAATCCATCTTTGACAACACAATATGATCACTAGACAGGTATGTATGCTACTTCTTTGATGGGATGTTCATTTCTTGTTTAATGAAGCTAGGAAATCCTTGGAATCCATATTGCATATATTATCATAGGTATCGGGTATCTATTACTACTTGAGCTACTAGTAGATGGTGAGTATTCATAATCATCATCCGACATAGTCTCACATGCATATCATGCATTAAGTACAACCAAGGTGAATGTTAACTAGGTCTTCCCAGTCTCAAGAATCTCAAGAGTCATCATAAGATCCCTTCAAATCTGGTGGTGGTGGCATAGAGAAATGTGAACTCTATCATTCCTCTCATCATGTTCGTCTCCCTCTCTCTCTTTATCCCCATTTATCTCTCACTTCTCCCTTGCATCTCCTTCACCCCACTCTCTCTATATATCTCACTCTCATTGCTTAAAATTCTTAATGCAACTACTTTATGTAAAAGTTTTTTTTTTTAATGTTTTTTCCTTGGCTCATTACCAACCCAAGACCCATTTTGAAATTTGATTAAAAGTACACATAATGTGATTGCGTTATGTGTACTTCTAACTTTTTTTTCATGGTGTCCACTTTTTTCCACATCATCTTGGTGCATATGCCCATATCGAGGAACATTAAGAAGAATTCAAATTTGAATTCTTTCCAACAAGAGCAATCCATCAAGGACACATGACACCCATGACTATTGTACAAACACACTACTTATGACAAGGGTGACACTTTATTGCTTTAGGAAGTTGAGCTAGTAGAAGTGGTGAGAATTCAAATTTTGAGTTCACTAATTAGGGCTCCCAAGAGAAGTCAAAAGGAAGTATAAAAGGAGATATAGTCGAAAGATAAAAAAAGATATTATTGAGAGATTAGCCAGAGAACCAAGAGAGCCAAGATAAGTATGATATCAAGGTGTGAAGGAGAGTGGTAGGGAGAAGTTACTACCAAAGAGTTAATGAATGGGCTAAGGAGAAGAAAACAAGCCAAAACAACATAAGTGTAATCATGTGGAAAAGCAAGGAGATCCAAGTGCACAAGTGATCGAGATTGAAGTTGCAAAGCCAAGAGAAGGAAGAGCATAGTTCTAGATGGGTTAGAAGAGCTAAAGAAGGATCTATTTCAAGCTAAGTGTAGTAGCTACTTTGTTAGATCATTCCCTCTTTTTTTCCCCTAATCTTTGCAACAATAAATCGAGTCAAGGGTGGACCCTAATAGGTTCTTTGTACTAAATCCTCTAATAGGGAAACACATTAACTTGTGTTTAGAAGTCCTTTAATCAGGATCCTCCAGCTAACATGGAAAGATATTAACAGGTCTTATCAAATCCCTTAACCAGGAGGCACCTAACAGTGTTTGTGTAATCTTTTAACAAAGATAAGCTCTTGACAGGGTGTACTTTAGGAGAGTTCCATCTTTTTGAGGATCGAATCACACATCATAATTTTTACCCTAGTCAAATTTCCACAAGATAAAAAATGTGTCATGTGTTTCTAAGTTCATATTCTTTGTTTTTTCTTAATCCTAACTAATTAAGTTATAACAAGCAAAAACCTGTAGACAAGTGTGAAGTATGATGAAGAGTGAAAAGTAACAACTAGTGAGTATACTAACTCACCCCCTCTCTCGATATACTGACCTGTGATTGGGCCAACAATCCCTTTGTTTAAAACTTGCTTTGTTTTGGGTTTAGGGTCGCTTCAAAACCCGTTTTCATTTAATCAAAAACAATATAATAACTAGTGAGTTCATACCACTATATAATAAAGATAACCCCACACCTCTTTCTCTTAATCGTGCAAATTAGAAAAGGGAACAATCATGATGGATGCTATAGGTAGCAAGATGAGAAAAAACTTTTAAATTTTTTGGAGTAGTATTGGCAATACCCTTACAATTGTGTGATGATTGTTGAGATCTTTCTTCAACAATATAAAATTGGGATGCTTATAGTTCCAATAATCAACACATTACTTTAATTCATAGCCATTGGGCTCAAATAGATTATGTAAGATTGTTAAAATTTTGCAAAGAAGGAACAATAATTAATGAAATGTTTAATGCAAACAAGAAGAAAAAATGAGTATAATATAAAATAATAGAAAATAAAATAATTAGATTAGATCAATTAGAAGAATATATAAAGTCCTCTAGAGGAAAGTAAAAGTAGTTTGACAAGTTCAGGTTCACCAAGTTGTGAAGAAAAAACCATTTCATCTATTTGAAAAGGTATAATTCACCAAATTGAAATGAAGAAACCATTCCATCTATCAATTTTGTACAAATTTAAAAATAATAGTCTCATAATTAAACATTATTGATGGATAATGTGGTAGATTCATATTATAGATTTGCTCTTCCACTTGTAGATATCTTAGACATATTGTTTTACATTATCTCTCTTTTCTCTAAACAATAGGGTTCTTCCAAGAAAAACAACAAAATTAGTTATCAGTTGAATTACATCAAACTCCAAGTCTCCATCATCAAGAAATTGTCATCCCATATTCAAGATGCCTACAAAGTATGTTCACATTTAGTCCTTCAAATGTAAAACTTCTATTTGTCATTGGCGTATAGCCTTCAGTTGTAATTTCCAATGTATCTGTCTAAAATGCATTCTTTGACAACCTACAAATATAAGTTTGCTCCTATTTGTGGCCTCTTTGCCATTTGTTCTATTGTTCCTATTGAATTGGCGGTTATAATTGTGTAATCGATGTCAAGTACAACTTGCAAGTGTATTTCTCATTTGCATTTGGTTGGAATGTATCTTTGCACAACCCACTCATAAATGTATTCTTATTATTAGATGTCACTATTGTATTTAATTATATTTCAAATTATGTTGAACTAACATCATTTTATTGTCAATATTTGAATTGCCTTCTTTAACTATTATATTATTCTTCCTTATTCTGATTTAGTACTTTAAAAACACAACAAAAAATATTCAACTACTAAAACTATAAACAAAAGTTTTTAAAAAGTTAAATATTCCCTAAAATTCAGATTAGATAAACACTTCCTCCTCGAACGTTAATGTCAAAATTGCATGTCATTTCTAAATTAATCATAGACCGTGCATTACAATTGAATGCAGTCATGTTTATAGTTACATTTGACTAATTTATGATCCTAATATTTGGTCCGTACGATTTTGTATTTCTATATTATATAGAACTTGCCCGCAAGATACGAGAAGTAATTATATTATTAGTTTCTTAGTTTGGACCGTTGAAAAGCAGTTCCTCCATGTGAAATTTAGTGAAAAGAAACACTTGCAAATACAGTCAAAGATCACACATGTTATATTTAAAACACATATATTTTATGATGAAAAATGAAACACGCTTGTAAATACAGTCAAAGATTATATTGTGTGGAACATTATGTTTCAGTAGAAGGGTTAATATATGACTGTGGATCTTATGGATATAATAATGTACAAGTTTTATAAATTTTTTGCTAGGATATCATATGTCATATATTTTTCTCCAAAAGTCATAGTGGTATACAAGCAATATAGATCCATGACATCACTAACACAAGCATCAAAATGCACAAAGGGGATGTGCACGTAACAAGATAAGATATAATTTCCTCTTACCAAGAAGGAAGTGGCTAGAATCTTTGTAATGCACATCATCCAATGTAACAATGCTAATACGGCACCGGCTACGGTTTGCCCCTCCGTATTTTGGCGACATTGTTGACTGTTCCTGACACTGTGCCCTGACAGTACGCTTAGAGAGAAATCCCATCAAAGAAAATCTGCTCATAAGAGATGGGCCCATAAATTATTAAAAGGAAGAAAGCAAACGATTCTTCAATGTAAAATTTAGACTAATCAAAACGTTGCAAACTGCTTTAATTTGTTAAAAGGATTATTTAATATTTATTTTTAATATTTTATTTTATAAATTCTTATATGATTTTTAAATGAAAGTATTTGCATAATTGAATTTAAAAGTTTATTTATTAGATGTATAAATCTGACTTATTTTTAATTATATAGTAATAATTTTAAGTTTTACTATTATATAACAATAAATGTAAGTAAAAAATATGAATATATTATTAAATAAATTATTTGCATGGTAAGCTCTCTAATTTTTAACTTTAAAAAATACATTGGCCAACTAAAAAATTAAAGACTAATAATTAATTAATTTTAATATTTAAAAAAAAAAATTGAAATAATTTGTTAACAAATATTAAAAAAAAAATTATATCCATTTTAACAAAATGAAAGTTAAAAAAAAAAAATTAAAAAATTTCAATTTAATTTATATATTCAATTGCTAAAATTTTGGATTTATATATCTATATCATTTTGTAAAATAACAAACTAGAAGAATAAATATATTTTTATAAAAAATATAACATATTAATAAATAAATAAAAAGGTGAGTTAATTTAATAATTAAAATTTATTTCAGTCAAAAAAGATAAAGAATTATTTTTTAAAATTTTAATTGAATTAAAAAAAGTCATCTATATTTTTACAAAAATAAAAAATGAAACTGTTAAAAACTAATATACTTATAAATCTGTTTCAATTTTAGAATAACAAATATTGAAAGCAAAATTTAAGTGAATAAAATTTATACTGTAAAAAGAAACAAAATTTTAAACATGGGTGAAAGTTATTATTTTTTATAAGAAGTTACTTTTTAGAAAAAAAAAAAAATTTAAATCATTTATTTAATAATATATTCATATTTTACATTTACATTTAATACTATATAATAGTAAAACTTAAAATTATTACTATATAATTAAAAATAAGTTAGATTTATAATCTAATAAATAAATTTTTAAATTCAATTATGCATAAACTTTCATTTAAAAATCTTCTAAATATTTATAAAATAAAGCATTAAAAATAAATATTAAATTAGAAAAATTAAAGTTTACATTCAATTATTTACAAGTTTTTACATTCAAATTATATCAAAATTGTATCAACTCAATATAAGAATTTAAATACATATTATAAAATATTAGATTTTAAATAGAGTTATTGTAGTGCCTGCCCCTAGTTCGCATTTCTGTTATCATTGTCAAATTCCTTAAGCTGATTTTATGCATTGATTAGTTTTAGAGATACTGGATTTATAATATTATGATATTATTTCATGTCTTGAATTACAATGTATCGGTTATTATTGCTTAGTTGATTTCATTCATGTGTTGTTAATGATATTTTGATAATCCTAGTTAGTAAATGTGGTTTCTTTCATAAAAATGTTAACATGATGTCTTTAATGATGATTATGTTGTATTGATAGAGATGCATTATTATATGTACGCATTTGATCTTAGATTTGTGGTTTTTACGATACTTACCCCATACTTGCATGTGTATGGTGCGTGTGTTTATTTTATCTTTCTGTCTAAAGTGTTTGATGTGGTTAAGGGAGGGAGTCGTAGTCACCTGCTAGTCGGGATCTACACGATGAACCACTCCCCGCCATTGTCTGTTTAGTTTAGATATATTATATACATGTACATGCTCATCTTTTATGCAGGATGTAAGTACCGGGCATCGACTTCCCTGAATTGCCAGGATGAGCGTGCCCTATTACAAATACTCAAATGGTGAGAATGGGAAGATAATGATCAGGTCCAATCCTAGCCATAAGCCTATAATACTTGTCCTGCAAGGAGGACTCGTAACAGATTGTCTACCCTTTTTAAACCTGTAAGTATTTTATGCGTATGTTGTTTTGTGAGTCTTTGATGTATTTTCTATTAATTAAGTCTAATTAATAGATTAAATTAATAATTTAATAAATATTTATCAAATTAAAATGTTCAAAAATATATTAAAAAGGAAAAAGATATTAATTTATGGAAAATATTTAAGCTCGCATGAATGAGTTTTAAATATAGAAATTAATTAAAAGATTAAAAACAAAACATGTGAACTTGAATAAAGATATTTTAATAATGTGCGCATGAGATTAAAGTTAATAAATTAATTTAAAGTAAAGTAAAGTGGAAAGTTAAATAAAGTAATTTAATGATTCACTTAAAATGCATGAAGGAATAATAAAAGAATATTTTATTTTAAAAAGGAAATTAATTGTGCATGAATGAAGTAAATAAATAAGAGAGAATTAAATATTGGAGATAAAAGTTAAAGTTTAAATTTAGAACGTGATTATATTTATTTAATTTAATAATAATATATTTAGAGTGCATTTTTAAATAAATGCTAAATATTATTGTTATTTAAGTTAATAAATATTTTATCAATTAAGTTTCTAAAAAAATGAAATTAAAAGTGAAAAGATATTTAATTATCATAAAGATTATAGTTCGCATGATTTATGCATGAGTTGAAAATAAAAGAAATTAATTGAAAAGATTAAACATGTGAAATTAATAAAGATATTTAATCGCATTAAGTGTGCATGAGATTTATAAGTTATAAATTGATTAAAATAGAAGTCAAGTGGCTAGTTAAATAAAGTAATTTAACAATTCACTTAAAGTGCATGAAGGAAAAATAAAAGAATATTTTGATTTAAAAAGGAAATTAATTGTGCATGAATGAATTAATTAAATAAAGAGATTTAATAATCCATTTAACGTGCATGAAAATATGAAAGATAAGATAAATAAAGGTTGATTTTAGAGTTGTGGATATAGAAACCCTAAAGGGTAATTAGATTCTATATTAGAGGGTTTTGGGGTCATTATTTAGGAGAGAGTTTTTCAGACACAAGTTTAAAGGGCACACACAGGTTTGGACAGCAATTCAGAGGGTTTGGGAAAAGAAGGAATTTTTCGTAGCTTGAAGGATATTGTTGCAGTAGAAATTTTTGTCCAGCTGTTAGAGTTTTAGCATCAGTACGAGGTAGGGTTTTGAAATCCTGTGAATGCAATTTTAATTGGAAATATCTGTTTGCTTCGTGATTGTTGGGTGATTGAAATTATGTTTATCATCTCGATTGTTTCAAGATCTGATTGATTGAAATTAGTCTTTCATTATCCATATTTATGAAGAAAAACGTAGAGAAAATTAATTTAAATCACGTAGGGTTTGAAAGAAAGGTAAATTCTAATTTAGAAAGAAAAAAATTTGATCATTGCCCATAGTTGTCCTATCAGAATAAGATGGCAATTGTTTATAAAAAAAAAAATTGAAGTAAAATAACAATGATTTATTTGTTAAATATTAATTGTGATGAGTATTTTTATTAATTATAGAATTAATATAAAATAAATTAATATTAAAAAAAAAAAGAAAAAAGAAAAAAAAAAGAAAAATGTTTTACAAATATTATAATATTGAAATTTATAATTAAATTAAAAAAAATAAAAAATAAAATATATATATATATATATATGTATATAGGGGTCGGGTGGGGAAAACCCTACACCCTCCCCTCTATAAGATTACCGCCGCAGCAACCCTACTGCTGATGCAGCAGGTACGACTACTGATGCAGCATACCCTGCTGCGGCAGCAGCAGAATCGCTGCAACGGCCTCCCTTAAAAGGGATGGCAATGCGATTTAAATCGCATTTTAAAAAGTTTTAAAATTATTAAATTTTAATAATAGTTTGTTTTTAATGATTTATATTAGTTAGTATTAATATATATTATTTAAATAAATATTAAATGATATTTAATGTGTATTAAATATTAATTAGGTTTTAATTTATAAAATATTAATGAGTTACAAATTATATTAATATAAATTATGTTTAAATAAATTATTTGAATTAATTGATTAAAATTATGATAATGATTAATTTAAGTCAATTAAATTGTTATCATAGTAATTTATCATCATGAATTGATTTTTTAAAAATATTAATTAATTTAATTAAATAGAATTTAATTAGAATTAATTAATAACGAAAGTTGTTTAATTGGGTTATCATAACACTAATTTTTAATAAAATAACAAGCATTATTTTTAATCATTTAAATATAGAAATGGGTTAGTTAAAAAGGAATGATTGCGAAAACTTATTACCTCGAACATGTGTTTAACTGAATATGAAACCTTATGTTCAACTTAACTACGTGAGTTCGATTAAGCCAAACATGAAACTTACTCTGAGTATCTGTATGGTTTTACTTGTACTTCCTATGCTTGAGATTTTGGCGTTATTTAGATGTCGACCAGTTTAGGGAGTACACCAGAGGTTTTGTGAGATTTGTTTTATACTATTGATGTGATTAGATGTCATGATGTGTTTTGACATTCATATTGGAGATTATATTTATGAGTTTTATTTGTGGAGCTTTTATGTGTACTCGAATGGGAGAACCATCTTGTTATTAGGTTGCCTGTTAAGGAACCGAGTTTGATCTTTATGAATGTTGTAGTATGGGACACAACTGTGTTTTTATGTGCTTAGGAGAGGTTGTCTAGGTACGTGACTTGGGAGTGGCTTGCATAGGGGTCCGGGACCCAAAGTGGTCAGTACCAGGGTAACCTAATGCAAGTTATGTAATAAGTGATAATCTAGTAATTAAAATTTATGGGGGGAAAACACACTAAAAAGATAAGTTAGAGATTTGGTCCACCCATGCCTTGAGTGCTTGTATAGGCTAAGGATGGGAATGAGAAGAGTGCCTCATCTTCTTGAGAGGGCTTTCTAGTTTCCATATGTGTGATGTTGAGGGTCCGGGGTTCAAAGTAACCAGTCCAGGGTAACTCAACGCTTGAGGGTCTGAGGTCTCTTAAGAGATCAATCCAGGGTAACTCAAGCAGCATTGTGATGACACTCCCTAGTATGTAGCCGAGTCTCCTCTGTAGATTTGTGTATCTCTGGTGGTGTACTTATTGTTGGTGGTGTATCTATTGTCAGATGTGTTTATTATGGTTATTTACTTTCATTGATGATGATTGGTGATTCATGGATGTTGTACTTTTGACATGTGGCTTTTTACTTGAGATGATTATCTTTCGTTGACTTTATCTTATGATCTTGGTATTGGATTGAGTGTTCTTACTTTTGGATTATTTTATCTTCTTGAGTAGTATGTGTTACCTTTGAGGTAGTTTTGGCTATTAGGGGTACCTTGCCTAGGAATGTTTTATGTTTGATAGCCGTATGTGGATCGTTCATTATCTTCCCTGCACGGTGGGAGTGGAAGCCTGACTAGGTAACCACGCGGTCGGGAGGTAGTGCCTTCTTACCATTTGGGTTCCACCTTTACATTGTTAGCTGTTGGATGTTCGTTGCAGAAGATGTACCTTTATCATTCTTGTTTCTTATCTTAGAGACTTCTTTTCTGATGATGTATATATGTTATCATATATCTTGGTGTATTGTATCTATTTTCACATACCCTGCGACATGTGCAATGGATGTTATTTAGTGGATGTACTTTCATTGTATTAGATATACTTATGCTTTGCTTATACGATTATGTATCTATTACTTCTTTATGATCTTGAGACATTGTACTTGGAACTTAAACTAATTAATTTTAAAATTATTAAATGTGATTCAACGTAAAGGAACTCTTGAGGAATTGAAACTGTATCTATATTTGCATATGTGTATTTGATGTGTATGTTCATATTGCTTCCGCATTAATGTTATCTTGATGTTGTTTAAAACTTTTTTTTAAAAATAGTTCAGTAAACATTGTAACATCTTAGGTTTAATTCTCTTGGGTTCCCGAGCGAGGCGTTACAGTTATAATATCTCTAATATTAGACGAATTTAATTTTAAAAAAAAAACTTAGTGATGGCCATTGAATTTTGGATGCATTCTTTTCATAAAAGTACGAAAGTAAAATTAGGAAAGCACAGCCTACTGTCAGTGTCAGGAGCAGTCAGCAGTGTCTGGCAAAATACGGAAGGGCAAGCGGCTAGGTGCAAATAAGTTGCACCGTAGCCGGTGCCTGCTAATACAAGAGATTTAGATAGGCAGAGCATTGTCTACCAACTTGATCTACCATTGTAGAAATGTGTTGACATATACTAAAATGAAAAAGTATAACAAGAAGATATTATGGATAAATAATTTGTTAATTAGGATTAAGATTTGAGTGAGATTGAATAATGAGGAAGATATAGACTGATTTCATCTTTCCACTTTCACAAGAGATCCTCAATAATTGTTTCTTATTTAGATTTATTTGAGTCATTCTACATTATCACTTCATAGGCATTAGAATGGGAGTTTAAAAAACCTCATCATCATAGGATCTTGATCATTTGCACTAATTAACTATGTTCAAGAGATGGGGGAATGATACGATCATCTATATGATGTAGAAGCTCCAATTCCAACTTCATACACATAGAAATAATCTTACAATGTTGTCAACAAGAACACACTTATTTTTCCAATACAAAAGAAAATAATGATAATAATCATACTAACAATCTTTAGATTTCATTTGTTCTCTTGATGTAATTAGAGCAAAAACCATAATTTCATTGTTGAAAATAGTCAATAAGATGTGAATCATTTAATCACAAATCATATACAATTTATGATTCAAGAAAGAAGAGAACTGTAGAGAGATAGATTTCCTATCATAAAAAAAAATCAAACTTCTAAACAATTATATTTTGAAGGTATAATAAGATAAGAACTACTTCATACACAAACTTAAGTAATTAACCAATTACATGGTTCATGGATAATATTAATGATCACAAAAATGTCATATAACTTATTTTAATTTTATACTTGCATTTATAGAAAAGGTGAAAGTATAATAAGATAAGAACTACATAATACACAAACTTAAGAAATTAATCAATTACATAGTTCATGGATAAAATTAATGATCACAAAAATGTCATATAACTTATTTTAATTTTATAAGTATTTGTAGAAAAGCTTGACAAGAATTGCATTTATTGTTCTTTCAATTTCAATTATACAAGCAAGTTATCATTAGAAACCTTTTAACCCACTTTGATCACAAAAAAGCGTGGACAAAATCAAAGATAGACATATTAAGATGCCCACAAGAAGAAAGTGGGTCCTAGGATTAAAATTCACCTTTCAAACTAATCTAAAATCATACAATAGTGTATCAAATATCTGAACAACACAAAGAGAATCATGATTATGAACTATTCAACATAACAAATTGTAAAATGTACATAAAAGCTGCAAGAAAAACAACTATATGACAATAATAGAATACCAAAGAGCACAAACCAAACAATCAATCTTACAAGAAACACTTTAAACCTTGATTCTTGATTACTTAGATCACTTAGCATTTAATACTTAGAATTCTGTAATCACTTCAGACAATAAAATATATTTGCATAAAACTTTATTTATTATTATTTTTTTTATTGGACTGCAAGAATCGGGTGCAGCACGACCCTCCCTATAAACTGCAGTGCGCCGGGTAAACTTTTTAACGTGACTGGTAGCGTTGGCACGACACGCCCACCGGTACCATGGGGACGGGGGAGATTAGAACCCATGACCAACCCCTTGCAACAGGGAAGATTTAGCCAACCGAGCTAGGGCCCCTGCCCCAATCTACATAGAACTTTAAAACTACACATTCTTGATCATATTTTATCAAGATTATCAAGGACCGATTTGCATCTATTTTTCTATAAATACAATAAAAAGAACATATCAAACTCCACTGATAACCATATTAGTATAAAACAAAACCTACTTAAGTTTAACCTAAGAATTACGGGACAGGCTAATCTCCAGACAAAATGCACTAAACACAAAATAAAGTCTTTTTTTTTTTTTTCAAGATTCACGAAAACGTAGTATTTTTTTTCATTTTTTTTAAATTTTTGATTACAAACTATGCAAATCATGAAGATTAAATAAGTTTCGATTTTTTGAAAATTGATCGAGTGTACAGTTTGTAGGGAAGCTAGCGGCTTCCAAGGATTACTGACAAACCATGGTACAAGGATCCTAGCTGCTCCATTCAACAAGCAACTACTTTTGTGTCAGAATGTAAACAAAAAATTCCAAATAAAGCTGTAAATGTTTTATTAAATTTGAATGAATTCTACAAGTAATTGTAGCAATGTTGTGCATTGTCCACACGTTTAGAATGACCGACTCAATTAAAGAAGTCCCCTCTGAAAGAATGGGCAAATAAATCAGCCAAATCTTCTCATTTCTCACGTCATCTTTTCTTTCAGATAACACTGCAATTAAATAGCTTTTTGTTTGTTCCATGACGGTCACCACCCAGAAAATATTTTATATCAATTGCGCTTCTTTTCTCTTTCCTACATGTGAAAATAAATAATCAAACAACTTGCAGATCTGAAAAGTCAAAGATCAACATTGCGAGTGTAATCACTTTGAAAAAAAAAAAATTTAAAAACTTGCTGCATTTTCCATGCATCCAATCCACTTAATATCTGACCATAAAACGTGGCACCCATGCAACTCTAACGAACCATGGTCATCGTCCCTTGCATGCAAAGTGAATGAGATCAGAATGCAAGAATGGGAGCATTTGTACGTTGACAAAACGAAAAAACAGTTCTTGTAAGGATTTCTATATCAATACATCAGATTTGAGTTATGATGAAGCATTCATGGTTATTGGTTTAGAAGGTGGCCAAGAGAGTCGAACCTTGGTTCCCTTATTCATAAAAGAAACCTCTTCCATGGAAGGAGATTTGATGGAAATCATTGACTTGGAGGGGAATCCGCAAGAAAAAATGGATTTTGAAGATATATTTGCAGATTTCAGGCTTCAAAATGAATTGGGTCATGCTTCAAAGCTAGCAAACGATTTATCCTCAATAGAAGAGGATTTAATGCATATCACAGAGCTGCTAAATGGCAGTGAAGCAATGGTGATGGAGGAAAGTAATGATTTTGATGAGATTTTTGCAGATTTCAGGCATAAAAATGAATTGGGTCCTGCTTCAAAGCTAGCAACTGACTTGTCTTCAATAGAAGAGGATCTGGCAGGGGTGCTAAATGGCAGTGAAGGGAAAATGAGGGAATTTGAAGATACCATCAGTGTTTCTGCTGAAGATGAAGAATGTAGTGATGGAAATAAGAGCATGTCAAGTGTAACTGGGAATACATCATCATCATGCCAGTCTGGTGCCTGTGATTGGTTGAATGCATGCAGAGGCGATTCAACAGAGAACAGGGCTCTAAGGCTTGTTCATCTTCTATCTGCCTGTGCTGAAGCAATTTCAGATGGTGCCCATGATCTTGCTGAGGTTATTCTTGCAAGATTGAGAGAACAAGTTTCTCCAATTGGGTCTACTATGGAGAGGGTGGCCTTCTATCTCTCTCAATCCCTGCTGCACCGCCATGAAAGTTCTGGTCATCTGATCCTGAGCTTTCAAAATCCTAGTAAAGATCCCAATTTTATGGAGGCATTTAGTCTACTAAACCAAGTTTACCCATATATCAGATTTGCCCATTTCACTGCCAACCAGAGCATTTTGGAAGCCATCCCTGCTGATCAGATTCAGACACTCCATATTCTTGACTTTGATATAATGGAGGGGATGCAGTGGCCGCCATTAATGGAAGCTCTGAAGACTGAGAATCACAGCATTGATCATCTCAAGATTACAGCCATCAAATGGAGTGAGGATGGCAGCAATCCATGCTGTTCCCAACACACTGGAAGAAGGCTGTCTGATTACGCAAGCTCATTGGGGATTCCATTTTCTTTCCAAGAAATCCAATTGGGAAATCTGAAAAAGAACATAATTTTCAGAAAGGACGAGACAGTGATGGTGAATTCTATGTGGGGATTGCCACACATGTTGGAGCGCAGCAGGAGAAAACTATCAGAATTTCTTGATGCAGCGCATTACCTGAATCCAACAATTTTGGCATTGGGCAGTGGACCTCATGGCATTCAATCTTACCAAGATCTCAACTTTGTAGAGATCTTTGAGCAATTTACGAGAAATATTTGTGCTGTGTTTGATTCTTTGGAAGCGGGATTGCCTGAGCAATATGGGCTTGCACGGGCAGCGATGGAGAATTTGTTCATGGGTCCATTGATGTGCAGGCCCATCCATTACTCTCAAAACAAACAAGATCTCTTCTTCAATGTCATTGATGTGCCAATCAAGTGTGGTTTCATCCAGAGGGATTTAAGTGAGAAGAACAGCATCTATGCAGAATGTATGGGAAATGCCGAGAGATGTTACAGAGTGGAAAGATTGGGGCAAAACCAGTTACTTCTCAGATGGCAGTCCACTCCTCTTACTTCCATATCAGTTTGGAAAGGAACTCATCTTTTGTAGTTAATGCTCTGATTGAGAAGAAAGCAAACAACAGTTTATTGTTTTTGTGTTTATAACATAGATAAGAATGGTGCCATCGTTGTCTAGTTAGGAAAAGGTGGCCAATCATTCTAAGGTCTGTTTATCTCTGTAGTCATTTCTAATAATTTTGAAGAACAAACTATTATCAATCACTAAATAGTTCTTATGGCAAACTTGTATATTTTCACTATATATTTTTTATTAAGTAATTATGTTTTAAAATTAATTATTTATTTTGAAAATTAGATTTGGTGATGTAGTTCGTTAAAAGTTTTGGCAAATGAATTTTCTCAATTAATCTAGTAATTAATTTTTTGAGGCATGACCTGTTGGGACGAAAAATTGCTTTCTCATTTTGAGCGTCCTTTTAAAATTTTGAATCAAGTCAAGCCTATGAATGCCCATAGTTGCATGTGTACCCGGCTGTACCTACGAGGCCCCTGAGGTGTTTAATGTGTCTAACACCCTCCATGCAGCCTGTTTATGCTTTCCATGAAGATCAATCATCATTCCGAGCTGTTTGGCGAAGTCCTGTTTCAAGCATTTGTCAAATTTGCAATTCTGCCCTAGTGTTAAATAGCGACAGGAGGTTGTGTTTGCACCTAAATATCTTCCACCCAAAAATGTTTTGATGATTCACCGCTTTGGGAGTATCTAATATCCATACCTGAGAACCTATGTTTCAGATTTCGAGTCGTTTCGAGTCCGTTTGAATAGGTTTTGAATCCCTCAAAGTTGGTCAATTACTGTTTTCATGCTTTTGCACTTTGCACACATTTTCGGGGAGCCCTGTTTGACGTGCTATAACTTTGACCCAGTTGACTAAAATGCTAAATTTCTTTTTGCATTGCATGGTAAACGTCAGAGAATTCCTATGTTTCAATTTGTAAGTCTTGATGAATCCATTTGATCAGTTTTCAAACGCGATTCCAAACACAATTTATGACTTTTTACTGGTGTTAGCACTTGCAGATTTTTCAGTACCCCTGTTCGTGGCATTATAACTTGAAATTTGTGATTGTCAAGATCAAATGGATTGTACCATTGTATTGTCCTCTAAAGATACTCCAAGCGTGTCAGTTTGCAAGTCATGACGAATCCATATGCACACTTTTTCAGGTCAATTCCATTCACAAAAAATGCTTTCTGTTAGCATGACCAGTTACAAAATTCTGAGTAGCCTATTTTGAGCGTCCGCCATTTGTGCCCAATTATTCATCATGAGCCTAAATCATAGATCCGTTATGTCCTCGTGATAGAGAACTAATGTCTCAATTTTCGTTTTCCCATGTGCTCATTTGCCCATTTTTCAAGGCCAAATCCTAACCCAGTTTGTTGTTTTCTAACATGTTTACTTGCAAGTATTTTTGATAAGGCAATTTTGACAGTCGATATCTTTTGACCTTGAATTCGTCATGAGACGAGTTTTGACATGTTGCAAGAGTGCGGAGCAAAGAATTAGTGGGCCAAGTTTTAGAGCTTGTCCAGTTGTCCAGGTCAGTTTTTAAAGCCAGGCGACAGGCCTCCTAACACAGATTTCATAGTGGTGCGGAATTGATTTAAAAGGAGTTTTAATGATCAATTAGTAGTCAGAGTGGATTCCAGTCAGTTTAAGAAGGTTGATGGATCAATTTGAATTGTCAGTTGTTTAGAAACGAAATTTTTTTTTAGTCGGACCCACTTTGGGGTCCGACTGTTTTCGTCAAAACTGATAAGGATTGAATGTGTTTGAAGAAGTTATTGCGCTCTTGGTTGCATATGAATATTGGCAATGATTCATTTGTCATCCTAAGATGTTTTTTCGGGATGAATGGGTACCAATTTTAAGCTTTTAAGCATATGTGATGAGGGTGACAATGAGGTATCCAAAGCCATGAATGATCAGGTAAAGATTAAATAGCAATGAGTAAGTTTCAAATTGTGTTCTTAAATGTGATTGTTGGTTTTTCCAAATGGGTGGACAAAGTAGAAATGTTAATGGAGACTGTTGATCTTTGAAATGAAGATAGTGGAGATGAGGTTTACTTCTAAGCCAAAGAATTGATGAAGTCCATTTTGGAGTGCCCTCTGATAGATGGGAAATAGAGTAATAAAATAATAATAACAACGATAAGCTCTATTTACCAATCTAATGAAAAAAGACTTTGACTATGATTTTCGCTATGGATGATATGTTTGAGATTGTAAAGTCAAAGTTTTTTGGATAGGCGTTAGAAGGATCCCATAGTTGATGAGCATGTTTCAAAGACTACTGCTTCGAGGAATATGTTCAAAAGTAACAAAAAGAAGACTCTGTATCAATCAAAGCTCCAACGTGCAAAGAGAATAGACCATGCAACCTGCAAAGACAAAGAACACACGCATTTAGCAAGTAACTAAGAAAATAGTCACGCCTTTTAAGTGAAACCCACATGGAGCAACCCCACACCTTCACAAAGGAACACATGCAAAATAAAAACACTAGTAAAGAAGTTTGAAGGGAGCTCATGTAAGCCCAACAACGGAGAAAGAAGTTCCACAGCGTGTTGAAATGAAGCCCCCATGCTGGTCAAAGCAGTCAGCAAAAAACCAGAGGAGCCCATGGCTTGGAGATCACACGCAGTCAAAGAGATTAAAGCCCGTGAAAACTTCAAAAATCTTGTGTCAACAGCATATGAGGCAGCCACATAGAGCAAGGGGCGGTAGTATGAAACCTAACGCTCATCCATGTATCTTCTTAAACTCATAGCAGTAAAGAAGAACCCACGCAGGGCAAGTCATTTGAAGAGAAGAAATGGCTTAGACAAGGGAAGAGCATCGATTTAAAATAAAGATACACGGCGTTAGGAATAAGTTATGCAAGAAATGCAAATCAGAACAAGAGAAGCTTGTGCCCAAACAAGGAGAAGACCCGTTGCATGAGAAGGCAAGGCGTCAAAGTTTTGAACCAGTCACATGCCTTGAGGAGGGATTACCATGAAAATGTTATATCCCACATGGGCCATGGGGAAGAAATTTCAAAATTTTAAATACAACACAGCACAGTGTTTAATATGAAGTTGAGATGGGGGCTTTTGTAAGCCGCTCCAGCATGTAAGATAGGCCCATGGTCGGCTAGCTAGCGGGTACACTATGAAAATTTTTGAACGGGCACGCAAATAAAACCTGATGATGTCAGCAAGGAGGTAAGTTGCCAAAAAGGTCACAAATTTGACGACTCGCTACCTCGCCACCGAAAAGTGGTGAGAAATTCTGGCTAGCGAGGTAGCGACTAGTCAGAAAATTTTCAAAGCCCGACGGGAATAAAAGCCAATGTAAAATACAACGTGGGTCCTGTTTCTGATCCAACAACAAATCAAGTAGCGTCAAGTGGCAGATGGTTGAGCGAGCAAGAGGTGATATGGTGTGATCAGATCGATTGCAATGAGATTGTGCCATGTGGCACATCCAGCGGTCCTCGCTTACTCACCAAGCGGAAGATGCACGAGATTTAGCATAGTGAGTTAGCAAGAAGATGACATGTGGCAATGGGTCTCGTGTTCGATGACGTGGTAGATGCAACAAGCAGTCCAATTAGAAGATGCCACGTGGCACTGGTCAAACTTGAGGTTGACCACGGATTAACAGGGTCAGGGAAATATTGAAGAGTTAAAAATAATAATATTTTATTATTATTTTTGTTGAAAATGCCCACGTCAAGTTTTAAAATCAAATGGGATTTTTTCTAAAGTTTGACTTTAGAATATTAAAATTTTTTCAATAAATTTAAAAAAATCAAATGTGAAGACCATCGTTTTCTAGCAGAGGAGTCATTTTCAAAATGACTTTCAGTGGGTTTCCAAGAGGCCAGATAGGCAATGTTATATATCGTCGGAATTGAGAGAAGATGAACTTTCTGATTCTAGAGTCAGCTTTTGCACAGGTATCAGTTAGTTTGAGCTACATGAGGTTTTCTATCAGGTACCTGAATTGCAACCATATTCAGACCAGGAAGTTCAGTTTTGATTTTTTGTCAAGATAATGACCTGAATATCAGTAGAAGTCAATGGAAATACAGTTAGGGTCAAATTTGTTCAGATTTACTCAGTAAAAACTCATCTTCACTGGCATTTTCATGGGGCAATCAGATATTTTGGTGATTAAAAAAGCTTTCATCATTAAGCAGAGATATTTTGCAAATCAGTTGCAGATAATGATGAAACAAAATCAGATCAGATGGGATGAAAGAAGAAAGAGGTTACTCAGTTGCATAGGATTGAATTTCAAGTGGACACTTGTCGTCTTCAGAACAGATCTGAGAATTCTTTCTCTTCTATATCTTTCTTTCTTTCTTCCATTGAGGGGGTTCCAATTTTTTGTTATTGTGAGACCATTGTTGGTAGGAAAGTTGCAGTCACTCTGTGAGACCACTTTTTTTGATCTAGAACTATGATTCCACCTCCATTCTTCAGCATTTCTCGGTTGTATTGAGCAGCATGTATGTTTTATGCAGATAGTTCTTTTCTGTTAGGTGATCTATGCGTTATTTTCTGTACGTCTTTCATGTATTCGTTTTCAAGGAGAATGAATAAAATACAACAAAGGTTTCCAAATTCAATTTGAGTCTTGTCTCCTATTTATGGATCTGTAATCATTCTAGTTTGTGATCAAGGATCATAGATTAGGTTGCATCTCATTTTGGAATGTATGTGGTTAAAATATCTTGCATATGGATCAAAGAGCCATGTAATTGCTTGGTATTTATCACAGGGTTTGCAGATTTCATGGTGGGATATTTCGAGTATGAGATTCAAATCTGAAGCAGATGTCTGTTCACAAGGTGAAGGATAGATTAGGGATCTGGATGTAGTAATATGTCTCAGATTTCCAAAAGATGTATGGTTATGATTCATTTAATTGCCCAATAGATAAGGCACTGATCAGAAATGGGATCACTAGATTTTGTTGCTCATATTTGGATCTTGCTGATATCAACATTATTAATCAGACACTTTTCCCTTTCATGTTGAAGAGCTGTATTAGAATGCCCTCACTCAGCTTATGAGGTTCTTAGATCTGCATTTAGCTACTGTAGATTGATGATTATTTCATGAGTTAATAGGAGAAATAAGGGTTTTATATGCTTCATATTAGATTCAGTATATGCTTTGATAACTGGTACCATATAAAGAATCTACAGGTCTACCTGCCTAGGTTTTGTAGAGCCTGAAGAAGAAGAAGGGTCTAGCCTTATAGTTGACCTGGTGTCTGAATGGGCATGTTGAAAATGGGAGTTAGCTGCCCCTAGATATGTTTTGTTCTCATCAGGGTAATTGGAAATGGGTAACATTTTCAAACACCAACATGACCTTCATCTTCAATTTGACTCCAACTCACAAGGCAACAACTCCAAAAAAGCTAGAATGTAAATTTTTAATAATTATATATGTTTTTAAATTAATTTTAATATCTTATTAGTTTATTTGAAAGATTTATTTTTCTTTATATTTTATGATTATCTTTTTCTTTTGAATAATTTGAAAGGTAATTTGCTTATAATAAATTTGGAAGTGGTTGTTTATATTCTTTCTAAAAGTATAATTTTCATAATTGTAAGGTGTTAAATATTATTAGAATTAAGACTACTTTTGAAGTTGATATGTACATAAAAATAGAAGAAGATAAAAAGGAGGTTTTAAATTGTTTTTTATCTTGAAAAGTTAACCTTGAATAAGAAATTCAAAATAGGTAGGCTCTAAATTGACATAAGTGCATTAATAAAGGAAATACATTATTGAAAATTAGGACTATGGAGTTAAATATGTTTATCAATTGTGCCAAATTACAACGAAAGACTTGATTAATTATTATTATGTGTTAAACTTCGAATCCAAGACTTCCCACATTATAGGCTCACAAGCTACCATTGTGCTATATGCTCTTGACTTTATTGAAATAAAATATTAAGTTACATGTTTGAACAATTATATAAAATTGAATCTAATTGATTTTTTTTTTCACATCATGAACTTTTTTATTTATTGAAAGAATTTAGAATTTTGACGTCTACATCATAAAACATCTTAACAAACATAATATTGATGAAATTAGAATATATATATATATATATATATATATATATATATATATATATATATATATATATATATATATATATATATACACACACACACACATATATGAAATGATTGAAAGATAGATGTTGCATTCATTATTTTGTATTTAAAATATAAAATTTATGATATTTTTCAATTTAATTTAATTTGATTTAATAATTGACTAGAAAGACAATCATGTGTATATAAAACCATTTATTTAGCTTTTATTATATATTAAGTCTATAATAACTTTTTTTTTTAAATTTTAAAATAGGAATATCAATATTTGATCTTTAAATGCTAAAAGTGACTTTAAAAGATATAAAAGACATGATTATGAAAACATTTGATATTTTGTTGGGATGTGATAATGAATTTATCTTTTTAATTAAATAAGTATAACTAGTTGAATATTGCAAAGGATTTTTTATATATAATTTAACTTATTTTCTAAGGGATATAATGTTGATTTAATGTTCAAAATATATTTATAAATATGTTAAAATATAAAGGAAAATTGATAAATTTATATACATTTTTCATGTAGATCATATGACATAATGGTAAGTAGTAGCTACACACTTTTGTATGTGTACTAATGAGCTAATGGGAGTTTTATTTTTTAGAAAGTGATAGGTTTTGTATAATGCCAAAAATAGATGTTAATGACATGTAAAAGAGATTTTTGGAATGATATATAACAATTCTTAGATAGTGAGTTTTTCTAGCAAATTGTATTTATTAAGATCTATGTCTAATTTATGACAAGTTAATTGCATAATGTTAATAACAATTAAATGATAATTAAAAAACAAAATGATATTCAATCTTTGAACGAAATACTATTATACCATCTTAAAATGGAAGAATTCGTCACTTAAGACTTTAGCTACACCCTTTTTTAGATAAAACTGAAAATTCACCATCTATTTATATTAAATAAACTGGTTCAAATAATATTGCTCATATAATACAAAAGTTCAAGCATCCCTAAACTATTGCAACAATATAACTAGAGGAACAAAAAATTGATCTTATGAGTGGTCATACAAAAAACCTCCATTTTACTCACTACTAAACCTTATGAAAAACCCTAAACAAATCAACTTTGGGAAGAGCTTAATGAAAAATGACATTATAAAATGGCCTTTAACTCCCCCCCTTTATTGAATTTATGGTCCATGAATTTAATTGTGCTTGAAGTAGCTCTTTTTCTTTCTTTTCTCATTTATGCTTTTGACTTTTTTTACACAACCCACAAGACCTCACAATCATGGACCCTGTGGTTCCCTTAGGTATAGGTCAACCCAAGTTGACCTATACCAAGGACCAAATAAACTTTGGATCCCATGTCCTCTCAAATTCTTCAATTGTTTTCTCTAATGCCTCGAATGAATTGATTTGTTTTCGATCCCAAAACTAGTATTTAAGGGAGCTTGGGCATTCCATTTTCACATCATTAACCACATAACCACACAAAATAAAACATATGCATTCATGAAACATCTATGATAAAAAACATTGACATCTTCAAGAATTCAAGGCATTCAAGGACTCATTTGGAGCATTTCCTCTTTAACATCTAGCATCTAAATTATTGGTCATTAAGGGAGGAGATTTACATTGCATCTAATTTTAATTCATGTTCCTTCTCTTCTTCTTCCTTCAAGAATATCTAGGTCTATGGCACCATGATTTTTTTAAACAAGATCAATTGTATTCGTGTATATTTTCTACATTCACAATTGAAGACTTGGTGTCAACAAAATTTAGCATTACAAAATCCTTCCTAACAAGGGTTTCATCCAGTGAGGTGAATTATTTATAGTTTATCTTTCTCCATGTACCATCTTCAAATGTATGTAACCATTAGTTAAGACCTTTTATCTCTCATCCTTTAGTGACATTATTGACCATGGCTGGATTCATGCTCAATAATCTCTTTCTCCAATACTATCTCATTATTCCATTTTCATTAGTGCAGTTTTTGAGACCTCAAGATTAGCTCCTTATGGGCCAATCCTAGGATAGGTTGAATCAGATTGAAATATTCCTTAGGGATTTCGAGTCTTGGGGCTAGTTTTGTCTTGGTATTTTAAATTCAGAAATTAGGTGATCCGATAAACTTGCTTTATTTTCACACTCAAAAACTAGTATGAGGAAGCATGAGAACCTCATTTTCACATCACTAAACTTAAAGAGTCACTCAAGATATTGCAACATGCAATTACAAGAATTCAATAATTTAAGGGTAAGTGCACAAAGTTGTGGTGCCAAAAGGGGGGTATAAGTGGACACCTTTTTCCTGAAATCTGCAAATTTTGAACTTCAACAAGAATTTGAAGAAAGTTATGCTCAAAATTTTCAAATATGACAAAAAAAAAAAGTCGTAGTCCTTTGAATCTAGTTTCTAAACTACTAATTTTTTTTCAAAATGGTTTAGTTTTAGGTCCTCAAAAAAGGGAGTCACAAAAAGTGGTACTGTTTATTCCAAAAAAACATAGCACAGTACAAAGTGTGGTCCCCCTAAAATTTTAACTTTTTTTTTGAAATTTTTTAATTGCTCTGGTCAAAAGTTACTTAACACTATGTAGTTTATCCCAGATTTTTCGAGTAATTTTATAATGTCTATTTTTTTTAACGAATTTTTTAACTGGACACATCCCAAAAACGTGAAATATCTGTGTGCTCTTCCTAGAAATAATTGAAAACTAATCTAAAATCAAAACTTTTTTTTTCAAAGTGTGTAGAATGGAGTCTAGTTTCTAAAAAACTAAGTTGCTACAAAATTCGATGAACAAGCTAAAATCTATAGCCCAATTAGTACGTGGTGGTTTTTGACAAAAAATGAACTTACATTCAAAAAAAATTATAAATGAAAGGCTTGAAATAGTTCAAATTAAAAATAAATTATATGGTTAGATAGCTAACACAAAGACCTATAATGCTATGTAACCTGATCTTATTGATACCCAACCACGAGAAATCTTGAAGGGGAGCACAGAAGAAAAAACAATCATTTTTTGTATGTTTGCTGGAAAACATGTCTCAGGCCTGTTCATCAAATCCAAACCTTTGGGTTGGATCTCCAAGGAAAAAGCAAGCCTTAGGATTGGGTTTGATTAAGGTTTAAATAGCACGTGCGCCCTATAGTGTGTACGTGCTATAGTGCGCACGCGCTATTTAAACCTCAGCTCTAAATAGCACTATAGTGTGCACGCACTATTAAGATGTAAGTTGCAAAAGAGAACTAGGTGGGGGGGGGGGGATAGGGGAATGGCTATGTGTGTGCATGAAAGAGATAGAGAGAAAGTAGGGGATAGGAGAGGGGAGAGAGTACAGGATGGGAGAGAGAAAGTGAGAAAGAGTAGGGGTGGCAAAGAGAGTATAGGATGAGAGAGAGAGAGTAGGGGTGGCAAAGAGAGGAAGTGTGAGAGAGAGTACGGGTGGAAAAGAGAGAGTGCGAGATGGGGGAAAGAGATTTAAAGTAGGGGATGGGAGAGAGAGATTAAGAGTAGGGGATGGAGGAGAGAGAGAGAGTAGGTGATGGGAGACAGAGTGGGAGAGGAAGAACTTGAGAGAGAGGAGGATGGGAGTGCATGTGTGTGAAAGAGAGAGAGTATGGAATGGGAGAGGGGGAAGACAAAGTAGCTCAAGAGAGAATAGGGGATGGAAGAGAGAGTAGGCGATGGGAGAGGGAGTGGGAGAGGGGGAGACAGGGGGGAATAGAAATGCGTGAGAGAGAGAGAGAGAGAGAGAGAGAGAGAGAGAGAGAGAGAGAGAGAGAGAGAGAGAGAGAGAGAGAGAGAGAGAGAGAGAGAGAGAGGAGGGGATAGGAGAGAGTGTGACAATTTAAGAGAGACTAGAGGGTAGCACAGAGAGAGAGAGAGAGAGAGAGTGGAGAGGGAGAGAGTAAGAGTGAGAGTGAGAGAGAGAGTAGGCAGTGGGAGAGGGAGAGCAAGTGAGAGAAAAAGTAGGGGATGGAAGAGGAGAGAGGGGGGATGGGTGTTTGTGTGTCAAAGAGAGAGAGTCAAGAATGAGAGAGGGGAGAGAGAGATAGAGAGAGTAGGCAATGGTAGAGGGATGGGAGAGAGAGGGAGAGAGTGAGAGAGAGAGAGATAGTAGGTGGTGGGAGAGGGAGTGGGAGGGAGAGAGAGGTGGAATGGAAACATTTAAGAGAAATAGAGTAGGGGATGGGAGAGAGTAGGCAGTGGGACAAGGACTATGAGAGAGAGAGAGGGGGGGGGGGGGAAATGGGAATGTGTATTTATTTATAAGAGAGATAGAGTAAAGGATGGGAGAGAGTGTGAGAGTTTGAGAGAAAGTAGTAGGGGATGGGAGAGAGAGTGAGAGTAAGGGATGGGAGAGAGAGAGAGAGAGAGAGAGAGAGAGAGAGAGAGAGAGAGAGAGAGAGAGTAGAGTAGAGAGGAAGAAAGAGAACTTGAGAGAGATGGACAGTAGGCAGTAGGAGAGGGAGTGGGAGAGGGAGAGGGAGAGGGAGAGAAATAGGGGGGATGGGAGTGTGTGTGATAGATGTAGAGAGTAGAGGATGGGAGAGAAGAAGAAGAGTGGGGGGATAAGAGTGTGTGTATCTATGAAAGTGAGAGAGTAGGGGATGGGAGAGAGTCTGAAAGTGTGAAAGTAGGGGGTAGCAGAGCGAGAGAGTACGATGATGGGGGAGAGAAAGTAGGCGATGGGAGAGGAAAAGAGAGAGGGGGGATGGGAGTGTGTGTGTGTGTGTGTGTGTGTGTGTAAGAGAGATAGAGCAGGGGATGGGAGAGAGTGTGAGAGTGTGAGAGTAGGGGGTGGATGAGAGAGAGAGTACGACGATGGGGGAGAGAGAGTACGCGGTGGGAGAGGGAAAGAGAGAGGGGGGATGGGGGTGTATGTGTAAGAGAGATAGAGTATGGGATGGGAGAGAGTGAGAGTGTGAGAGAGTAGGGGATGGGAGAGAAAAGAGAGAGTAGGGGATGGGGGAGAGTGTGAGAGTGTGAGAGAGTAGGGGATGGGAGATGAGAGAGAGAGCAAGGGATGGGGGAGAGAAAGTAGGCGATGGGAGAGAGAGTGGGAGAGGTAGAGAGAGCTTGTACAAGATGGGAGAGAGAGAGAGAGTAGAGAGGGAGAGAGAGAGAGAGTAGAGAGGGAGAGAGAGAGATAGTAGGTAGTAGTAGTGTGAGTGTGAGAGAGAGTAAGGGGTGGTAGAGAGAGTACGACGATGGGGGAGAGAAAGTAGGCAGTGGGAGAGGGAGAGAGAGGGGGAATGGGAATGTGTGTAAGAGTGAAAAATTAGGGGATGGAAGAGAAGAGAGAGAGTAGGGGATGGGGGAGAGAAATTAGGTGGTAGGAGAGGGAGAGAGATAGGGGGGATAAGAGTGTGTGTGAGAGATCTAAAGAGTCGGGGATGGGAGAGGAGAGGGGGTGAGAGAGGTAGAGAGAGAAGGTGGTGGGAGAGGGAGAGTGAGAGAGAGTAAAGGATGGGATAGAGTAGGAAGAGAGAGGGAGTGGATGGGAGAGAGAGTAGGGAGGATGGGGAGTGATGTGTTTTGAGAAAATAGGGGGTGGCAGAGAGAGAGTACGATGACAGGGGAGAGAAAGTAGGCGGTGGGAGAGGAAAAGAGAGAGGGGGGATGGGAGTGTGTGTGTAAGAGAGACAAAGCAGGGGATGGGACAGAGTGTGAGAGTGTGAGAGTAGAGGGTGGCAGAGAGAGAGAGAGTACGATGATGTGGGAGAGAAAGTAGGCGATGGGAGAGGGAAAGAGAGAGGGGGGGATGGGGGTTTATGTGTAAGAGAGATAGAGTAGGGGATGGGAGAGAGTGACAGTGTGAGAGAGTAGGGGATGGGAGAGAGTGAGAGTGTGAGGGAGTAGGGGATGGGAGAGAGTGTGAGAGAGTAGGGGATGGGAGACGAGAGAGAGAGAGAGAGAAGGGGATGGGGGAGAGAAAGTAGGCGATGGGAGAGAGAGTGGGAGAGGCAGAGAGAGCTTGTACAAGATGGGGGAGAGAGTAGAGAGGGAGAGAGAGAACTTGAAAGAGAGAGATAGTAGGTAGTAGTAGTGTGAGGGTGAGAGAGAGTAGGGGGTGGTAGAGAGAGTATGAGGATGGGGGAGAGAAAGTAGGCGACCGGAGAGGGAGAGAGAGGGGGAATGGGAACGTGTGTAAGAGAGAAAAAGTAGGGGATGGGAGAGAAGAGAGAGAGTAGAGGATGGGGGAGAGAAATTAGGTGGTAGGAGAGGGAGAGGGAGAGAGATAGGGGGGATAAGAGTGTGTGTGAGAGATCTAAAGAGTCGGGGATAGGAGAGGAGAGGGGGTGAGAGAGGTAGAGAGATTAGGTGGTGGGAGAGGGAGGGTGAGAGAGAATAAAGGATGGGAGAGAGTAGGAAGAGAGAGAAGGAGGGGGAGAGAGAGTAAAGGATGGGAGAGAGTAGGAAGAGAGAGAGGGAGGGGACGGGAGAGAGAGTAGGGAGGATGGGGAGTGATGTGTTTTGAGATAGTGCGTACGCACTATAGTGCGTACACGCTTTATAGTGCATACGCGCTTTGTAGTGCGTACGCACTATCTCAAATCACCAAAAAAAGGTCAAAAACCAACCTTTGGGCCCATTTCATCCATTTTTAACTTTTGGTCTGTTATGCTCTTTGTTATGCTGACAAAAAACACGAGTTTCAACATCTAGCAAACACTATTTCAACACTTTTGGAAGCTAGCAAACAACAAATTCAATCATTGGATACATGATTTGAAGAATTTTTGAATATTCTTTTAATAGAAAAGGTTAGTGCAATCCATTTTAAATATTGTTTGTCGATATATAGATACAAATTTGATTATAATTTGATATGTTATGTAATATATAGTGAATTCATTAAAAATTGTATATTTGAATGAAATGTTGTTTCGAAATGGTTAGAAATTTGACAAGTCGTTTGATATATATTGTGTATTCATTCAAATAATTATAATTTTTATATGTAATTGAATAATTTGTAATTTACACATTTTAAGTAATTCAGATGTTTGAATAATTTGACATGTAGAAATCATCATCATGCCAAGGAAGAAACCAAAGATTCAAACAAAAGCAGATAGGGAGAGAGATTTGACAATTAAAAGAGATAAAATGAATTTACTACGTGAACAAAGAAAATTGCAAAGCAATGATGAAGAATTAACTTTCGAAGAGGATCAAGAACCACTAGTACAAAGAAACAAGGAGGAAGAATTAGAAAGACAAAGAGAACGAATGAGATTGTTACACTCAAGAAGACAATTGAATTGTGAAGCTACACCATCCTCCAATGTTGGAGTCATATCGTCCACTGCACCATCTTCTAATGTTGAAGTCATATCATCCACTACACCATCTTCCAATGTTGAAGTCATATCATCCTCTCATGTTGAAGAGACACTGATTTATAGATCCGACGATATACACACTCCATCATGTCATGTTGAAAGCACAACATCAACACATCAAGTAGGTGATATTCCATCTTTTACATCTTATTGCCAAGGCACATCATCTTCAGTTCAAGGTACGCAATACACTCAACCTTATATTGATGTTCAAAATGTTGAGAGAATTGAAGAGATTAGAACACCTTCTAGAATTCATTTTAGAAAACCAAAATATTTGATTGATATTGATACTAACATTTTGAAATCAATGCCTGACAAGATTAGCAAGCATACTTGTCAAAGAAAAGTTAATCATATGTGGAGATTATTTTTTGAAGAATTAAATATTACAGGTCAATGCCAATTATTTGTTGAAATGATGAGGAATTTGAAATTTAGGCCTATCATGAAGATTCTTGGGCTAAGAATGATGGATGATTCAAATGAGAGAAATATTGTAAAGAATCTAATGAGTGCTTATGAAAAAGTGGGTTCTAAATCACGCACCAAAGATAGTAATATCACAAGACGAGTACTCAAATCGACAATAGTAAGTAGCCAAATGAAGAAAGCTTGACTCATGAGAAAGACAAGCAAAACATTAAAAATTGGTAGAGGTACCTTAAGGAGAGCCATGCTAAGGCATGAGAGATTAGAAGATCCAACAAAAAATAAGTTATGGACATTTAGCGGTAGACTATCGCGAAAGGATAAAGAAATTAGTGAAGCTTTGAAATCATTGATCGAAGATTTTTGAAAAAATAACACATGTGTTTCTCCTAATCAAAGAGATGTTGTAAGAAGGAGGATTGGTAGCTGAAATCGCGAGCCACATGCGAAACATTTTTTGGACTCAACTCAGACACAATTTTTTGCAAAATTTATTGGTATGTATCCTCAAATTTGAATAAGTCAAAGATTTTTTGAGATGGGTAAACCTTTTTATTTGAAAATAAATCACACACACACAACTTGTTGTTGTAGGATACATATTGAATTTTCTAACCATTTTGATGTTTTTAGGCACATATGTGTAGTTTTGCATTCTCAGTTTGTTTTGCAGAATTGTGACATAAAAGAGCCACCAAGATCTTCAAAGGAATTCATATCCAACATTTTATGTGAAATAGGGGACGGCCAATAATTTTACAAGACATCATGCTTGGATGGTATGTGCTTATTTTGTGGTTCTTTGCAACTTTTATCAACTTGTCAACATATGGATAGTACACATGCAATTGGAAATGAAATAGCAGATTACAAAAAATTCAAGACAGTGACATATGCTCTAAAAGATAGGAAACATGGTAAAAGATGTGATCTAGTTATTGAAAAGATTCCAGTGTATGAGTTCATGAAGATTTTTCGTGAAAAGGTTATGTACGAGTATGCAAGGCATACCCATAGAGCTCGATGGTTGGATTTGCAATTCAAGTTGTGCAAGGATATGTTTCTATTGGATACCATTGTTTCGGTTGTAGATTTTGTAGAGAACTACACACTACAACCACAAAATAAGGTGCAAGCAAAGTATTATACATCTCAACAGGTTTCTATATTTGTTCACATAACATTCATGCATTCACCTACAAGTACAGAGGATGACAGGAAGATTTTGAGGGAGTACCATTTTTACATTAGCGATGATCGATCACATTCTATGGAGTTTGTACATGGTTGTTTTCAACTATTTTATGGAGATTTGGCTAACAGGGGCATATCATATCGTCAACACATTATTTGGTCAGACAATTGTGCATCTCAATTCAAGAATGCACAGATGTTCTATTGGTTGAGCAGGATGCACAGGTTGTGTAGAATTCAATATATGTGGAATTTCATAGAGGCTGGTCATGGTAAGGGAGAGCACGATGGTGCAGGCACATGCATTAAAAGAGCCTTGGCTCGTGAAGAACTAAAGTACAAAGATGGAGCAATATTGATAGATGCAAAATACATCGTCCAATGGTGTAACGCTACAATGGGTCCAGGTAAGGAAGGTGAGTCTACAGTTTGTAGATTTTTTTGGTTGATAGATAATACTAACATTGCACCATATCAAGATTGTTGCACACTAATAGGATCTAGTGAGTTACACTCTTTTAGAAGCTCTGATGCAGGTTCATGGAGTATCCACACATGCAAAATGGCATGCTATTGTCCATCATGTGCAGAGGAAAATTGGGATGACTGTGAGTCAGCTAAATGGGTGGACAAATGGGATATACGAGTTTTGGACCCAATTCACACCTATCGTCCCCCACAAGCATTGGAAATGGTAGAGATGGATTCATCTATTGACTTTGACCGCTTGTCAGATTTAGTGCAACCTGGTAATATACACACACACACACATATATATATATATATATATATATATATATATATATATATATATATATATATATATATATATATATATATATATATTTATATATATATATATATTTATATATCTTTGTAATTTCAATATGTAACTTTATAACTTTTACCCAAGTATTTTCTGAATTAATGACCACATTTTGTACATTTGTCACTGCAGGCCATGTTTTTGTTGTTATTGCACCTGAAGACAATGAAGAAGGGACAACTTATTATTTGTGTCATTGTGTTGAAGCCAAACAAAAATTAGATCACTCGGTTATAGATGGTGAATGTTTAGAGTACCATGTTGGTGCGGTGGTTGTAATGGGCACATGGCTTAGACGATATCCTATGAAGAATCCTAACTTTTGGTTATTCGAGGATTGGCAAACAGAGAGGAAGATTCTTCATTATTCAAACCTTGTTGTCCCATCAAATGTCCACTTGATAAAATATGGTGGAAAACCACATAATAATATTCTTTGGAAAGTTCGCGAGTTAGACCATGAGGAAATACTTGAGACATTATAATGTCGAGCAGATCCAGTTGGCTCATTAGATTGAATTAGGAGAGAGAGAAAAAGTGATCAATTGGATCCAAATACAATGTTACAACCTCTTCCCCAAGACTATCACATGACTAAGGTGGACCGTATTGTTATGATGTGTAAGTGATGAGATTTAGTTTTGATTTGTTTAGAATATAGATACATTATTTGAATTTATATTAGATTCTTTAATAGGACCCATTTTTTTAATCTTATCTTAGATTTTTTATTGTGCTAATTCTTCATTTGTAGGTCACCAAAAAAGAGGGCTAATAAAGTTGATGCACAAGTGATAAAGGGTGAGATGCCAAAATCATCTGTGAAATGGTATTATCAATTCACATCCTCAATATTTATTAGTGTTCTTTGTTCAAGTACCATTGTATGATAATCATCTTATGCCTGGAATTGCAGAGGTTAAATTATGTCAATACTAAGGTTTGTAGCATCAATACTAAGGTTTTTAGCATCAATTGGTCACGCTAAGTATAGTAGTTGTATCATGAATCCTTCTGAAACAATATGACTAAGATTCTCGGAAGAAGACTAAACCATATCATCTATCTACTCCCTCTTTATATAAGAGTTTTTCAAACAATGAGAATGAAACATTGTTTATTACTCCCCCCTCAATGTAAAATTCTCATTGATTGCATTTTGTAAAGTTTTAGGTCAATATCAACCTCTATATCATTGTATTCTTCTTATCATAAAATTACACAACAATGAGAATATGAACGATGACTTCTTCACATGAACCTGACAATTATAAATGCTACACCTTAATAAATGTTTGGGCTTGGTCATTACCATTCGAGCTTATAATAAAATACATTGGCTTCATTTTTATTTGGAAGTATTTATTATGTTTGTTCCAAAAGTCATTCTTCATTTGCCAATATGAAAATGAGACTATCATGAAAGGCATAGTCTTATAATTGGTAATTTGTATAATGGTATAAAAGCTTGGTTGTGGGTTTGAATCCATTGCCCCCATGACCCTCCTTCTCATGCATTTATTCTATTTATTCTTCTACCTCCTCCTCCACTTGGCCATTTTGCAATACCATCTGGATGGAACTCTAGCCTTCCTCAAAACCATTATACATGACCTCTCCTTCTTCAAGATATTCTATAAAAAGTTCCTCAACCCTTGAACCTTTCAAAACCCCAATCTCAATGGAAGGCTTCTAGACCAAAGGAACTAGTAGATCCGGTTCTTTAAGAGAAAGAGACAACAAATCCAATTTTCTAGTGACTAGATGGAAAATTGGGGAAATCATTTCAATTAGTTGTAAATCGAAATGAATTATAAGTAAACTATATCAATATAATAAGTAACTTAGTAATTATATCAATATAATTTAATTACTAAGGAAATGAATTTATTACTCTAACATATAGTACATTATTTTGCAAACAAAGGTGTTGAATTTGATGCTTAACAGATTTACATACATGTGTAATAAATAATAAGTGTTGTAGCTTTGGGATCAACACTATAAAATGAAGGATGTCATACTAAATTCACAGAGGTACCAAAATATTTTATTTGATATGGAGACAAAAGAAAATGTGTATTCTTCATAACTGCATTTGAGTCTCATGTATTATCATTTTCAGCTATTGACATCAGAGATACCTTTACATCTTCATCATTGTATTGATCAATGAGTCCATATTGCACTCACTAGTTCTAAGCCAATGACTAAGGTATGAAAGAGTTTACATTAAAATTTCTAATATAAAATTCATAGGCACAATCGAGTGGTAACTTTGATAGTTTTTGTAGGGTCTTATTATTCCTGACCATCAGTGTATCCCTGAGGTGTATATACAGAGGAATTATCAGCTAGCTATAAGAAAATATTAAGTTTTATGTGTAAATATATTTTATTTTTTTATATAAAATAGTTATTTATTCATATATAATTTTGATTGTAACATGTCGAGTTACAGAAGATTCTAGACTAATGGACTAGTGAGCATGTTAGGAAGACCTCATTATATACACTGGTCATCTCCCACTTGTTGGCAATTAAAGACAATTAGGGATTTATTTTGTTCCCCTAGTTGGAAAGAGTATATATCTAATGATGTACATTTTACACCTATATGGCATTATTGGGCATATGTTTTGTATAATTTTTTCTATGTATGTCATTTTTTACATATATTTCATGTATGACATTATTAGACATATGCTTATGATGTTTCAAATTATTGATAAATGAATTATATGATATTGTTAGACTTTATGGAATCAACTTTGATTTTTTGTTATTACATTGGTTTGATGCTTGTATTTAATCAATCAACATATTTTCCTTTTAATTCTTCAGCATTTGGCATATCCATCTAACAATGAACTTATGCTACTCCCATTAAGAAGTGCATGATTGCATGGTTTTATGGTGGATGCCCCTCTCTTTTTTAAATTCCAATTTTATTCATCTACATGAGTAAGGGAGATCAATTCCATTTCTTTCAATTGTATTTAAAGGTCATTAAAGTTTTTTCAAACAATGTGATTAAATAAATATTATTCAGCATTTACATCTATCATCAAGGTTGATTCATTCCTCCTCTTATTTTACCAAATAATTTGGATGAATCACCCATGGCTCCTTACATTTCTTGAAGAAAATTTTCAAAGACTTTGCAACATGTCTTCTCTTCTTCCATATAGTTCATGTTCATTGAAGACATTTGGTCAAACAATATATATGCTTTGTATATTCTCACAACACCAATAGTCATGGTACAATGCTTACAAGATCCATAGTTGAAGAGAAGCTATGTGAAGCTTCTAGAACCATGGACCTATACTTAATTTAGTATTATTGCATCCATGTTACTTATGAAAGTGGAACTTTCACATAGATAAGTAGGGAAACCAAAATTGAAAGCCAAACTTAACATAGAAAAGTAAAGCAAGCCTCAACTATATTCTCATTAAACACTGTGAATTCAAATATCTTTGGCGGACCATATCTCGGAGCTCGTACAAGATATGGATGAAGTTCTAGTTCCTACAAGACCGTGTTGCAGAGACCTACAATAACCTCTCTCACTTTTTGGAGATCACATTCCGTTTTCATTCAACAATGCCATCTCAGGTGATGTTGAAATTTGCAGTGTTGGCCAGTACAAAGTTGCCAACTGCCAAATCTCTCTCATCTTTCGTCGTGGGATCAAACTGTCTACTCCATTAGCTCTGAGTGGCCGGGTAAACCCCATCCCCAACCTCTTCTTATCCCCTTTAGTGCTCGAACGTTCTCAGGCACGTTGAACCAGAATGTCCCTAAGGGCCACTAAATCCCATAGGGCTGCAATCTTTGACGGGGCATATCTCGGAGCTCGTGCTAGATATGGATGAGATTCTAGTTCCTACAGGACCATGTTACAGAGACCTACAATAACCTCTCTCACTTTTTGGAGATCACGTTCTATTTTCATTCTACAACGCCATCTCAGGTGATGTTGAAACTTGCAGTGTTGGCCAGTACAAAGTTGCCAACTGCCAAATCTCTCTCATCTTTCGTCGTGGGATAAAATTGTCTACTCCATTAGCTCTGGGTGGCTGAGTAAATTCTATCCCCAACCTCATCTTGTCCCATTCAGTGCTCGAATGTTCTCAGGCACGCTGAACCAGAATGTCCCTAAGGGTCACTAAATGCCACAGGGCTGCAATCTTTGGCGGGGCATATCTCGGAGCTCGTGCGAGATATGGATGAGATTCTAGTTCCTACAGGACTATGTTGCAGAGACCTACAATAAAATCTCTCACTTTTTGGAGATCGCATTCCATTTTCATTCTACAACGCCATCTCGGGTGATGTTGAAACTTGCAGTGTTGGCCAGTACAAAGTTGCCAACTACCAAATCTCTCTCATATTTCATCGTGGGATCAAATTGTCTACTCCATTAGCTCTGAGTGGCCGAGTAAACCCTATTCCCAACCTCATCTTGTCCCCTTCTGTGCTTGAACGTTCTCAAGAACGCTGGACCGGAATGTCCGTAAGGGTCACTAAATGCCACAGGGCTGCAATCTTTGGTGGGGCATATCTCAGAGCTCATGCGAGATATGGATGAGATTCTAGTTTCTACAGGACCATGTTGTAGAGACCTATAATAACCTCTCTCACTTTTTGGAGATCACATTCCGTTTTCATTCTACAACGCCATCTCGGGTGATGTTGAAACTTGCAGTGTTGGCCAGTACAAAGTTGCCAACTGCCAAATCTCTCTCATCTTTCGTTGTGGGATCAAACTGTCTGCTCCATTAGCTCCAAGTGGCTAGGTAAACCCTATCCCCAACCTCGTCTTGTCCCCTTCAGTGCTCGAACGTTCTCAGGCATGCTGAACCAGAATGTCCCTAAGGGTCACTAAATGCCACAGGGCTACAATCTTTGGCGGGGCATATCTCAGAGCTCGTGTGAGATATGGATGAGATTCTAGTTCCTATAAGACCATGTTGCAGAGAACTACAATAACCTCTCTCACTTTTTGGAGATTGCATTCCATTTTAATTCTACAACGCCATCTTGGGTGATGTTGAAACTTGCAGTGTTGGCCAGTACAAAGTTGCCAACTGCCAAATCTCTCTCATCTTTCGTCGTGGGATCAAACTGTTTGCTCCATTAGCTCCAGGTGGCTGAGTAAACCCTATCCCCAACCTTGTCTTGTCCCCTTCAGTGCTCGAACATTCTCAGGCACGCTAAACCAGAATGTCCCTAAGGGTCACTAAATCCCACAGGGCTGCAATCTTTGACGGGGCATATCTCGGAGCTCGTGTGAGATATGGATGAGATTCTAGTTCCTACAAGACCATGTTTTAGAGACCTAAAATAACCTCTCTTTCTTTTTGGAGATCGCATTCTATTTTCATTCTACAACGCCATCTCGGGTGATGTTGAAACTTGCAGTGTTGGCTAGTACAATGTTGCCAACTACCAAATCTCTCTCATCTTTCGTCGTGGGATCAAACTGTCTACTCCATTAGCTCTGAGTGACTAGGTAAACCCTATCCCCAACCTCATCTGTCCCATTCAGTGCTCGAACGTTCTCAGGCACGCTGAACCGAAATGTCCCTAAGGGTCATTAAATCCCACAAGGCTGCAATCTTTGACGGGGCATATCTCGGAGCTCGTGCGAGATATGGATGAGATTCCAGTTCCTACAGGACCATGTTGTAGAGACCTACAATAAAATCTCTCACTTTTTGGAGATCGCATTTCATTTTCATTCTATAATGCCATCTCGGGTGATGTTGAAACTTGCAGTGTTGGCCAGTACAAAGTTGCCAACTGCCAAATCTCTCTCATCTTTCATCATGGGATCAAAATTTCTGCTCCATTAGCTCTGAGTGGCCGAGTAAACCCTATCCCCAACCTTGTCTTGTCCCCTTCAGTGCTCGAACATTCTCAGGCACGCTGAACTGGAATGTCCCTAAGGGTCACTAAATGCCATAGGGTTGCAATCTTTGGCGGGGCATATCTTGGAGCTCGTGTGAGATATGGATGAGATTCTAGTTCCTACAAGACCATGTTGTAGAGACCTACAATAACCTCTCTCACTTTTTGGAGATCACATTCTATTTTTATTCTACAACGCCATCTCAGGTGATGTTGAAACTTGCAGTGTTGGCTAGTACAAAGTTGCCAACTGCCAAATCTCTCTCATCTTTCATCGTGGGATCAAACTGTCTACTCCATTAGCTCTAGGTGGCCAGGTAAACCCTATCCCCAACCTCATCTTGTCCCCTTCAGTGCTCGAATGTTCTCAGGCACACTGAACCAGAATGTCCCTAAGGGTCACTAAATGCCACAGGGCTGCAATCTTTGATGGGGCATATCTCGGAGCTCGTGCGAGATATGGATGAGATTCCAATTCCTACAAGACCGTGTTGTAGAGACCTAAAATAACCTCTCTCACTTTTTGAAGATCGTATTCCATTTTCATTCTACAATGCCATCTCGAGTGATGTTGAAACTTGCAGTGTTGGCTAGTACAAAGTTGCCAACTGCCAAATCTCTCTCATCTTTCATCGTGGGATCAAACTGTCTACTTCATTAGCTCTAGGTGGCTGGGTAAAACCTATCCCCAACCTCGTCTTGTCCCCTTTAGTGCTCAAACATTCTCAGGCATGCTGAACCGAAATGTCCCTAAGGGTCACTAAATCCCACAGGGCTGCAATCTTTGACGGGGCATATCTCGGAGCTTGTGCAAGATATGGATGAGATTCTAGTTCCTACAGGACCGTGTTGCAGAGACCAGAGATCAGCCAAGGATAAGGATAGCATAGTAAGAAAATGATAATTTATCTGGTGGATATAAGTCTTTACAATAACAAACCATTTATATGCATAGTAAAAGAACTGAATATAGATTTGAGACATATTGATCACCTGTAGTTTGATCATCTTCACAAGTATGAAACTTTTGTTTCACTATTTCATGCGGGTTTATTGAACTTTCTTTATGAGGTTATTTACAGATGGGATGTTCAAAGGTTGAGTTCCTATGGGCCGTCAATACTTTGACTATACTTTAAGTCAACGATTATCAATATGGGAAAAAATGGAACTCATTGTATTTTGAAGTACTGAGAAGATGGCCTTGCCCTTCCCCATGAGTTTCAGAAATGGGAGACATTAGGTAAGAGAGTGAAAATGTTACTATCGCTTCAACGCACATGACACAATTGGAAATGCAAATTTTGATCGTAATCATTTTGTGATAAGGGAGAGACTAGTGATGATCGCTGTTACTATCTCTTTAGTAGTGGATTTTTTGTTTTCTCTTGAATTTGGTGGTGGGGGATCAGTGGTAATTCTCCTTGGATATTCCTTCTTATGATGTTAGTGACAAGTGTTGCTCTTTGAAAACACTTGTACAATCTTTTTTAAATTATTAGATAAAAACAAAGAATTGTAAGTATTAAACATGATTAGCCTTTAGTTCCTAGAAGATCTTTATTTCCCCATCAATGCATTTAGAAAGTTAAGTTTTAAGAAGATCATAAATAGAAAAAATTAGAGAAGCGATTTAAACATTTATATTGATTGTAAACATGTGAGTCTTGAGTTTCCTCTGCCTTTTAAAGAACGTTCCTTAGCTAGCATACCTAATTCCACATTCCATAAGAGTGTCATTGCACTAAAGATTTAGGAAACCAACTGCTCTAAGATAAAGCTTCCCAGTCAATAATAATCTAGCCTATTGAGGTACATAATACTTCTCAATTAAACTTGTGTTAATTCAGTATTAATTTTGTAATTAACTACAATTTCAGTATCTGTGTATAGGGGGTGACTGAGAAAACTATTTGAGGTCCAATTTGAAAATATATTTGTAAGGATCTCGACCAAGGTTCACAACTTCGATGATTAATACATTCATTCAGGCTAGAACCTCACTATAAAAAAATAATATATAAAAAAGGTAGTGAATAATGTCATGTCTAGACCCAAATCAACCAATGAAAGTCAAATCAGCATAATGTGGAACAACAATATATGCATTGAGTGGGTTGTCGTAGAAAAGCTTCAGAATAAAATTCATGTCTAGAATTAAAAGACCTTAAAGAAATTTTATGCTTGTAACACAAATGGCCATTCAAAATTGAATATGATTACAATATGTGAAATAGCATTACGAGAACTTGTAATGCTCTTGTGAACATTGTGTTAATTTTTGTAAGAATCCCTAAGATGCTTGTTATACTCAAAATTTTGTTGAAATTGAATTAATTTTTATCCTGTCAGTTAATTGACTTAGGGTGATATATGCTTCTTGGATGGAATAATGAGTTCATGATTAAGTCTGTATTAAGATTCATAACATCTTCTAGTTATTTGCAAAGAAAATTTATAAATTAAGCTAATGTCATATGGCTTGCTTGAGAAAGATGTTCGTGTTCTTATTGATGGGTACTAATGACTGTCCACATTTAGTTCTTCAATATCCTATTTGAAAATCTTTCCATAGACATTTCTTTGCCATACTAAGTATTTTTGAAAACATATTTGAGTAGAAGCACTATAGTAGATACTACATGATGTTTTAACAAATAAAGTAATGGGTTAAAGACTATTATTTCCAAGGTATTATGTCATAGTATTTTAATTGTAATTATCTTAGACTAATGATATTCTTGAAGGTAAATTTGACATGCAACAAGAAAGACAACCTACAGCCAAGGCTATATTGTGCCTACAACCAAAGCCATAAATGCTCACAGCCAAAGCCACTAGTGCACATAGCCAAAGCCATGGATGCTTATAGCCAAAGTTACAAGTGTTCACAGCCAAAGCCATGGGTACATGAAGTCGATGATCACAATTGTTTATAACTATTCACCAGAAACAACTTCTTTGCAATTTTTGAGAAATACTAATAAAGCAAAAAATAACATCTACTAGTTCGTAGACATAATGGCAACTCTCTAGCAATTGAATTTAATTTCATACATGGACATATCTAATTTAATGTCATACACGAACATATCTAATTTAACGTCATACATGAACAAACATATAATATAAAATGATAACCAATAATGTAATATACATTAACAAACACATAATATATTATGATAACCAATAATGTCATACATCAATAAATGTCATACATCAAATATAGAATGTCATATGTACATCAAATGTATGTCAAATATGTCTCTCTGATGCCTATATATATACATGGGGAAGGAAACAAGTCTCTCTCTCTCTATATATATGTATCGAATATCTCAACTACATCTTTTCCTTCCCACGAGGGGAAGGAAACAAGTCTCTAGACATCCTCTACCGTTGTGTGGAGGGAGACAGTGGAGATGACGGGGCCCTCCTGACACGCTCACTTGACCTCTTGTTGAGGCTCTTCTCTAGGTCCAATTGATACAAAGAAAGTAGATATGAATCAATATTTATTATACGTTGAAATCAAATATATGTACACACAAAATCAATTATTTTCTTACCGCCAACAAATAGTCACTCTGTAAGTCCACCTCAAATGCTCGTGGATGATCAGGCGTGACAAGACCCTACAAAAATTCAATAAATATAATCACTTATAAATAACATTAGAAATTTTGAGATTAACTATTATAAAAAACAACTAAAATGAAGAAAATTCTTTCATACCTCCGTTAGTGGCTGTGAGCTAGCCACACCTGCGGCCACTCCACTATCAACAGACTGTTGCAGATGAGGAGGTGTGTTTGACATCATGAGCTGCATGCCATACAATACACGTTATATCTAACATGAAACATGGAATAAATATAATCAAATGAATTAAATTAACATGAAACAACTGTACCTGTGTGAAGCTCGTATGATGTCTCTGCTCTATGTCTGTGGTAAAGGTTGAGGGTCCTGTGGAGAACTGATGCACATGCATAATTTTTTTTGTCAATCCTTAATATGATTACATAATAAATATATCTATTAATTAAAATGATTAGATTGATACATACCTCAGGACTCGTCGAAGGGACAAAAAATGGGCCTGGAGGATTGCTGCTAGGCCCAACAACACTTTGACCCTAAATTTTGAACAATGTCAATAAATGCTAATTAATTAATCATTCACTATACATATGAAATGTGATCAAATTAGTAATTTACCTGTGTGTCAATGCCAAATGTCTCATTCAGGAACTCATCGGTGACAAACCCATCACCTGCAACATCTCCGGCATGAGTGCCAAATGTGCATAGGGATCCGCATGAAGTGCACATGTGACCACGACACATAGAAGGCTCCCCCTTAACTAATGGGGTCATGGAATGGATGAGGGTCTGCATCAAAGCATTAATGGTCCCTAGAGTGCTAGCCTCTACATGTTCCTTCACAACTGAAGGAATAATCACATGCTCGTGCTGTGGATGGACCACAGGTGCCCTAACTAAATTAGGGTCACGACGTGCTCCTGGCCTCTCAAATGATGATCCCCCACCTCTACCCTGGGAGTCTAACATATCAAAATAATTGGGGATCTCCCCAAGGACAAACTCACAATATAATTTCTTTAGAAAATACATGGGGACCTCGTGATTGTTGCAAGGAGGGGCATAAAAAACCATCCACCATCTATCCCAAAAATTATTTCTAATAGCATCGTGTATACACCAATGGATGGGGAACCGTTTAGTACCCTCTCTAATAGTATTTGGCTCACTGGGTTTTCTAAATAATGCACATATACTACTTTTTGATATTTCTTTTTTTTTAACATCTTCATATGACAATTTATTTGCATAAAATCTTTTTTGTTCATCCCTCTTAGCCCACCAAATATCTAACTGACCACTAATTGAGGCTATCTGAGTGTTAATGGATTCGAGGGATGATGCCAATTGAGCCCTTATTGGATTGGTTTGTCCGGATTCTTTCAACCGAGCAATGAGTTTTTCTAATTCAGTTTTGCCTCTCTATATTTCATTTCTTATATTTTCTTGTGTGCCTGGCGGAGGTCTTGCAATTGGTTCAGGTTGTGGAATTTTTTCTTCTTGAGGAGGATTTTGATTTTGAGGTTCTTGAGGGTTTTGTGGATTTTCCAGTTGATTATGGACATTTCCTGATAAAAAAATCAATTAAAATCCAACTAAATAAACAAATCTAAATGAAATTTGTAAAAACCCTACAAAATAATATCAAAAACCAATAAAACAATATGGAAAACATATTAAACAATGCAAAGTTAAGTTTATATCACTTACCTCTTCATCGTCGGTGTGCTCGTTGTCTTGGATTTCGTCGGTGAGGAGGCATTTTGGCAAATGGTGGTGAATTTTTGCTATCAAACCCACGTACCCGCTGTTGGAGAGCCAAAAAGCAAAATGAAAATGATGGGCTATGGGTTTGCGGCCCATCATATAACTTTTTTCATATCAGAATAGCACATGCGTGCTATAGCGCGTATGCGCTATTGAAAATTAGAAAAAAAAAAAAAAAAACCTTGTCATATTTTTGGCACCACAACTCGGTGCATACACCCTTAAGAAAGAATGTTTTTACCAAGAACTTAAGGCATTCAAGATCCAAGGATCCTAAGTGAGCATTCCCTTTTCAAGATCTAACATATTCTTGGCCACTAAGGGAGGAGAACTACTTGGAGGCCTAAGAAAAACATCATTTTTTGGGTTTTCTATTGTGATAAAAAATTTGTACTTAGAAGTCCATTCAAAGGTTCAAATCCATGATTTTTGGAGAAAAAAGACATATCTCCTTACACATTTTGAGGTGAGTAATTTATCATTTATTTCACTTTTTACTCTAGATCTATTTGCATATCTTAATTGGGTTGATTGCATATGTTTAGCACTTTGATCTATCTTATACTTCTCATTTAATCAATTAGTTTAATTTCACATTTACATTTACATACCCTTTAATCAAATTTACATTGCATGAAAGAGGACTTTCTTGTGTACTTCCTTGATTTGGGTTCAACATTCAAATTCCTTTACCTCTTTATGTTTTTCTAATCTAAATCTAGTTATATTAAGATTTATATTTGGAATCCCCTCTTTCTCTTGTATTTTGAATATTAGTGTGGAAGTGGTTAGTTAATGAATTTGCCTCACATAATTTATATTATCAAATTGATTTGCCTCTATTTCACCACTAAACATTTTGGTGAACCCTACTCTTTCCCCTTTCTTGGAGTAATATTGTTTCTTTGCATTAGGTTTTTACCTTTTATGCCCCTTTCTTTCATATTGGAGTTAGATTTTTCTCTCTTGAAGATCTATCTTCTTGTGCCCTTTTTATTTTGGAGTTAGACTGTGTTTTGTGCCCATCATATTTTTCATGAATCTGGTACATCTCTTCTTTTGAAATTGGAGTTAAATTCCTTGGTCTCCTTTTTGTGCATTATATCTCTTTGCATATTTTTGGAGTTAGATTTAGCTATATTATGTGGTTAGACCTCTCTTTTTATGTTCCTTGTTACATTTGTATTCATGTGGTTAGATCTCATTAGAGTTCTCTTTTTTGATCTCCACTTTTATGTGTTTTATTAAATTAAGTCCAATCTATATCATTCCTATTAGGAGAAGCTGTAGACCCGTGGGCTCTTTTGATCACAATTCTTAATTTCTTCCTAGGACCCATGATGATACTAACATTTTTCTTTAAGACCTTAATCCTATAAAGGAGAATAATTTTTCTCACTCTTCCTATGATGGAGATGAAGCCACAAAAATTTCTCCTTCACAAGGTGATAAGCTCTCTCATGAGTTTGATAAGTTAGAAACTTGGCTTGTGCAAGAGAACTAAAATGTTAATAGAGTTTCCATTGAGGCTATTAAGAAGCTTATTTCTCATGATGATAATAATATTTCTATTTTTCTTGGTATATCTCACTTTATTGATACTCATGCTAAGTCTTTAAAAGCATATTCTCAATATTTAGAGCCACTCCTCTTTCCACAACTATTGAACCTTCTATTCTTATTTCCACCTCTATTCCTAGCATTCCAACTTATGCACCACTCTTATGAGAACTTATAAACAATTCTCCAATACTCTAATTGTGTTTTTTTCTAACCCTTCACTTCTCTAAATTGTTCCTTCTACCTCCATGTCCTCTTCATTACTTCCATACAATCAGAGATTATTTTAGTGGCGAATCTTCACCATTTGGCAATATTTGTCTCATTGGTCAATTATCATTTGGTGAATAATGCATGTAGCATTGGTCAACTAATCGCTAGATATTTATTAGATTTGGGTCCAACACTCATGCTAGTCACCCTTCACATGATTGGTCAAAAATCTTGATCCAATCACCACTATAATATACATTTTGGATACAATTATTTTAAAAATTTTTCCATCATTTTCATTTTGTTTTCTTATTGGAAAACATTCTTTCACCATTACTACAACGAATTAATTTTCCCTTGGGTTTGGTGTTGCCTACCATTTTCTTGATGCATGTTGGCCACTAGCCCTATTTAGCCAAATATTTTCTATTGTGGGCTTATATAGGAAGGTACATTTCACTTACATTTGACATTACCTCTTGTTAATCCAGTGTGATTCACCAACCTAGATTGATAGTATATATACATTCATAAGATACTATTATTCTACACTATTCACTCTTTTTTGGTCTAGAGACTAGCATTTCTTATTGCTGTCAAAGTTTCAGAGTGTTGAGTGCATTGTCCATTGACTTATGGACCATGGTTTTTGTAAAAGTTAAATGATTTTTATTTATTTTTTATCTGGTACTAGTATCGATTATTTGTTACTATCCACTGGACATCTCACATGCTCAAATAGGTTTGCAAATTTTATTGGGTAGTATCGTAGACTATAGTACTGTAGTACCCTTTTTATGCAAATGAATCATATTATTGTTATTATATGTAGTCAAAGTAGTCCACTATCATAGTTTTTGATTCATCATTCTTTGAGTCTTTTGTTCAACCAATTGACTTTTTTTTGCAGCCTTCATCAGTTTGCAATGTCAAACAAGAGGGGTAATAGGGGTTCCAATAGCATCCCTAAAAGCCAAGAGAGGCCACCAAAATACAAAACCATTTTCACATATTGTTGTGGTGGAAATGTTGGTAACTTACAAGATTCAAAACTTAGATCTCCAGTGCATATTGAAAAAGGAGATTCATCACAAGTTGGAGACCATTTTATAGAAGTTCAAGTTGGCGAACCTAATATCTCAGTCAAGGACAAACTTGAACATGATTTGGAGGCACTTCCCCTAAGTAAGGAGTCAAAAAATGATATTAAAGATTTGTAGTTGGTTGAGAAAACCAAAAGTGATTCCATAAATGATGTTCATACATAGAAAGGGAAAATAAAATTGGAATAACAAAAAGATAGATCTTGATGGGATCTATCCAAAAAGAATTTTCAATTAGAATGGATGGAAAATTTTTGGTTCATTGAACTAGTGCCCAATCCAATTAATGGTGAGCCTCCTATAGAATGGAGATGTAATATTTTCATAGAGATAATAAAGAAGGAGAAGAGGTTGCAACTTAAACTTGATACTATAGAAAAGTATGTCGGTAAAGTTTACAAAAAGGAAACTATAGAAGGAGTTAAAAAATCTACGCTAACTTGGAAAATGAAGGACAACTATGTGCATATTAGGAATTTCAAATTATATGACTTACACAAGCAATTATAGGAGAAGCATTATGTAATAAGAGGTTGTATTGAAGATTTCCTTGGGAAAGAAATGGAAGTGAAAAATATTGGAAAAGTTGTATAATTAAGTGTGGTCCTTTTATATTTTGAGTAGAGGGCATCGTATGATGGACTACACTTCAATTACTAGTTCATTTCACTTTTTAAAAGTTTGAAACTATCCTAACAGTCACTAGTCAGTAAACAACAGATGAGAATGGGCTAGTTGGCTTGCACAAGTTGAAAAAGAAGATATGAAGGAAAAAATAAAATATTCAAATTTCATTTCATTGTCTCCAGATTAAGTTGTACAATAATTGATAATACTTCCTGGGTGTGCATGCATGTTTATAGTGTAAAAAATCTTTGTCATCAACCCTTTGTATTATCTATTACTAAATTGAATTATAGTGCAACAACCAAAAATTTATATGATTTATTAAATAGTACTCTAATTGATTGTGGAAGTATGGGTTACATGGAGATTTCCAAAAACCTGGTGTGTGTTGGAGCAGATGGAGCTTCGATTATGCAAGGTCATAAAGGTAGTCTTTGCAAAAAGATCTAGAATGATTTGGCACTCTACGCTATTCCTGTTCATTGCATGACCCATCGAATGAATTTGGCTTTTGGAATCGTAAGTGATTTTGGTTGTGTTTGTAAAGTGGAATCTTTAATCAAAGAGATTTACCAATACTTTTATTGAAGTCCAAAACTTGTCTAGGAATTTCAACACTTTGCTCAAGGACTTATTAATGATAAGAAGCTTCTTAAAAACAATAATACTAGATAGATCTCTTTAGATGAACCAACACATCAACTATTCTTTGAATATCTATCATTTCTTGGACTAATCAACTATGTATGAGATTGATCCCTTGACTATATTTGATTCTAACTAATGTTAAGATACTCTTAACTTTAGAAACTATTCTCTTCATGCAAAAGGAGATGAGAAATATTATGAAAAAGGTTCATCAAAGAGTTATATACATTGCATAGTATAATAAGCTGCGTAAAATGACATGTAATAGCCTAGATACACTATATCGATTACAACCATTAGATAAATCAAGGTTTGCAAAGTGGATAGAAATCATAGATTTGAAAAATCCTAGGAACTTTTAACATATTATATATTGGTGCAAATGATGAGGTATGTGCTAGGGTATATGGAATTGACATACCAATGTAGTACTATGACCACATTGACCCTAATGAATTAGGAAGTGAAGTTGAATTAGAATTAGAGAAGTTACTTTCATGTGTTAAAAGTGAAGACTTCAAGAAGATTGTTGACTCTGTCAAGTGAGTTTGCTACAATCTCTCATCACAAATTAGATACAGATTCCCTCCAGAGGAACTTCTCGAAGCAATGTCTCTTGTTCTTCCTCAGTATTGGTCTCTAAGCTGTCTGAGTGATTTTCAAAGAAGGATAACTACTTTGATTAAGAATTTATGCAAAACTAAAGTAATAAATGGAGTAACTATAAATGGAAATTTTAGATGAATCTCGATTGAAAGATCAATCATATTCTTTTGCAAACATAATAAGGGAACAATATGATCTTAGATAGTTTCCCTTATGACAAGGCTCTCAACGTTTGGAGAAACAAATGTCAAAGAAGATGGATGGCCAAGATTTCAAATCCAAGTGGTAGTTGTAGTGGCAGTGGTAGTGGTAGTGGCACTGGCGACGACAGTAGTTCATATGCTGATATTGGAAGAAATGACATTGAAGTTGACTTTGGCATGCATACTAACAATGAATTTGAAGAAAAAAAAAATAGTCAAATTTTATATTTAATAAATGAGGAGGATTTTGATGATAGTGATGTTGAGCCAGTCTAGCCAGAGTGGCAACTATAGCAGCTTCTCAACTCCAAGTTCTAACATTTGTGTGAGTCAAGTAGTAGGCTAGTAGCTCCAGTCTTGCCAATTTCAATTCAAATTAATTTATGTGCTATGGTCTTACCAATGTCTAAGACTCTATCTACTAATTAAATATGTTTGTAGAAGTTAATTTATACCCTTCATTCACTATCTTATTATAGATGCTTTTTTTTTCAAAACATGTTGAGATTTTCATTGAAACTAGTTTTACTTTTATAGTCTACACATGTTGAGATTTTCATTGTTTCTAGTTTTTATAAATGTTAAAATTTTCATCGATTATATTTTTAAAACATGTTGAGATTTTCATTCATTCTAGTTTCTTTAAGAAATTGTAACATAATGCATTTTATATAATACACATTCTTTAAAAAAGAAGTATTATAATTTATAAATCAGTGTGGAACATAATACATTTAACAATTATAAACAATTATATAAATATAGAGCCTAGAGAAGTAGAATATTAAAACCCTTTGCAAATGAGTCAATGTCAAATGACCCTGAATTTCTTTTTATAGATACAAGGGAGCAACAATAGCTATAGGTTGGTTTGTAATCGTATATATAATCATATTAGTACTACATTATGTGTGTACAATCACATTGCCACATTGACAATTGTACAATTTTTTCAAGTAGGAGTGAGAATTTTTTTTCCATTTGCTCTTTGTAGTACTAGTAGGCCTGGTTGTCCAGCTATCTTGATATGCTGGCTCTTGATTCCTATAACAATTAACATTAAACAAAGTTGAAATTAAATCAAAAATTTGAAATTAAAAAATCAAAAAGTAACAAAATAATTATACTACTATCACATACTAAGTTGTTACTTCTTAGTGCTATGATTGACACTAACAAATTGAGTAGATGACCCAATTCCAATGATGTTCTTTAGGGCGCTCCTTTCTGCATCATTTGGAAACTCTATTTTTTTGAGTTTGTACATAAATAGTTGTAACCTAGTCAACAATGAATACTTTGAAGATATATTTTTATATGAATAAAGGAATTTATCTATAATAGCATTTATTGTTGATAGTGGTTTGATGCAACTTCCAATTCTTTCTGGAGTGGTTTCCTCAGGAAACTTGCCTAAATTAGAGTTCATGATGTTGTGCAACTATTTCATGTAATATTCTTTTCCAATAAATTTTCCATCTAAGTTAGCTAGATTTGGTAATCCAACATTTAGTAAGTGAAGTACATTGTGATTCATCTTCATCAAGTCTCTGGAAATAGATTTCAGAGCTTCATCTATTTTCATTAATTTTTCACAATTTTGACATATAGCTAAGGTCATTATAGAGACATCACAGTGGTTGTTTATTCCTTGGTTTTCCAAATCCCTATCATTGGATCCTTATACTTTATTAAAAAAAAATTTACAATATTTTCTAAGGAAGTTGTGAAGATTTTTTTTTTATCCTCAACATTTTTTTAAACATTTTCAAAGACATCCCTAATATTGCTATTTAAATCAAGCCATTCAAACAAGCTATCACTATTTTACATTAGTTTCTCCCAATTTTCTTTTTCATAAGCTTAATTGTGTTTATTATAGTATCCTTGACATGATGGTCTTTGGAAGATGTAGTTATATTTTGTGCAATTGCATTCTCCATCTTTTTCTTTATTTCAGAGATATCTATTTCACTCTTTTTCTATATTTCCTCTACTTTCCCTTCCTAATTAGTTGTTGTCTTCCTCTCATCCTCCAATTCCTTCTTCAAATCTTTGATTTTCTTTGTAGTAGGTACCTCTTTTTTCTTCTCATCCTTGAGTTCCCTTTTCAAATCATTGATTTTCTTCACAGTAGACTCCTCCTTTTTCTTTGCATTGTCCAATTCCTTCTTCAAATCATGGAGTGTGTTTGTAGTATGAGTAGACTCCTCTTTCTTTGAATTATCTAATTCCTTCAAATCAAGGATTTTCTTTGCAATTGACTCCTCTTTTTTCTTTACATTCTCCAATTCCTTCTTCATATGGTGGATTGTGTTACTATTTGCAGTTGTACTAGACTCTGTTGTCTTCGAATTCTCCAATTCCTTCTTCAAATTAAGGATTGTCTTTTCAATTGACTCCTCTTTTTTCTTCATATTCTTCAATTTCTTCTTCAAATTGTAGATTGTGTTTGCACTAGACTCCTCTTTTTTCTTCTCATTCCCAAATTCCCTCTGCAAATTATGAATTATCCTCGCATTAGACTCCTCAATTTTCTTTTCATTCTCCAAATCCATCTTCAAATTATGGATTGTATTTAGTAGAAGAGTACTTTTTCCTTTCATTCTCTAATTCAATCTTCAAATTATTATTTTCCTTGGAAACAGAGTCTAGGCTAGTTTTTAATTTATTGTTTACTTGTGCACTACTCTCTACAGACTTGAACAATTGTGTAGTAGAGGCTTTTTCATTCTAAATTCTTATTTTGCACTCATCCAATTCTTTAGTAAGGTTTTTTAGTTGTTCATTTATCTTTTCTTGCTAGAGAATTGCCTCTGTAGAAGAAGAATTTTTTATACTATTTTGCAATTCTTTGAACCTGTTGTCTGCTACTTTCTCCTTGGTCTTCACATTATCAAGGTCTTCTTGTGACTTTTCTATTTTATTTGCAAACCTTTTGTTTTCCCTATCTACTTTCAGAAGTGTAGATTAGACCATTTTGTTGCTCTCTTTTGATATATTAATTTTGTCAATATTTTTCACTTTTGAGAAATCCATTTGAAGACTGATAACTTGTACATCATTATGATTTATTAGATTTTCTGGTGGATTATTATCTCTAGCTAGGGGCATACCAACCATGAAGTTCATCATTTTGGTGTTTGGATCATATGTTGGAAATATACTATTACTAAATCCCTGATGTTCAGTAACTGCATCACTTTTCAAAGTCTTCATAATTTTCCTATTTCTTTTTCTTTTTTGATCAAACTTTGTTATAAATTCATTTAAACTAAAATCTGGGTTTGCTGACACAATTGAGTGTTTGAAAGGTAAATTATTAGTTGTATTGTTGTGTGCTCCTCCAACTCTAGTTACACTTACTCCACCTATAATTGTATTTTGAGGATTGCCAACATACTGAAGATGACTTGTTCCAAATCTTGGTGTTTTAGGATTGTTTTCAGGGTTTTTTCCATAAGCTACTAGTGCATACATTGATGAAGCGATCATTGACATTTCTTATGTTGTAATTGTCATAACCTTTTTATTTTTTGCAGAAGGTTCACCTATGCTAGTGCCAGTGCCAGTGCTAGTGGGATCAACTACAACTGGATTTGAAGATTTAACAAATTTTGCCTTGGGGTGACCTTCAGAAGCACAAGTATAATTTTTTTTCTCTTTCTACATGAATCATCTTCAATCTCATTAGAGAGTCTAATGACTAGTTTAATTCCACTTTTGGGTGGGTCTGGTACTGTAATTGGATTCCAAATCCATTCACTTTTTGCACCAATGGGCCCTATACCTACATAACCCAATTTTTGTATCATAGTTGTATTAACTATTTTAGCCTCCCCCTTCTAAAATGCCAACATTGACCAGTTTAATGAAAGCTATGGAGGTAGCCATGTCCACATTTACTTGACTATCCATTTTGTTTTCCATACAAGCTATAGTGGGGTTACATTAAAACCTTGGTCATACATTTATATTCCTGTGAGGCCTCACCCCGACCCATCCTAGCACCGATGATACATTGTTATTTTGATACTCATGCTGTTATGACAGAACATTATTGTATACACTGAACATTGTTATGCTATTTTATGATGTATGATGCTTACTTCAGTTATTTGATTTTTCCATTTAATGCTTATAAATATGTATAATGATGAAGAAAATGTATGCAACGCTAACACATTTGGTTATGCAAGTCAGAAGGTTAGAAATATGAGCAGAATTAGATAAACAACTATTTATTAAGAAATGTATGCTTTAATTTATATAATTCTTCTAATATGTAATTCACATTATGCATGTGGCTTTTGGACCTACTGATGTGTGCAATGAGTGTGCAGGAAAATTAGCCGAGACAACTCAATGGAGAAACGGAGCTAAATTTCTTGTTAATTTTGTGCTAACCTTGTATTGTAATTCTTTAAAGGTTGTAATTTGATCTTACTATTCTCCTAACTTTTAATTGTTCCTAATAAGTCTTTAAAAGCTTAGAAACATTAAATTTAAGTACCCCTATGGGTAAGGGTATGGGTGGGGGTACTTTCCAACCCTTTAGCCTCCTAGGTTGACTCTTAGGGTCACTGAAAAACCCTATTTTAGGTTGATTTCGAAAATGGGTTGTTCTTTACTTGGGTTAATAAAACCAAACCTCCATCTTGAGTTACTTGAAGCTCAGTGGAGTTAAGGACCATACTTAGAGGCATTTTGGGGGTAGTTTTGGTTTTTGTCACCCAATCCTCTAGTTTTGGAGGAAGTCTTGAAGATTGAAGGAAGAAAGGGAAGCTCTTCTCAAACCACCATTGCCATAACTCTTTTATGAAGGTAAGAGTTCTTCACTCCATTAATGGTTCTTCATGTATGTTCATATTTTGAATCTTGCTTGAATCATGTTGGAGACATTATGTAGTTTTGCATTTCTTGTTGTGTGTTGGGGGTGGATTTGGGAGGGATTTTATCTTGTTTTCTTTTGATGTTATTCATAGGCCTTCTTGATGTTTGATTGTTTTTGAGAGGTTTTCATGGGGATGTTTTTGGCAACACCCACCCTTGGATAGGGAAGAAGTGGCCATGCTCAGGGAAAGGGCATTAGTTGGACCTCAATAGTGTAGAGTCTCCTCTCATGGAGAGAGGAGGGAGAAAGGGTAGGGTGTATGGGCCCCTACTTGTCATCCCATACTTTGTTGTTATTGAAAATTCTTGAATGTGGAAAAGAATGAAAATCCTTGTGGATAAAGCCTCGAAAGGGCCTTGTGAAAGAATGGAAGTTTTTGAAGTTTTAGCCCCGAAAGGGCTATGTGCTGGTATGGTGATTGACTTCTCCTATTGAGAAAATCCACCTTTCCCCTATATTGGTTCATTGTTGGACCTATTTTGCAACTGGGTGGGAATGCATGTTTAATTTGCTTATCTCCTTGTGTTGTTTATCTCCATGTTGGTTCTTGACTCTTCCATGTTTTCCCTGATGCCACGAAGACACTTGATAAAAGGTCTCTTGTGAAAGCCTTGAAGAAAACTCATTGAATTGTAATATTTTGTAAGTTGTAATTGATTTTGATGTAGTGGCAAAGACATTGGGTTTTCTTATTGGTTCTTTCCCGTTGGAGCCTTGAACCAGGATGAATAATAGAGGAAATAAAAAGATTATGAAATTCTGCTTGCAATGCTCTCATGTGTTTCCAAACTTTGGCATACATATGTGAGAAATTAGAATGATAGTAAATGTCTTGAATTGGGAAATTCTAAGTTTCAATTATGATAATGAAAGGCAAATGGATGTGTTAAAGTTTCAATTCAATGTTTTGAATATTAACATGTTATAATATCAATCCTATATTGTGATCACCAAGCTAGCACTTTCATTGTTAAGTTACAATAGTGATACAATTAAATTTGATAAGGATTAATCCATCACCTTTTTTTTGAATTCTGTATATGAGATCATAATTCCTTGCTAAGCTTCATAAAGAATAAAATCAATTTGATTAAGAGGATTATATTCCTTTGCATGCTTGTGTGTCAATTTGATTTAGAAGATTATAACTCCTTATTGCCTCTAGAAATGTTTAACTCATCTTGTTTATCAAAGAATTTTAGCAAGGAAACATGTCAGCACTTAGCCAAAATTGGCTTCTAAAAAAAAATGTGCACCTCCAGGTCAAAAAGGCCCTCTGGAAAATGTATGGGAGAAATTTTAATTTCCCCCAAGTCACAGAGAATATTCTCTGTATTATTCCTTTGGGTTGCAACCAAAAAATCAATATTAAATCTTTTTAAAGAACAAAAAGATTATAAATTTAATGCATTTGAAATTTAAAACATTTAAATGGAAATCTTGTTGACTTAACTCAACTACAAAACTTTTGCATTTACTCCTAAGGGCTAAGGGGGCTTGGGCCATCATGTCCAATCTTTTTTTTAAAAGAAAAAAAAAACAAACTCAACATCTAAATTAAATTCCCCCCCCCGCCCCCCCCCTCTGGTACAAGTGTCAAATCACATGTAGGAGGGTAAGAAAGATATTTTAATCCTAAAACCTAACTACCCAATGCCCCAATATTCTTTCCCCCCACTTCATGCGCTGACCTTCTTGGGAGGCAATTAAGTTTGTTTTAAAAAAAAAACATAGGGAAGTGCATGATTTACTCCCCCTGCCACCATATTTCGCAGGTTCTGCGTGATGTGTCCCCCACGCAAGGACAGGGGATGGACTTGCCATGCGCAGGCCTTGGACAGCACGTGGGTAGGCCCTATAGGATGGCGTAGTTTAATATAGCTTTTGTATTTTTAAATTTGTTATGACATATGGTGTTAGTTGTTAGTTAGAAGGAATTAGGTTAGTAGTTAGGGTAGATTAGGATAGTATAGAATTGGTTATTTTAATAAATAATTTTATAAATAGTTTTTAAGTAAGCTTAGCGTTAGATTGTAAATTAGTTACTTAGTATTTAATTAATAGAAATTTTAATGGGTTAAATTGATTTTAGTTTTCTTATATTGTTTAAGTCTTAGAGTAATTAGATGTTGAATATATGTCAATGTTCTAAATGTTAGAATGATAGTTACATTTTTTTTTAAATTAGTATTAGTCTTGTTTAAATTAGAGTTAATAGTTTAAATGACGTTTAGTTGACTTGTAGATTTATTTGAATTAACCTTAGTCTTAGTTTTTTTAATTGCAAAGATAGATTAATATAAGTTAGATTGTTATATTTTGTATTAAGGATTACTTTAAAACCTATATTTAGATTATAGTTGTTAGTTTTAGGAAGTAATGCTATATTCCTTTTTGGTTGGTATTGGTGTTAATATTAGATAGTGGTTAGATGTTAAAATCTTAGATTTGCCTCTATTAGAAAGTTTCTACGTGAAATTGAATATAGTAATTTAAAACAAACTTGATGTCTCATTAATTAGTTTTATTCTATTACGAGCTTCATAGATTAATTTTAATATGGACTTAAATTGCAATAATTTGAATAAAGTTTAGATTAAAATATGGATTCATTGAACATAGTCACCAACCTTAATAGTGAACATTAAATTAATTAATTAGATCGATATGAGAACGAAGAAAATAAATTTGAAAATTTAAAACGCAGAAAGTAAAATCGTTAATTTTGTTATCTCTTTGTTATGTATAGTAAAGGTTAGTTGGATTCTGGTTTAAAATTTTAAAATGTAATCAAAATGAAGTTGAAAGAAGTTAATTCATGACATTAAGCCTAGGGCAATGGATTAAAGATGTAATGACGTTCAAGTCATTCATTTAGTAATAAGGGCCTAGTTAATTAGACCATCCTTAAGGTTGTAACAATTAATCACGATTAGTTCCATTATAGTTAAACCCCTAAAACTTTTTCGACCATCTTGTCTTGCTTAATCTTAGTTAATCATAAGAACATTTGTCGACCCCATTATCTTAATTAGTTCAAAAAAAAAAAATTGTGTGTGTGTTTTTGTCCTTACTTTTTGGGCATGACATTTTGGTATCAGAGCCCGTGTTTCAACACTAGGGACCTAAAACCATTATGCTTCTAAACTTAACTAAAAACTCTTTTATGAAGGATGCCTCTTGTTACACGGAGCAACCGGCGAGGTAGAGGTCATAGGGCGAGAGGTGGTAGAGCAGGACAGGAGGATGGACATCCACCCCCACCACCACCTCCACCTCCACCACCATCGAACCTGAACCAGGACATTATAGATACACTTCAGACTTTGATTGGTGTAGTTCACTAGAGAGTAATACTTTTAGTTCAGCCAGGTCAGCAGATTCCAGTTGTGGAAGCAAAGGGACCTGGAGGAGGCAGACCCAGAGTCAGAGAGAGGACTAGGAGTCCCCTGCTGAGACAGTTAGAGGGACAGGGTGAGCACGAGGAAGAGTCAATACACCAGAGAGGACCTCCACTTGACAGACCTCCTAGACATATAGGAGATGATATCAAGGAATTGATTCGACTTAGGCCACCTTTATTTACTAGTTCCACTGAGGGGACAGTAGTAGAGGCATGGTTACAGAGCCTACAATGGTGCTTTGGATTACTTCTATATGGGATTAATCTAAAGGCATGACTAGCAGTTCATCAGTTGAGAGGAGATGCCTCCAATTAGTGGCATCAGGAGGAGACCATTGGAGGAGTGAGCATGGATACCCTCACCTGGGAGTCATTCCTGGAGAGGTTCAGGGAGAGGTATCTGTCTGAGCATTTCAAGCTGAAGTAGATAGAGGAATTTTATTCACTACATCAGAGGGGTCTCACTGTGGCTTAGTATGAGAGTAGGTTTCTCGATATCCTTCCTTATGTTGAGTACATGAAGGATGAGAAACTACGAGTGCATCATTTTATCATGGGCCTGAATTTCTCACTTCAGGGTCTAGTTCGCATGGCCTTTCCTACCACCTTCAGACAGGTTGTTGAGATGGCACTAGTGGCAGAGGACACTCGAGGTAGATAGGAGTCACGGGATCAGTCTCAAAACCGAAACTCTACCCAGCAGACACCCCCTTGGAAAGGGAATCAAAACTACACAGTAGGGTCCTCTAAGGGCCAACAGTCTTAGCAGCAAAAACCCTCACAAGGTTATCAGGGCTCCAAGCCCAAGTAGTGGCATTCACAGGGTTTGAGGTAGGATCAGAAATTTTAGGCTCCACAGTCACAGCCAGTGAAGACTCAACAGTCTTCTAGGGGTGGATTCAGTGAATCTAGCAAGTCAGGAGGCCCACAATAGTCTAGATCACAGGGTGCCCGATCCTATACACGAGGACCATGTTACACTTGTGGTGGCATGGGGCATATTTATAGAGAGTGTTCTTAGGGACAGTCCTCTAGTGGTCAGAGAGGGGCATTTTCAGAGCTGACAGTTGGTGACGTAGGCAGGTCCCACAGAGTTTTTACAGCAGTTGACAACCGCCAAGCCGAACATCAGGCTACAGTTATTGAGGCTACAGGTAGTATACGAGGTAGCATGGTTACTATTTTATTTGATTCTTGAGCTACTGATTCATTTATATCTCCTTTCGTCGTGGAGCATTGCGGGCTAGTGGCAGTTAGTCAGGATGTTAGCTGGGAGGTAGAGTTAGCCTCAGGAGCCAGAGTGTCAGTCAGTTCCATGGTGCATAGTTTCTCAATTTATATTGGAGTCATGTCTACGATGTTTGATCTACGTATTACCCCTCTCGGTTCTTATGATGTTGTTCTTGGCATGGATTGGCTGTATGCCCACATCACCAAGATGGATTGTCAACAAAAGAGAGTGGAATGTGTGGATGAGTATGGTATCTCTAGAGTGGTCCTTGGGGTTAAGATGTCAGTTGTTCGCTATAACCATCAGTGACAGGCATGAAGATCTAGAGGTGGAGCCATCCCTTGATGATATTCCTATTTTGCAAGAGTTTGCAGATGTTTTTCCTTTAGAGTTCCCTGGTAGGCCTCCACCTAGAGTAGTGGATTTCCATATTGATCTGGTGCCAGGAGCAGAGCCAGTGTCGAGAGCACCGTACCGGATGACTACTCATGAGCTTAGTGAACTTAAGATTCAGTTGGAGGAAGTTTTAGAGAAGGGGCATATTCGACCTAGTGTGTCACCTTGGGGCACACTAGTGATCTTCATTAAGAAGAAGGATGGGTCACTTATGTTGTGTATTGATTATCGGCAATTGAACAAAGTAACCATCAAGAACCGATACCCTCTTTCTAGGATTGATGACCTCTTTGATCAGTTGCAGGGCACTCAAGTATTTTTGAAGATTGATCTCAAGTCAAGTTATCATCAGTTGAGGATTGTGGATAGTGATATTCCTAAGACTGCATTTCGTACTCGGTATGACCACTACGAGTTCACTGTGGTACCGTTTGGCCTCACAAATGCTCCAACTGTATTCATGAGCCTCATGAATGGAGTATTTCATACCTTTTTGGATAAGTTCGTGGTTGTTTTCTTGGATGACATCTTGATTTATTCACGTGATGAGAAGGAGCACGAAGAGCACTTGAGACAGGTATTGCAAAAATTGAGGGAGAACCAGTTGTTTGGCAACTTGTCAAAGTGTGCATTCTTTAGACCTGAGATACATTATTTGGGTCATGTCATATCAGGTGATGGTGTCTCAATAAACCCATCGAAGATTAGGGCCATCATGGATTGGTCGACACCCACCAGTGTCACTAAGGTGAGGAGCTTTATGGGTCTAACATGGTATTATTGACGCTTCATTACAAGATTCTCTAGATTTGCGCATCCCATCACATCTCTTCAAAGGAAGGGAAAGAAGTATGAGTGGATAGGGAAGTTTGATAGAGCTTTTCAAGAGCTCAAGAGAGCCCTCACGAGTGCACCGATCCTTGTAGTACCAGACCCATCCACAAACTTCGTGGTGTGCACTGATGCATCTTTGGATGGTATAGGGGCAGTCCTTATGTAGGATGGCTGACCCATTTCCTTTGAGTATAGGAAGTTGAAGACTCATGAACCCAACTACCCTATTCATGACCTAGAGCTTGCGGCAGTAGTTCATGCCTTAGTGAGGTGGCAACACTTCCTACTGGGTCATAGATTTGAGCTTCATTCTGACCACTAGAGCTTACAATACATATTCACACAGCCAAACCTTAATGATAGGAAGAGAAGGTGGATGGAGTTCCTTTGTGAGTATGATTTTGATGTTCATTACATCAAGGGGAAGGAGAATGTAGTTGTGAATGCCTTAAGTAGAAGGCGCCATGAGTTATCATCTATGACTACTTGTACTAATTTGATGGAAAGGATTCTTCAGCACTTGCCAGCAGATGAGCTTTATTCAGAGGTTAGTCAGGTGGTGCATTCTCAGAGACCCTTAGAAGGGAAGTATTTAGAGTATTCTTTGGAGTTTGATGGACTCTTTTGCCATAGACGACGTATGTATGTACCCCTCACTGGGAGATTGCGTGAGTTCATTATACTTGAGGCTCACAGAGCACCTTATGCAATGCACCCCGATGTTAAGAAGTTACATGTAGATTTGAGACAGTTATATCACTCGCCAGGCATGAGAGTGAAAATTGCTAACATAGTTGTGAGATGCCTCGAGTGTCAAAGGGTGAAGGAAGAGCATCGACATCTCGGTGGGCTCCTTGAGCCTCACAAGATCGCTGAGTGGAAGTGGGATGTTATATCTATGGACTTTATTGTTGGTCTCCCCTTGTTGTCTCATCACCATGATGCCATTTTGGTGACAGTTGACACGTTGACCAAGGTTGCCCACTTCTCTCCTATGTGTACTACATATACAACATGGAACATAGCACAGGTATTTCTACAAGAAATTGTTAGACTTCATGGTGTTCCCCATAAGATCATCTCCGATAGGGACTCTTTATTCATCTCATCTTTTTGGAGAGAGTTGCAATTGGTACTGGGCACTAGGCTCAATTTTAGTACAGCGTACCATCCTCAGACTGATGGACAGACTGAGCAAGTGAATCAAGTTTTGGAGGACATGTTGCATATGTACGTGATGGACCATTAGGTCAAGTGGGAGGAATACCTACATCTTGTCGAGTTTTCCTATAATAATGGGCACCATTCTTCCATAGGTATGCCGCCTTATGAGGCCTTGTATGGAAGACCTTGCAGGACGCCGTTGAGTTAGGATAGGATCAAGGACCGAGTATCTATTGGACCTCAGTTGGTTAAGGAGATGGAGCAGTAGGTGACTCTGATTAGACAGTGCCTGAGAGAGGCACAGGATCGACAGAAGAAGTATGCAGATGTGAAGAGGATAGATCAAGAGTATCAAGTTGGCAATAGAGTTTTCTTGAGGGTGCGGCCACAGAAGAGTTCAATTCGATTCAGAAAGGGCTCTAAGTTGGCACCCTGATTCGTCAAATCGTTCGAGATCCTAGAGAGGGTAGGACCAGTTGCCTACCATTTAGCCCTGCCACCTAGCCTGTCACGTATCCACGATGTGTTTCACATTTTTGTACTTAGAGGATACATTTATGATGAGTCTCATATTATAGATTGGGATGCTTTGCTGGTGGATTCAGACAGCCAGTTAGTGCTACAACCCATCCATATTATTGCTTGACAGACCCTAGCACTTAGAGGTCGAGAGCTGGACCAGGTTAGAGTCCAGTGGGATTGCTACAATGAGGTTACGGCTTCTTGGGAGGATGCAACATAGATGCGAGCACAATACCCTTATCTTTTTTATGAACTCCAAGAGAAAGTTCATGCCTAGTGGGGGAGGATGTGAGGCCTTACCTCGACCCATCCTAGCACCAATGATACATTGTTATTTTGATACTCATGTTGTTATGACAGAACATTATTGGATACACTGAACATTGTTATGCTATTTTACAATGTGTGATGCTTACTTCAGTTATTTGATTTTTCCATTTAATGCTTATAAATATGTATAATGATGAAGAAAATGTATGCAATGCTAACACATTTGGTTATGCAAGTCGGAAGGTTAGAAATATGAGTAGAATTAGATAAACAACTATTTATTAAGAAATGGATGCTTTAATTTATATAATTCCACTAATATGTAATTCACATTATGCATGTGGCTTTTGGACCTACTGATGTGTGCAAGAAAATTAGCGAGACAACTCAATGGAAAAATGGAGCTAAATTTCTTGTTAATTTTGTGCTAACCTTGTATTGTAATTCTTTAAAGGTTGTAATTTGATCTTACTATTCTCCTAACTTTTAATTGTTCCTAATAAGTCTTTAAAGGTTATAGGTTATAGGTTGTCTTCGTAAAGTTATAGGTTGTCTTCGCATGGTCATAGGTGTTCAAGTTTCAATCATGATTCAAGCTACAAACAAGTGAATGGCAATGTTGGCAGTCAAGTTCTTAACTATTGCAAGGTTACACACATTTCTTGTGACACTCAGTTTCAAGTTTTGAAGTCACAAAAGCATCTACACTTAAGGTCTATATGACATCGGATCTTAATAAAGGATTAAGGTTGACCTAGGGTTAATGTAGAAAAGTGGTGATTCTCTTGTTTGTAGCACTGCATGGAGTTAAAAGAAAACTAGAGTTAAGGCCATAATAATGTAATGATAGTCAATTTGATGGTTTTTCTTGTTTACAATGATTAGTGCAAAGGATCAACAGCCAGTCACGATAGTATGAAAGGTATGCTAGTGGTTAATTTCTTAGGAGTCATAGGGTCACAAACATTTTATACCATCTAGGAAGCAAGCTATGACAAGGAAACATAGTCAAAGATAGAAGGTTGGGAAAGGTGGAAAAATACTTCAAGGACATTGTGCCATGTGGTAAGGTTTGAGGATTGAATCTAGTTGACTTAATTATATATCTGATTTGGCATAGAGAACACGAAACCAACAACTTGATTGATGGTAAATTAGATCCATTTGATTTTCTACAACCACTCTTTAGTGTTCCCTATGCCTGGTAAATGTAGCATCATCCCCTCTGTCTCCTAGTTATCCATCTACCCAATCAGGGTAGCTATGGCCATCATTTCTATCTTCTCAGGGCTTAGATTGGTATGAAAGATATGATTTCTTGCATTTGGATGTGTACCCTAATCAAATCTTCTCAAGATTTTCAATGATTGTTCTTTGTAATCTCGAATCTACTTGGTTAGAGTTTGAACTCAATGTAATATCAAAGTTATGCATGGACTCTATAAAAGGCATTTGTAAATATGTTCTAGATGTTCTTCCTTATCTATATTTTGTAGCAGTATTATGCTCAGCAACTGTTGTCCTCAATTAATAAAATCTCCTTTCCTTACCTTTTCTTACCATTTTTTTGTCTAGTGCATGTATATGCCTTGTAGAGAATGTTTTCTTTCTATTTTTTGTAAGTTTTTATATTGTGTTTAATCTATTGGCAATTGTTGCATAAGTGAACATTATCCTTCCTTTCAACATTTCATCAGTTTTAGGCCTATATTTCACTTTGAGAGATAGACCAAAGTTAAGTCTAGTGTATTTTTGGTTTTCATTGATGTTTTGTGCATTTGTAGATAGAGTTGCAACCATTCAATCTAGGTGCATCACCCACTTTAGATTAGATTAGGTAGTTTTCTTCCCTGCATCTTCTTCTCCCTTTTCCTCTCAAGAGTAGTTAGGTGCATCCTGATTGTAAGGAAACCGACCTTCTATGGGGATTCAACCTTAGAGCACAAGTATGACACTTGGAGGTCATTTCCATGTTATGCGAGGTTTCTTGAGGGTCATACCTCAAGAAAGGGTGCAAACTTTTGTGTCAACAAGTTGCCCCTTTACTATACATTTTTTTAATAGAAGCACTCCTTTGAAGATTAACAATATGCTTGGTTGACCCAAGATCCTAAGTACCTTGAATGTCTTCACTAGAGTCGAGGTCCTTCTATCTTTGACTATCACTGTCACTGTAAGTGACAAATTGATATACTACAAATGGATTATCTTTATTCCAATAATTGCTAAAAAGTTCATCCTCCTCAATTTCCTCAAAACTTGTTGAGGTCTTTGGTTCACCCAAATTTTGCCCCATTTTCCAAAAATCAGTCCTCTTGGTTTGAAACCATAATTTATATTTTCATGCCTCTTTAATTGCTTTCAGCATAGAACTCTTAAAAGGTTGAGATGCTTTCTTGTAGAAATTTAAGTATGTCAGAGGCTTTGATTTGTGTGACTCTGATATGTGCAATGTCATAATCTGGGATGACAATTCTTGCATTGAAACATTATTCTCTATTGCATGTTTCTCCATCCCTTTCCTAACCTTATCCCACAAATCCATGTTTTTAAAACTTTTAAATGACATCTTCTGATGTTGATATTTTCTTTTAGAGTTCCCATTGGCAATAAGTTTTGTTTTTATTATGTTTAGTGCATCATAATTCCAATGATTGAGAAAATCAAAGCTAAAAAAATTTACCAATTCATTTCCCACTTTGAAAGCCTTTGGTCTCAAATGTGAGGCCTCCAATTGTGAAATACAAGGAAGGAAATATAATTTTCTTTTGTTGTCCATTGAAAAGTTCATCTACACTCTCCATTTATCGTACATATTCCAATATAAAAATCCTTTTTGTAGCATGCATTGGAAGGTTGCACGATTCAACTGCTGAACTGTAAAACCTTAACACATTGTTGTCTTCCATGAAGAACTAGTCAACTAATTGAATTTGACTTTCTAGTTGAATGCAATCTTTACAAGACATAGGAAATCTAGGCATCGAAGTTCCTATAATTTTTTGGTAAATAGGTGCCAAAAAAATGTCTACAAAATGGTTGTAGTTTTTATTGTTACCAATCATCCTCATCTCATGTGTCCACTCATATACTAGACTTGGAGTCTCTGAATTCTTCTGGGTCTTCTCATCAAACTTATAAACCTCAGTATCAAGCTTGTTGTTCTCAATCTCAAATATTTGGAGATGCTTTGCTAAAAGAAGGTAGCACAAATAACTTGTGAACTTAAATGTATTCATCTTGCCTATAATTGTACTTTGTTTAATCATTAGTAATTGTTCTTGCATAGATTCAACAATGTGTTGAACACAATTATATCTTACTTCTACCTTCTCAATTGACTAATGTTGAAAATGGATATTATAAATCATTTCAAGAAAATTGGCCCCCACTTCCTTGTTACTGTCCAATCCCATACAAAATGATAACAAAGAAATAATATTTTGAACCCATGGCACAAAAATATCATACTAATGAGGAGGTTTATGGTCTATGTCCAGTGTAACAGTAACACTAGTGATCAGTAGATGACTCTAAATTTATTATACCCTTAATATATGAATCTTGAAAAACTCCATCCAATTTTTCATAAGCCTATGCTAGTTTATCCAACTCAATGTGCTTGTTACAACTTTCTAGTTTAAACCCTAGCCCTAGGTCTAACAAAGTGAAAAATTCACTCTTAGTTATGGATAAAATTTCCTCCTAAGTGTTTTGGTTTACAATTGCTTTTCTATTTTCATCATAATTCTGAGCGCATAACATTATAATTTTAGGGAAAGGGAATACTTTGGGTACAATGAGGTTTGCTAATCCACTAACCAAAGAAACTAGTTTATTTATACATATGCCAATACTTTTGTTATATTTGAAATAATATCTCCCCTTTAATGGATCTTTCCTCTTATTAAAAAATGAATGTCTAGTTCCAATGATTCTCAAAACTCCATGGATAACATGATGAAATATATCATTACATTTATCAGTGAAACCTAGGGTTTGTAGCACTTGCTTGAGTTCTTCAATGTCTTACTTTTCCTTTGCGCTTGCACTCATACTAGAGGTTTTTGACTTTGTTCTTCTCAGGCCTGCTACTAGTTATTACACAAAAGTCTTCTTCAAGCCCTATTTTAAAAAATTGTATAGTGTAAACCTAGGACAATAAGATTTCTATTGCTATAATTGCACTGCAAAAAAATGTTTAAAATATTTAAATACCCAGAATTGAGATTCAAGATTCAATAATACTGGTCCTAGTAGATACTCATATAATTGGTGTTGTCTTGTGATACTCAAGTTTCAGACTTTCATTCTTCAAAATAGAAAATGGAATTCTATCACAATTTTTGAAAAGTTGAAATTTGAAAACCCTATAGTATCAGACTCTTGAGAACTCAGAACTTCAAAGTCTAAAAACATAAAAGTAAAAGGTTAATAGTTAAAATGTTAAAAAATAATGGTTTAAAGTACTGTACTATGTACAATGTACATGTAACTATTGTCAATAATGTACATAATTATAATAATAAAATGTAATAATTAATTACATTATACATTTGAATTTTGAAATTTTTACATTTTAAATAAATTACATAATAAAAATTGAGCTTAATAATTGACGGCTCCTGCAAGCGTGCAGACCCACCCGACATGATTTTTGGGTTGATTTGTGGAATGTTATCATTGTTGTCAAGAGTCATCCAAAATTGTGAAACTTTTCATGGACACTTGTTTTGACACGTGTCATGATTCCATATGTATCTTGAAAACATTGATAGCATTCCCAAAATTTACCTAATTCATCTCAGGTCGTTGATCTATCTTTTACTTAACAGTAAGGATTAACTGATAAACGAGACTAAACATAATTATTAATAATGAAGTCCTGACACTTTTTGGAGCATTGAAATGATTGGACACGTGTCATGATTTTGGATGAATCTAGGCACATGGGAAAACATTCTCCAAATTAATTTGAAATTCATCTCAGGTCATCGATCTTTATTTTAATCAATAGCCGAGACTCAAACAATACAATAAGAAAGAATCCTAGACTACATGTCCCAATTTTGGGTAGAAATAGAAGTTAACTTAGATCTTTTAAAATTTGGCTCAAAATAGAGCCACAGTCGTTGATCTATCATTCATTGAATGATCTAGATCAATTCATAAATCGTTAAACCTTTCACATAACAAATATTGATAATTTAAATTATAATTTATCTTATTATTGTACAATGCAAATCAAAATTTAAATCACAAAGTGCAGTAACCAGTTGCACACATTTTAACCAAATGATCTAGTTAAAACATACAAATTATTTGAATTTCTTGACAATTTCCAAAATCCCTGATTTTGATTAGAATAAAATTAAACGTGTAAAATTAATGAAACATCAAATTTTTGAAAATATAAAATTATAATTTGTAAATTGTAATCAGTTATTATTCATCAATCAATAATTATTTGATAATGATAACTTAATTTAATAATGATAACATTTTTACTTAATTAAAATTGTTGGTGTAAATAAGTATTTACTATTTACACTTTACTTAAGTTTACTTAGGTTAATGCATTTTCATATTAGTTGTCATAGAGACACCTAGGAGTTTGCATATGCATATGAGTTGTCATGTAGACAGCACAATAGTTTGCACTCCAATGGAGCACATGTTGTCTACTACATCTCTTTATGAGATACACCTTTACATTCTTATCCTCTCATTGTTGCATCATTCATGCACAATGGAGGATAATCCACTCTTGGTGGACATTAGCTTAGTTGTTTCTTATCTCTTTACATGACTCCTAGTCATCTTGATTGCCTTTATATACAAGACACTTATATGATGTATTCATCCAATTATCTGATTAATCCTTTCTCATTTGATCATATCTTGTCTCTCTTGTACTATCTCTTGAGCTTCTCGATCTTGGCATTTCATTCTTGTCTTAGAGAAATTCATACATGGTATCAGAGCTATAACAAATTCTTACAAAAATTAATTTAGATTATAATCAATATTTGCTTAATTACTTTAGCTTGATAATGATAACTTAATTTAAATTTAAATAACCATGGCATTTTTATTTAATTAAAAATATGATAAAAAATTAAAATTATTATGACGATCATAATATTTAAATAAATTTATATTTGAAAATAGGAAATAATGAATTAATAAATTAATATTTTATATTTTATATGAACATTTATATATGTTATAATTTGAACTTTTTATTCTCAAATCAAATTGCATGATCAAGAATCATGACGCTACATGTATCATAAGTTTAACTTTAGCAAACTATTTTTTATTTATTTAATGCTTTAAAAAAAAATTAGTGATAGTTAAAACTATTATAACTATTAACTTGCATGGCCCCGACCCCTGCGTTCATATATTATCAAAATTTACATGTTTTGAAATTTAAAGGACATACATATACATATTACAAATTTTCATTAGATAATTTTCAATTGAATAATTTTTTAGTATAAATCATTAATCAAATATGAAACCATTAAGGGATTGTTGAAACCCTTTTTTTGTTTCTAACTTTTTAACAGTTAATTTTTTATAACAAAGTCGTAGACTAACATTTGAATAGTGCATTGAGAAACCAAAACCAAAGTCGTAGATGAAAAGGAACAACAATTTGAGAAGCCAAAAACTATTATTTTTATTGTTTATATTTGAGATTATACAATGTGCAAATTCATACCATAGATACTAAAAATAATTGATTAAATTAGCCTGATTTTACTATTTCATAATTTACACTCAAGGGCAAGGCCCAATTTGAAGTAACTACTTATCATTTTTATCAAAAAAAAATTCCTAAAAATAGCTTTTTCCCCAAAGGGCAAGGGTTAAGGAAATAGGGAACTAGGGAATAGGGAGCATCAATAGTCTGAAGGCTTGAAGCCTTCAATCAAAAAGGTCTTCAAGCCCCTCCACAAGGAAACTCTTGGAGATGATAATGTTGCTGAAATAAAATATTCATGTGAAGTTAATATCGCTAATATCATCCAACAACAACCACTTCTATAGAATATCGCTCATGAGTCTTGCCCACTTTTGATGGTGAGTCAATTAGCATTCATTCATGTCGAGCAAGAAGGGATGCTTTTGTACAATGCTCCCTATTCCTTGATTCCAACACTGGTCTACTTCGTCTACAAAAGGGATGCTAATTCCTAACCATGGTACTTGCTCAGACAATACAAGAATTTTGATGTCGTCTTCTAAAAATGTTTACTTAAAAATGTTACATAGAAGCATCAAAATGTCCACTTGATTGCATTCAAGGTCAAGAAGAAATGCAAGGAAGCGAGAGGTAGTATGTGTGGGCACACAATACCTCTTCTCATTTCTAAGAATTCATGGCTAAGGACAATGAACCAAGCATATCAGATAAAAGGACTTATGGCATCTTCATTGCAAACCATTGCGAGGACATCCTTAGGTATCATGCCCAAAAAGGGCTTTTTATAGACCCATTGTGGTGCATTTCAAGTGAATTGGTGTATCCATGATAGTTACAAACCTATGATTCTAAGAAACTCTACAAACTAAATTGAGAATTTGAGGAATGATAGTAAAAGAGGAATTGAAGAGACTCTTTAATGATAGTTACATTATTTTTTTTTTCTTTCGCGATCTTTCATATCTTTTTTTTCATATTCCTATTAATTTGCAAGTGTGGGAAATGTACTTGCATTAATGTTGGACAATAAGAGTGCCTACCAAGTTGGCTGTAAATGGAATGTAATAATTGTCACTATCAATACCACATTTATAATTTTAATCTTAATGTGATGTTCACTACATTTCACTTAATGGTTTTCGTGCGAAACTTGCCATATCTCTCCATTTCAAAGAATTTCATATGGCTCTAGGTCTTTTCAAGAAACTTGCCCCAAAATGAATCTTCAGTCAATGATCTCTAATTAATCAATGGTTGATAAAACTAACATATTAATGATACAAAAGTGACTATATCCAAGTTGGTTTTGGTTGCACTAACATTATTAATAATAGACAATACACTAGTCAGTAGTTAGTACAGTTGGCAACCATAAAGCCTTAAAAGGTCACTAGCCAATACACTTGGAAATTCACTTTAAGATTAAACAATTTTTCAGTTTACCACTAAAGATTATCCAAGACCATTATTATTCATATTCCTATAAAAAAATTAATTCGCTTCTGGCATTACAATCTCATTTTTGGTGAGGGAAAAAATAGCCATCATTTATTTATCTATCAGCAAGAAAAAATTTAATTTGACACATTTAAAAAAAAAATTGTTAGGGCAAGAAATTTTTTTCCAACATATAATATTTTATTTCCCTACATGGAACAAAAAATTTTCCCTCGATATTAAAACTTTCCCGCCCATAAAATGTTGGATTTGCCAACATTTTAGGCCTTTTTTTGGGAGGGTTTTTTAAAAGTTATCCCTACATATAATGCCATTCCTTTCACATATTCCAACCTTCTTCCTATTTGTTTCATTCCTCCACAAATATCTTTGCATATTCCTTATGCTTTCTATAACAATTTTGCTAATGCACCCTCTATGTCTATGCCTACTATTTCATCTTTAAATCCCATTGTTAATAGCTTAGTTCAAATTGTCACCTCTTTACAACAAAAAGTGGTTCAATTCACTCAATCTAAGTGGAACATCCCTACATGTGATATTTTTAATCCTCTTTTCCCAAATATCCTTCATGCTATTATCACACAACATGTTGAGTTACTTTGTCTTGAGACTTATAATGGTAAGGGTGATCATGTGATTCATGTTAGGACTTTATAAACTATATGTAGTGATTATGATCACAACTATAGGATCATGGATAAGTTATTTAAATGTACTCTTAGGGATACAAATTTATAATGGTATTTCTCTTTACCCCCTTATTATATTGATTCCTTTCAAATGTCTTCCAACTCTTTCATTCAATTTTTTTTGAAATAATATTGGTTTTCAAATTTATTTGACTAATTTGATGCATTGTAAGCAAAATGTTAATGGAAAATTTAGTGACTTTATTGGTAGATTCAAACATCTGTATGCTCAAATATCTTATCATGTTCATGATCATGATATTCAACATATTTTTATTTATAATTTCTAAAAAGACATTAGATATTACCTTCTCTTCTTTTAGTGTACTTTTTTTTCATAGCTCTGTGTAATGCTTTACCATTATGAATTACAAGTGATCTATCTTGAGAGTGCCACTCCAATGGATCTTGTTAAGTTATTAACAAGAGTGACGATTATGCTCATCAAAATAAGTTCTCCAAGCCTACCACCTATATCAAAATTAGAAAATCAAAAAATAAATTTGATTATTAAGTGACTATTAAACCTAAAGGTACAACTAGTTTAACTCTTTGTATTAGCCTAATTATAAATACACTTCTTTATCAGAACCTTTTTTCTAGTGATGACAAAGTTGATTAATGCTAACATTATTAAACATCCTCTTATTTGTCCTATTGAAATTAGTAAACTGATGCCTAATTTATATACCTAGAATGATTTTTGCAAATATCATTGTCACCCTAATCATGATACTCAACAGTGTTATGCATTGAAGAATGCTATCAAATATCTTATTGATTCTAATGCTATATTTGTTGATGCTAGGGATAGTACAAATAAATCTATAGTAGCTCCTAATAAGAATTTTCAGATTTACACAATCCCTTTACTTTTTCATTCAACTAATGTCATCAATAAATCATCTTCTCATGTTACTAAAATCAATTAAGATGATAAGGTAGAAGAATATAACTATTTGGTTGATCATGTTGAGTCTCAACCTCAACCTACAATTTTACCTTCACCCAAACCTAAAAAATTTCTTCCTATCACCTTCAATCATTCTAATATGTTTAAAATATCTAATGATCCTCTTTACATTACTACTAGGGTTTCCCATATCCCTTCACATGGTGTTCTGATTGACCCCTCTTCCTACTTCAATGTTATCACTAAAGATCATAATTTTTAATAAGCAGTTGCATAAAGATACCCATGACACATCTAATGCTTGAATTTAAAATTGTAATGGGTTTATTTATCACCCTCAAGGTTCTATCAATCTTCCCATGACACTTTCTAGTGAGATTGTGCATACTACCTTTGTTGTCATTCCTACTTTTGATCAATTTTGAGTTAAGCTTGGTAATTTTTGGTTCCTTCCCATGCAAGTTGTAGCTTCTCATGTTCATAAGCACATCAAATTTTCCCATAACAGATAAGTTGTCTCCATTAATCATTCTCTTTATAAACCCTTGCATCCTCGAGATTATGCTGAGATAGATTTATATTGGCCATTTCTCCCTCAAAAACCACCCACCCATCTTGATCATCATCGATACTATTAGCATATAAGGTAGAAAATTTTCTTGAGTTCAACCTTCTTAAGGTTGACCCTCCTTTAGATATCTTTCCTACCAACCTATTCCTCTACCTACTATTTCTCAACCCATTTTTGTTCCCTCTTAAGAACCTATGTAAGTTGATCCTAATCCTTCAATTTTATCTTATAAAACCATTCATAATCTACATGCTCTTAATCATCACAAGAATAGTCAAGCTTGAGCTACAATCCATGATCTTACTTCTCAAACTTCATCTTCATATCAACCTTTCCACTCATTAGATCAATCCATGCTTGAGCCATTGGAGGATGTTTACCATAGTAATAGAATGAAAATGGATAAATATGATGATTATGTTTGTATTTTAGATTCTATTAATCTCTATATGGAAGATGCTCTAACTTATGATTCTAATGCACATGTTGGTTATGATGAATGTGAAATATTTATATAGATTTTGATTTGTATAACATGATTTCTACCCATTTAATAGTCACTACTAGTGATGAGCATAGTGACTCCCATTAGAGTCCTTTCATGGATCTGGCGATGGTTCCTACTATTCTTCACACTATTTTCAATAGGTTGTAAAAATATTTGTGGTAGTAGTAAAAATTTCTCTATGTTTGGTTAGAGTTGGGTTTTTTTTTTGAGACCACCTAAGAAATCATCCTAGAGATACAAAAACCCTAGCCAAAGTGTAAAAATCCCTTAGACCTTTATGTTTTAAAGTTACTTTTGGAGTAACTTAAACGAGGGTCCTTGTGTCATGAGATATTTGACTTTTTGCTTGTCTAGTATTACCACTTTATGTTGTAACCTCGTAAAATATTTCTTTACGGTGTATTCTAACTTAGCTTAAAGAGGTATTTGCACTATTTTTTTGGTCCCTTATATTTTCCTAGGTGTCTATGACAATGTTTCAACCTTCAACCCATGGCCTAACTATTTTCCTAAGCTTGCACCTTCATATATAACTGCTCTTACATTTTGTAGATGAGGTGGGGTCTCAAATAAATGGCTGACACATTTTCATGAAGTTTGGCATCTTTGAACCCAAAAATGCAAGATGTGACCACGTGTCTATCATGGGCCCACATGTGTAATGCCCACCCATAGTTTGCTTTTATGTTCTAATTGCCAAATTCTTTTAGGCCAATTTTATGTATTGATTAGTTTTAGAGATACTAGATTTATAGTTTTATGATATTATTTCATGACTTAGATTAGTGATATATCAGTGATGATTACTTGGTTGACTATATTTCACATGTTGTTTAATGATTGTGGTTACTAGTGCATTAATGATACTTTAATGATTTGTAGTTAATAAATGAAATTTCTTTCATAGCAATGTCAAATGATGCTTCAATGATGATTACTTCATATTTGTAATGATGCATTATTTTGTCTGAGCATTTGATGTTTGACTTATAATTATTATGGTATTGACCCCATACTTGCATGTGTTTATTTTATTTTTCTATCTGACGTGTTTGATGTCATTAAGGGAGGGAGTTGTAGTCACTTGCTAGTCAGGATCTACATGATGTACCACTCCCTGCCATTGCTTATTTAGTTTAGATATATTTAAATACATGTACATGCTTGTCTTTTATGTAGAATGTAGGTACCATGCATCGACTTCTACGAATTGCCAAGATGAGCGTGCCCTATCACAATAACTCAATGGTAAGAGCGGGGAGATAATGTTCAGGTCCAATCCTAGCCATAGCCTAAATACTTTTCTTGCAAGGAGGACTCGTAACTGACTTTCCACCCTTTTTAAAATCATAAGTTTATCTTTGTCTGTGTTTGATTTTGAGCTTTGGTCTGTTTTGGTAATGTTGCTTTTATATGAATTTCGCTATGTGATTTATTTGGTAAATGATTTAATTATAATATTTTGGTTAATCATATAATATTGAGAATTATTAAATATTATTTGATCAAAAGAAAAATATTAAAGGATGAGAATATTTAATTAATTAAAAAACTAATTAAATATGTGCTTAAATTTAAAAGTCTTAATTTAGAAGTCTAAATTTAGAAAATTGGTTAAAGAGAAATTAGAATAGGATGATATTTAATTAATTATAAATTAATTAAATATGTACTTTAGCTTAAAAGATTTAATTTAAAAGTCTAATTTAAGAAGTTGGACAAAAAAAAAAAGAATTAAAATATTTAAATGTTAAAGATTTAATATTACTTTTTTATAATTATTTATTTAATAATAATTAAATTAGAGTTGCATTTAAATAATGAGCTTTGATTATTATTGTTAATTTAAATAATAAACTATGCTTTAATTAGTGCTTGCATTAATTAATAAATTGGAGGAAAAGAAAATATAAAAAAAATATTTTAATTAAAAAGTTCTTTAACTGTACATGAAAGGATTAAATAATAAAAGTTTATTTTAAGGAGAGGCCTTTGCATGTTAAAAAATGAGAAAACTTAGGTAGAGTCAAACTCTTTATTAAGAGATTCGAGCTCATTTCTACACATAGAGGTTTTGGGAGCAAAAATTTAGAATTGGATCAAAAGAATTGTTGAAAGTTTCAGAGGGTGGATTTGCATGTGTTCACGTATTGTCTCAAATTTTAGCTATGGTTTTGAGGTAGGGTTTGAAAATCTATTGTAGAATTTTATTGAAAGATCTGTCTACTTCGTGTCTTCATGGGTACTTGTATTATGCTTATTAATTTATTATATTAATTCTGGACGAAGACTTATCTTATAGATTTTGAAATGGAAAACTTATTAATCAAAATAACTTGACTGTAGAAAAATTGTAGAAAATTATTATGGTTGTATTCTTTTAAACCCCTTTAGATAATATAGGGAATATTTGATTATGAAAATTTAGAAGAAAATAATAAATTGAATAATTAGGGTTTCAACTGTAAATTTTTCATTAGAACCATGTGATTACCATGAATTTTATAAATATAGATAAATATTATTCTTATATCTAAAATAATTTAATTGTCAAATTTATTGAAAAAAGAAAAAAGATTAATTGAGAGGAAAGCATGTTGTAACTAAACTTATGCATGCATGTGAAAATAAATATAGCAAAAATAGAAGTTGAGTATAGTATGGTTACATGCATGTGAAAACAAATATGCTAAAAATAGAAAGCTAAGTATAGTATGGTTACATGCATGTGAAAACAAATATGCTAAAAATAGGAAACTGAGGATAGTATGGTTGCATGATTTGAGAGATCAAAGCCATGCAAAAATACTAATTGCATGTGTATTTTTATTTTATATAGTTTAAATTTTAGATTCATTTATTTAAAATAAAAATAAAAATAATTTATTAATTTCTAAAATGAAATAAATATTATCCATTTAGTTATAAAGTGAATATTAGTATTAGTGATTATTTAAGTTTAATTAAACTCTTAGTTGCATATAAATGATTTTATAATTATTAATGCAAGAGGGAAGTTAATATAAATAATTATTTATAATTTTATTATATTTTAAGAGAAGTCGTGGTAGAGTTCACTTTGTAATCATTTAGTTAATAACTATTTGACTTTGTGGGAGAAATTATAAATAATTAAATTAAATTTATAATTTATTCTCTAGTTGCATTATGAATTAAAGGAAAAGTAAATGTTAATATTGAACTTAAATAGAAGTCAAATTAATATTTTAGAAATAAAATTGATATTAGTATTTAATCTAATAATATACATTTGTGTTATTAATTAAATCATTTATGATTTAAGATTATTTAAATTAATAACATGATAATATTGCATGATATTTTATATGCACAAAGAGATTGAGTATTTAAATACTTTTTATTTTAAATAAATATATTAGCATAACAATTTATATTAACATTTATATTCTTACTTTATTTCTAAACACATCCTTATGACCCAAACTAAACAAGAGAAATTGATGGAATTAAATCATGTGGTTGAAAACTATGTGTTTTCTAATATTCTATTTATAGTCTTTTCATGTTTATTTTTGTGATGATTTTCCTTTGTGGGTTGTTTAGTTGGCCAAGTTAGGATGTGAACTAGAGGCTTTTTTGAGATTTCTTTTATGATTATTTGACAAGATGTCATGATGAACTTTATGATTTGAATTGAGATTTATGTCTTATGAGCTATATGCTATTGAGCATTTATGAGAACTTGTGTTTTGAGAACTAGTGTTATTTTTGGGTTGCCTATTAAGGAACTAAATTCGATCAATATTACTCTTGTGGTATGGGACACTATTGTGGTTTGTCATTTTTGGGAGGTTGTCTAGGTACATATCCTTGGGAGTGACTTATAGTAGGGGTATGGGACCTGAAGTGGTCAATGCTAGGGTAACCTATTGCAAGTTATGTAATAAGTGATAATCTAGTAATTAATATTTTGGAGAAACACACTAAAAAGATAAGTTAGAGATATTTGCCCCACCGATGCCTTGAGTGGTTGTATAGACTAAGGATGGGAATGGGAAGATAGTATGACTAGTTTGCCTCATCTTCTTGAGAGAGTTTTATGTTCTGCATGTGTCACGTTGAGGGTTTGGAGTTCAGAGTAACTAGTCCAAGGTAACTTAATGCTTGAGAGTCTAAGATCTATTCAGAGATCAGTCCAAGGTAACTCAATTAGTTTGACCATGTGATGACACTCCCTAGAATGTAGCCTGAGTCTCCTCCATAGGTTTTATTTTTGTATTTTTCTCTAGTGATGTTGTTATTGGTGTGTACTTGTTGTTGGATGTATTTAATATGGTTATTTAATTTCATTGATGGTGATTGGTGATTTATGGTTGATGTACTTTTGACATGTGGCTTTTGTCTTGAGGTGGATGTCTTTCATTGACTTTATCTTATGATTTTGGTGATTTGATCTATTCTTGGTATATGTATGATGTTGGTATTGGATTGAGTGTTCTTCCTTTTGGAGTATCTTATCTTCTTGATTAGTAAGTGTTACCTTTGAGGTAGTTTTGGCTATCAAGATTCCTTGCCTAGGATTATTTTATGATTTGATTATCTGTATGCAGATCATACATTATCTCTTCTACATGGTGGGAGTGGGAGCTTGACTAGGTGACCACACGATCAAGTGGTAGTGTATTCTTACCATTTAGGTCTCCCGCAGATTGATAGATGTTGAATGCTCCTTGATATAGTGGTACCATTATCATTCTTCCTATTATCTTAAAGACTTCTATTTATTTGATGTATATATGTATCATGTGTTTTGAGATCCTATGGGATATTGTATTATATATTGATGTACTTGTATCTATTTTCACATACCTTGTGACAAGTGCAGTGGGTGTTATTCATTAGATGTGCTTCCATATTATTAGTTGTACTTATGCATTTTCTTATATGACTATGTATGTGTTTATTCATTCTATGATTATGGACATTGTAATTGAGACTTAAACTTATTTATAAAACTTTTTGAAATGTGACTTGACGTGAAGGAACCCTTAAGGAATTGAAACAATATTTGTAATTGATTATGTGTTCTTGGAGCTTGACTAGGTGACCATGTAGTTAGGAGGTAGTGTATTCTTACCATTTGGGTCCCCTTCAGATTGACAGATGTTGGATGCTCCTTGATACAGTGGTACCTTTATCATTCTTTCTCTTACCTTGAAGACTTCTATTCATTTGATGTATCTATGTATCACATGTTTTGAGATCCTATGGGATATTGTATTGTATATTTATGTACTTGTATCTATTTTCACATACCCTATGATATGAGCAGTGGGTGTTATTCATTAGAGGTGCTTTCATATTATTAGTTGTACTTATGCATTTTCTTATATGACTATGTATGTGTTTATTCATTTTATGATTATGGAAATTGTAATGGAGACTTAAACTTATTAATAAAACTTTTAAAAATTTGACTTGACATGAAGGCACCCTTAAGGAATTTGAATTGTATTTGTAATTGATTATGTGTTCTTGGAGCTTGACTAGGTGACCACATAGTGAAGAGGTATTGTATTCTTACCATTTGGGTCCCCCTCATATTGAGAGATTTTAGATGCTCCTTGATACAATGGTACCATTATCATTCTTTCTCTTATCTTCAAGTCTTCTATTCATTTGATGTATCTATGTATCATGTGTTTTAAGATCCTATGGAATATTATATTGTATATTGATGTACTTGTATCTATTTTCACAGACCTTGTGACATGTGCAGTGGGTGTTATTCATTAGATGTGTTTTCATATTATTAGTTGTACTTATGCATTTTATTATATGACTATGTATGTGTTTAATCATTTTATGATTATGGACATTGTAATTGAGACTTAAACTTATTAATAAAACTTTTTAAAATGTGACTCAATGTGAAGAAACCCTTAAGGAGTTGAAACTGTATTTGTAATTGATTATGTGTTCTTGGTGTGTATGTATATATTGCTTCCACATTATTGTTACTTTGATGTTTAAACTTCAAAAAAAATAGTTCAGTAAACTTTGTAACATATTAGGTTTATTTCTTTTATGTTCTTGAGTGGAGTGTTACAACATGACTAAGGAATAATCACAAATTTTAATAGAAGATCCAATAGTTATTGTGTTTTCGTATCCTTCGTGAAATCTCTCATGAGAACATGAGACCATTCAACATGGATATGGGACATGGGTTTAGTAGTCCATCATGGGACTTGATGACTCAGTGAGGTTATTTTCCTTATTATTGGTCCATATATTTCCAACATGGGTGTGATATAGTGGGTCTCAAACATAGAGATTGAAGAGTAGAATCAACAGTCCTCATGTTTTTGGGAGATTTGATGATACTCTCTCAAAAATGAGAGATAACGCCACATGTGCCCAAGGATAGTTGAATGTTGTTTTAAGGAGGGACCCTATATGAAAATCAGATTATTTCCTTTTTGCATCCTTGATGAAAAATCTCATGAAAATACGAGATCTTAGAGTTTGTCTAAGTTTTATACAAAGAAAATTCTCGATAGGACCTAATGAATTAGAAGAGACCAAAGATATGATTCATCCATGTGGATGTGTTAGTAGGTCTAATATTTTTTGGCAATGTATGTGTTGTGGGGACAATATCATATAACTATTCTTGTCTTTTCATGAAATTTTGACACCACAAATATGAAAACACAAGATGTCTCCATCTATCCCTATAGTGCTAAAGGAGGGTCAAGCCACTTAAGAAGAAGATTTTGCATGTGCTTTAAATCACTGTTTGTGACTTAATCAAGCAATAAGGAATATTTAGCATTGAGAAGACATTTTAGATTAAGGTTGATGACCCATGTGTTTTTATGAGACCTAAAATTTCAAAAGGGTCTATACAACATTCTCCTCATCTCTTATTGGTTGAACATTGGGGCCCAAATGCTAACAAGGATCATTAATTAAGGTCAATAAAAATAATTATTTGTTAGACACAGAGAAGATGAAAATCAACGGTGGAAATTCAAAGTTGTACGATTGCGAGGGGAAAACTTCTCTAAAGTTATGTTTCATAGATTATGGATTTAATGCCAATCTAAAGTAATTATATATATTGTCTCATTCTATCATTTCTTCCCTAGATCATGTTTTATCCAAGATTTTAATGATTGCATTCATCTACAACTAAAGATTTCGATGCAAGGATCAGAGTGAGTTTTCTTAGCAAAGAATCAAGCAAGTAACAAAGCTTGACCCTCAAATTTCTAGTTCTTAATTACATAGGAATTTTAAATTTCTTAGAAGCTTGTCTAGTGAATTCACATGTTCTTATTGTTGTGAAACCTAGTTTTGGTTCATTGAATAAGAATATTGGTCAAGCCTATAAAGGTGCTGGAAAAAGCACTTTGGCCAATTCAATTATGCAGATAGACATCTACAAGATGATTTCATTGATCAATTAGCTCTATCTAAATAGGGTAGGGCTACCTCTAAGGAATGGAAAAAAAAAGAAAAAAAAGTATGCAAGGGCCTGAACGATAAGTATGGAAATGTCCATGATATGTTCATTCTAGTTAAGGGTATGGATATTTTTTGAAGATGGTATGACCGGGCCAATATAGGAAGCCCTTTCTATAATGTATTGTTGTATGACTTGGGAAAATTGGCCATTCCTACCATTTTCTTGGATGTAGACTTACTATTGGAGTTAGCAGCAAAGTATGACCCTATTATGCACATAATTAGGGATTTGGATGGAGGAGTTTTACTAAAAGTTGATGCTGAATCTATCAGAAATTCCTTTGACCTCCATTCTTCCCTAGATGTGACCGATGAAGTTGATTTTTAGATGTTTAATGAAGCCTTCAACTAATTTGAACTAGAAGTAGTGAAGAAATTGGTTACCCCTTTCTTATAATTTGTGAATGGGATCAAGCTCATACCTACAACTATATCATCCACTACGGGTAATGTAGACAACTATGATGATACCATGCTAAACACACACACACTACCTTATATCATGTATTAGGATTAATGAAGAAAGAAAAAATTAGTAGAGAAACAATTTGGATGTGCTTAAGGATTCAAAAATGTTTTCCCTCAATTTTTAGATAAAAAAATAAATGAGGTGTTGAAAAATCTAAATAGAGGAGAAACATAAGATTTTAGATGGTATTCATTGCTTTTGCATATGGTCATTTTCCTCAACAAATATTACTTTCTCAAACATATGTATATGGAATTTGAAAGGGATGACGAAGTGTTGCTAGTCCAATTATGGTCGACTATCATGTATGTTGATTGGAATGAGGCCAATTATACTTTGTTTGAAAATGAATTTGGAATTTCTCTTAGGATGATAATGTTTCTATTTGTTAGAGATTTTCCACACTTCTTGTTCACATTTTTAAGGCCAACTGATTGTCATGCTATTGCAAAATTATGTCATCAATGGGGTGATGTTTATTTTTATCCTCAAGAAAGTGTCATCAAAATTTATGGTTTCCCAGGGAGACCTTTTGTGTTGCCAAGGTATGTCCCATTGAGGGATGGATTTCATGAGGTTATGAGACAAATTAGTATACTCCAGGATATTAATTTTCCTATAAAGGATAATAAGGGAACTTTCTTCCCATACCTCACAATATTTTATCATTTTTCAATTATTAAAGGAGGGCATACAGACCTAGTCTAGTTTCTTAGGACTTATAGGATGGATTCTATCTCCAAGAGGTTGAATGGCATAGAAGGATTCTATAAAATGTTAATGAGCAAGCTAAGGATGATGCCAAGAGGTGGCCATGAATTTGACTTCCCAGAAGACATTATAAGGAAATACAAGGATGTTTGGGATTAAAGAAGAAAGAAGAAATATTGGCATGCTTTCAGGAATATGTTAGATGAGATTCATGTAGTGGATCCAAATTATGATCCACTTCCAGATGCCAAAACTTGGGCTAAACAATTGGGAATAATCCTTGAAAATGTTTAGGTATATATGATACCATGAATGAGAGACTTAATAGGGCCAAGAAGGAAAAGGTCACATTTGTAGAAGATTTAGAAGGTCTAGACCTATTTCTAAAGGCATTAGATATGATTCTCCAAGAGGAAAGGGAACAAAAGAGATCATGAGAATAGTCAACACCTCAAGGTGATGAGCCTTCAAAGAAGAAAATGGTTGAAAGTGGCTTAAAGGTGTACCAAAGGAAGAAATTTGTTAGGGGACTAGTAATTTTGGAGGGTCAAGAAGTTGAAAATCCAATTTGAAGAAGCCCATGCTCTCAATCTCCAAGACAACCTATTCCACCTTAACCCTCTGGGAGACATCATGATGTACTACTTGAAAAGAAAGAAGGTTTACAACCAAAAGAAGAGAAATATCTTGAGGAGTATGAAGAAGAAGAATATTTTATGTATGTTCCTAAAGAATTATTAATAGTAAATATTCCTCTTATGCAAAGAACACCTATTCTATAACTGCAAAGTTTGATAAAAAATTTAATCAAAAATATTTTATTGTCTATTATGTTCTTGATCTAAAGGAATTTTCCCATACTTGACTTGGAGATAATAGGGTACAAATAATTAGTTGTCTTTTATTCTTTATTTTCTCCTAGTTAGAAGAATTCAAGGCTATCGATCTACCATATTAGGGAATAAGAAAAAGTATACTATTGTGTGGATAATGAAAGTGATCCTAGGTATACCCACCTAAATTTTGTAGATTTCAAAGCGAAGAAGACCATATGTTCTTGTCAGTTGGTCCTATTGGTCTTTCAAGATATATTTTTCATGGTTTGTAGCTAATCCTTAGGTATATTCTACATTACAAGAGGTGATTTAAATCTTATCAAATCAAGACCCAAAACATAGTATGTTAATTTTGTTCATGTTGCAAGTTGTTAGATAACTGAGAGGAGCAGGGAGAGGTGAATCAATAATGTTTAGTTATCTCACAGTCTCTTTAAACATTAAAACACCATCAAAGCATCATAAATATCAACAAAAATAACTTCAATTACTTGATATACACATCCAACTCATTAATTAATCCATTCATTTACTTCTTTCCAAACCTCTATCAAATTATTTTTGCATTACCAACTAACAATAAAATTCTAGTAATTACCTAGTGATATCATAGTTATTGTCAAGTTTCATTAAACTGTAAAAAATGCAAAATAACTTGAATCACAAATAACATTAACATAATTTGAAACCAAGATTTTTAATGAGGAAACCTTGTTAAGGGAAAAACCACCTAAGACCAGCAACCAAATACTTTCACTCTTCGAAAGTGATCTCTATGAGAAGATAACCTTGTAAAAGGTTACATACACTTTGTTAAAGTGACCTTGTTAGAGGATTTTAACAAAAGATCATCTAGATCTTATCACTCCCTATCCTTGACTAAAAATAGTGGCTTGAGTAAAAGGACTTACAAACACCACTAATCAATGTTATTATATAGGATTTCATAGACCTATTAGGTCCACTCAACACTTCTAGAATTTTCTGGTACAATGATTAAATAATGATAATATAAAGTGATCTGTTAAGAATAAAAAATATGTTTTCTTATTTAGATCTCTATTCTTTCTCTTTCTCTATCATCTTTTTACTCACTTGATTCTATCTTTTACTATTTCTTCTTCTTGTCTTCTCTACTTTTCTCTACTCAGTTCACTTGGATCAACTCTTAGCCCTTTTCCTTCAACAACTTTGCACTCTTTAGAAACCTTCAATCATATCTCCAAATCTTACTTAGTAGTCAACCAACATCATCAATAACCTAAAACTATCTTGTTCTCCTCCTTAACAGATTTTACAATGATTCCAGATCCTTCCATTTTTTGTCACTTAGTTAGAATCGTTGATCTTAGGTTTACAAAAAAATTCCTTCATATAATGAACTTAGATACTTAGAAAATATAACTTTGCTTCCATCCTTATCTTCGTTCGATTTTCTTCATTAGGTCCTTCTTGAATTTTCTCATCCATAGGTCTTGCAACAAACTTTGATTCTCTCTTTAGACCTTCTCAAACTTGCCAAAATTTCATCAAAAGTCAGCCTTAGATTCCATTTTGCCAAAAAAATTCATCTACTTGAGCAACATAACACTCCATTATTATTGACTCACTCAAGAAATACTATATTTTCCTTCTTTCTTTACCAACTACTTGGGAATATTATAGTCACTTGGTGAATACAATCTCCCTTGATTAGCCCAGTGACTTGATTAACCTTTTATTCTTCAATTTACCTTGCAATAATACATGATTTTAAAAAATCAAACCAATAATACATTATCATTGTCCAAATCATTCAAGTACTAATTGAATAACTTACATATTACTTATGTCTTTATCAAACTTTCTTTAAATCCTCTTCATCAATCAAATGATATGGTACTTTCCTATGTTAGCATAATATCTAGATCCAATAAATACTTTGACATCAACAAAAGTTTAACAACTGATATGAATCTCTTACATACACTCATAGCATCACTAGTTATCAATCTCTCACTCTCAATTACAATATCAATTGGGGCTAACAATCTCCCCCTTTGGAATTGAAAGACATAACATGATATTTTACATTACAAAACATTACTAAAGATAATAAAATGTATGCATTGAAAACACCACAACTTTGATGTGTTTGGTTCTTTAATTTGTAACTTTGTAACTTGGTTTGTATCTTCAATAACAATTTCTTCAACACCTTCAACATTACCCCCCCTTTGGATATGATCTCTTATTTTAGATTATGTAATTCTTCCTTTTGATATATCTAGTATACTTAATTTCTTTCCATTTAGTTTACACTTCCTTGCAATATCTTCTTCCCCATTTGATTGAATGGTATATTCTCCTCCTTTGACAATAGTGTTGAAGTTCATTATAAATTTCAACATGAAACTTATAAAACCTTGTAGTTATCCTTATACCTTGCATGTACAAATTTCTTTATTTTTATCACAATCAACTTCACAAATATAGAAATGTTCCCAAAGTGGGAACATCTCTACATCAACTCCATAAGGTTATAAAAATTCATCCATGAATTGATGCAGCATGCCTCTTCACTTAGTGAATTCTAGATAGGGGTAGAATGCCTAGTTTACCTCTTAGATGCTCAAAAGAATCCTTGGGTAGTGTCTTGGTGAATATATCAAAAAAATTTTCCTTAGAATTTACATATTCAAGCCTCACTTTCTTCTCTTGTACTTGTTGCCTCAAGTAATGATTCTTGATTCATAGGTGTGTTATCTTTGCTAGCATCACCAAGTTTTTTGAGATATTTATCACATTTATGTTATCACAGTAAATAGTAATAGGCTCGATTACTTCTTTTTGCATTCCTTCCAATAATTATTTGATCCATATAATATTTTAACAATTGATAGCAGCAACAACATATTCAACTTTAGTTGTAGATTGTGAAATACAACTTTCTTTCTTTCTTATCCTTGCAATCAATCTTTCTCCTAAAAAGAAAGTTCCACCACCTATTTTTTTCCTTTCATCTACATTTCCATCCCAATCAACATTAGTATAGACTTTAAGATTAAATTCATTCTCTATACCATAGGCCATAATCTTCAATTCCCTTGAGATATCTGAATATCCTTTTTACAATGGTCATGTGCATTTCCCTTGGATTAGATGAAGACGTTCAAACATTTCCAATAGATAGGACAATATTTGGTCTACTATGTAAAACATATTGTATCTTTCCAATCATAGACATGTATTGTGTTTGATTAACCTCAGTAGTAGTGTCTTTTTTTGACAATTTCACTCCAATAAACTAAAGTGTGCCAATTGATTTAGACTCATCTATACCAAATGTTTTCAAGATTTCTCTCGCATATTTAGATTGAGTAACATAAATACCTTTCATTTTTTGATGAACTTGTAATCCAAAGAATTTATTTATCTCTTTAAATATTGACATTTCAATTTTAATACTCATTTGATCAGAAAATGTCTTACTCAACATATCGTTTCCTCTAAATATTATACCATCAACAAATATTTCAGCAATCAACACCATATCTTGTGATTCATACTTCAAAGATAGATATCTATTTTCACTTGTTCTAGAAAATCCAATCTTGATTAAAAAAGAGTGTAACCTTTCATACCATGCTCTTGGGGCTTGTTTCAGTCCATACAATGCTTTGTTCAACTTGTAGACCATGTCCTTCTTTCTAGGTTTAATAAATCCTTTAGGTTGTTCAATGTAGACTTCCTCTTCAAGTATTTCATTCAAAAAAGTAAATTTTACATCCATTTGGTAGACCTTGAACTTCTTGTATGTAGCATAAGCCAACAATGTCCTTACTCATTAATCTAATCTTGCCACAAGTGGAATTTTTTTGCCATAATCAATTCCTTCTTCTTGTGTATATCACTTAAAAATTAATCTTGCCTTGTTTCTTACCACTTCTCCATTCTCATTCAATTTGTTTCTTAAAATTCACTTGGTTCCAATCACATTTTTATCAACTGATCTCAGTACTAGTGTCCAGGTATTATTTTTCTCAATTTGATAAATCTCCTCATTCATAGCATTAACCCAAAATTCATCATCCAATGCATCCTTTATTTGTTATAGGTTCATAATCAACTATTATATATGTACCTTCTCTTATTTTTCTTCTTGTTTGTACTCCAATACTTTTATCTCCAATTATTTGTTTAGGTGAATGGTTCTTCCTTACATATTTGGCCAATATATGTTCAATTCTATGATTCTCAATAGTTTCTTCACTCGATATAAATTCAACTTCCTTCGCATGTTGTATTGTCTGGTGTTTGGGTGTAGTTATCTATGTCTCTAGTGTTGTAACTCAGGTAGAGTATAATAATTTCAATCTTAATATTAAAAAACAAATTAATTGTAATCTTCATGTTCTTTCTTGCTTTCTACATCATTCTTCTTTGAAAAATCATCAAATCTTACATTTTCACTTTCAATCATCTTGTTAGTAGCCTTGTTCAAACATTTGTAAGTTTTACTCTTGGATGAATTGTTAGAAATAGGAAATACTAAGAGTGGAGGTGAATTAGTATTACACAAACTTTTGCCCAATTATGGGTATTATTAGCAATATTATAACTTACATATGAAAGTAAACTGATTAAATTGAATAGTAAATACAACCATAAAGTAATGCAACACATAACACTGTATTTTTTAAACTAGGGAAACCTTGGCTAAGGGAAAACCTCAGTGGGGATGGTACCCACAAAATGATCCACTAATCAAAAGTATTTGGTGAAAGATATTGACCCTATTAGGAGTCTATTACATTTGTATAGTGTATTAGTCCTTGTAAGAGGACTAGGCATTGTTAGAAGCCTCAACCTTGTTAGGAGTTGTTATTACAATTATAGAAAATTTTCAAGATGAGCCCACTTTTGAAACATGCAAAATACAATAATGTTCTTCAATACAAGAGATAAGTAGAAAACCTCTTACTATTGCTAACATCTTCAATATCTAATTTTCCTTTTCTATCCTTCAAAAAATTGGTCATATGTCTATACTACTTTGATCTAACATTAGAATTCAGATCTCAAAATAATAGCATTTCAATTTCATAGACATCACCAAACTTCACATCTTAAGTTATGTCCTTTGTACCAAGTTATTTCATAATAACATGTACTCTTGGCTTTCATACCTTTACACACTTGCCAAAATGAGAAATTATAGATTTCTCACTTAGGCTTAACATCTAGGATGTAAAGTAATTATTTTGATAAATAAAATAATTCCTTAGCCTAAAATACTCGATTCCTTTCCTTGTCTTTATCTTTTTCTATCGGCTCATTACTACTACTAGAAAAATTGTAATAAATCCATTTGTATTGTCCATACAACCTTGCACACATACTTGTGGTATCCTAACATATTTTACTTGTTGTGCCTAAGAGCACATGTGCCAATAGTTCCTCTATAAACTACACTAATCAAAATAATGCATATGCTAATAGTAAACTCTATGATACTTTGACAATTTTCTAAGCCCTTCTATCTAAACTTTATCTTCATGATTTTCTCACTTAATTTTGAATATATGTTACCATAAATGACAACCTTATATCATCAAGCCAATTTTCCAATAGTTTCCTCCTTCGGCATTGATGACAACATATGGGAAAATTGACTAAGCCCCAAACACAATATTACAAAACTTGTGAATCTTACGGTATTAGCTTATACAATTATTTTCTTCACTATACAATTATCTTTTTCTGCCAGCTCATTACTACAACTAAAAGAAACTACAATAAATCCATCTATATTGTTCATACAAAGTCACACCCATACATGTGGTATCATGGCATATTTTACTTGTTTTACTTGAGAGTGCATGTGCCAATAGTTACTCTATGAACTATGCTAATGAAAATAGTGCCCATGCTGACAACAACCTCTATGATACTTAAACAATTTTCTAAGTCAGTCTATCAAAACTTCATCTTCATGATTTCCTTAATCATGAATATATGTTGCCATAAATGATAACCTTATACCATCTACCCTAGCCAATTTTCCAACAATATTCCCCTTTGGCATTGATGAGAACATATAAGAAAATTGGCTAAGTCCCAAAAACAATATTATCAAACTTGTAAATCTTCACATGACCATTACAAAATTTTCAAAAACTTTTGGATCATTATCTTATTTATACCATATTTACATAAGGATAACCCCCCTTTGGCTATGCTCTTATTTATAACTACCTTATACAATTTTCTTACTATATTAGCTTATGCAATTATATCTATATTCTTTACATACAATTATCCTCACTATATTCCCTTATATAATTATATTCTTCACTATACAATTATCTTTTTCTATTGGCTCATTATTGTAACTAGAAAAAATACAATAAATCCATCTGTATTGTTTATAAAAGCTCACACACATACATGTGGTATCATGACATATTTTACTTGTTGTACCTAAGAGTGCACATGCCAATAGTTCCTCTATGAACCATGCTAATCAAAATAGTGCCTGTGCTGACAATAAACTCTATGATAGGAAATTTTCTAAGTCCTTCTATCAAAACTTCATCTTCATGATTTTCTCACTTAATTGTGAATATATGTTTCCATAAATGATAACCTTATATCATCTACCCTAGCTAATTTTCCAACAATCTCCCCCTTTAGCATTGATGGCAACATATGGGAAAATTGGCTAGGTCCCAAAAACAATATTACAAAACTTGTGAATCTTCACGTGGCCATTACAAAATTTTCAAAAACTTATGGATCATTATCTTATTTATACTATCTTTACATAAGGATAATCCCCCTCTGACTATGCTCTTACTTATAACTCCCTTATACATTTTTCTTACTATATGCCCTTATACAATTATATTCTTTCCATACAATTATCCTCACTATAATCCCCCTTTGACATCAATGACAAAGGTTGTGTCAAAACTTATATACAAATAAAAAAATTTAACTTCTACCTTTTGGATTGTTGAGTGGATATCTATGTGATGCAATCCAAAAACTTCTTCTTCAAGATAGAGAATTCCTTGTCAAACCTTCAATATAAGCTAAATAATGCACATAGCCCATATGATGCAATCTCTACTACATTCAAATCTGAATACATAAACTTTTCTTATGATGCTTTGATCAAAAGGCATTCATCCAATTATTTCTACACATAGTCAATATGTAAGGTAAGATGCTCTCTTAATAGCAATTTTTTTTTCAATATCCTTTCCTTTTTCAGCTCTAATAGCCCAATTTCATCATGAATTCTAATAATTCTTCTCTCTAAGTCCATGATCTATATATTAGGACTTTGTACCTTAGTAACAAAGGTCTTCAACTTAGTCAATTTGACTATTAGCTCATCTAAGATATCTTTGACAAAATACATTTTCCATATAATTCTTTTGCTTTAGTCGATCATCTCCTTCATTATTTGATGCATACAACAAGATTCTTCAACTCTTCTCTAATTTTTTCACAATTTTTTATGAACATTTCAGCATCATGAAGGGTCTGAGCCTCTGGAGTAGCAATTTTTGATTACTGTGTAAACTCATTATCAGAAATTTTGATTACTATGTAAACTCATTATCAAAAATTTTGATCACTTCCTTTTCTCTTGTCTCAAGGTCTAATTCAATGATTTGATTGATATGATACCCTACACTTTCTTATTGACTTCCATCAATGAATTTTGCATATTCTTTACTATTTTGTTCTTCTTTGTTATCTTTCCCAGAGATGATATCAACTCAATTTGATCATCATCTTCTCTAGATAGACCTTCCAAAGATAATTCAAGTGGTGAACTTGAAGAACTTGGTTCACTTTCCATTTGAGGAGTCTACTAAATAGGTACATTGACTTCTACTTCTTTCCTTCTTGCCTCTATTGCATGGGCGCTTCCCCTATTTCAACATTCTTTAGCTAAGGTTTGAAGTTTGAAGTTTCTTTAACTATGACTCTCTAGTTTACTATCATTTTCTCAATTTCTTTGTTATGATTTCCTTCCTTATCATCTTCTCTCTTCTTTTCTTCTTCTTTCTTCTACCCTTCTTCTTCTACATCTTCCTTTCTTCATCTTCCGTCTTCCTTCCTTCTTCCTCCTTCCCTTAATCTTTGGTGCTTGTGTAATCTACCAAATTGTCAATAATAGAGGGGCCAAAATACTTAAAAGGATCTTTTGATGTGCTCATTGTAATGCTTGTGCTATACAACTGCATTGTATCTGTGCCAATTGTGACTTTTAGCATTTTTTATGTCTCTACTACCTCATTCATTTCTGATTATTTTTTCAGTTGGTGCTGGTAAGGGTTCTGATTTATCTTCTTCCTCTATTGTAGGGATTGCTCCATGTATCATTTTTCTTTCCTTTCTTGGGCTTGGTTCCAAAAAAGTCATAAATTTTGCAATAGCCTCTTTTGTTTCAATGTTAATCTCTTAATTCTTTCCTCCTATTACTAATATGGCTCTTTTCTTATTTCTCAGTAAAGGTTAAGTTTTGTTCATTATTCTTGCAAGATGCTCATTATCTTCTACTTTGCATAATTTCCTTATTAATATTTCCCTTATTGTATTATCCCCCTCAACAAATCTCTTCTTTTTACTAACTGACCTCTCATATAGATCTTCACGGATATGTCCTTGTATGTCTCAAAATTTCTTGTTACAACTTATCATATGTCTAATAACTGCATTCTCTAGCTCAAAATTCTCAAAAAATTGTTGTATAATTCATAAATTTTATTCAATTCTACAAAATCTTTGTAATTAATTATCATATAATTCAATCACTCAACTTTTGGTTTCTAGTTCTTCCTTTCCCCAACATAAGCTTTAGTTTTAGCTTTCTGTCATGCCCAAAAATAAAGAGGGTAGAAGCACACGTAATATTTTTTTTTTTAAAGATTAAGGCAATAATAATTAAGTTCACTAAGTTCGATAAGTTTATTTCATAGGCTAAGGCATAGGCACATTATAAGACATAACAAGTTCTCCTAACAACACCTTAATACTACATCTCAGTTTTTAAAAAAAAACATGTAGAGAAAATCATCCGTTGCTTAATTTATTTCAACATTTATTATATTACATTTTTATAAAAGAAAAATGAAACACCAATAACCATTTAATTAAAAACTATCAAGCCCTAACTTCAACTTACTAATATTTCTTAATACTAAAATTTAACATCAAAATTTGTAACATATTTCATACCCTTAAATAAAATAAAATTAATCTACATACATAAAACTTAAAAAGAGCTATTTAATCACTTACCATGTCTAACATCTAGCATTTATAAATAAGATTTTTCTAAAAACAAAACTCCATTTAAAAATATTAACTATTATTTTATACTTTATAAATGCTATCTAGACTTTGACTAAAAGTATATACTTAAACAATTAACAACTAAATGAAATTTATTAAACTTTACAAATTAAATCTAATACTAATCATCATTATTAAAATAAAACTAAACTAACAAATTTCTTAAATTTAACTAACCTACAATCTTATTACTACTAAATTTTAAAATAACAAAACTAACTACTATTTAAAAAACAATATAATTACGTAACTTTTAAAAAAAATACTAATACTTAAAACATATTAATTAAATTACTAAAAAGTTAAAACTAATTAATAATTAAAACTAAAAACTAATCTAATAAAAAACTAACTAAAAGTTAAAACTTTACTACATACTAAAATCTAAAATTACCAAATACTAATAACATTTACTAATACTATTTAAAAAACTAACATAACTTTAAAAACTTTAAAAAAAATAATAATACTAATTTTAAAACAAATCCTAACAAATACTAAACTAAACTAAACTAAACTAATAAATTAAAAATACCAACATCTTAACTTTACTATCCTATGTAAAAAATTTCTAATACTAACTTAATTAAACAAATATAATAACAAATTACTAACATCTAATATTTTCAAATACTAACCCACCCCTTAACTACCTAATCCACCCCCCCTCACACCTAGATTTCTTCTCACCCTACCTGGGCCCAAGGCTACACAAAAAAATGCAGCAAGATATTTTCTAAGAAAAAGGTATGCCTGTTGTAAGAGAAAAGCAAAAAGGTGAAAAGGGAAAAAAAAGTCTAAACTTTATACAAGCCTGCACTTTCAAATTTGCTCATTAATTTCATGTGCAACTTTGCTCATTAATTTCATGTGCAACTTGACTATTATGGCATACTAAGGGCACGTGAGAGCTCAAGTCGGCCCACAAAGAACTTGAAAAAAATAAATTGCCTAGGATAGAGGAAAATAAGACAAGCATTTATGTGTATAAAGTTTTCTAGGTAAGTGCGGATAGGCTTAGGATATTTTTTAATTATGTTTTGCATTCTATCTTTTTTTTTTTAAATATTATTATTATTATTTTTAAAGGAGGATCTTTAAGGGAATATTCTTTGTTGTCTCGAGGGAATTAATTTTTTTCCCTCATACAAAATCCAAGACATTTTGCTCTAGGAGGGGTAATTTTTTTTTCAAGGCCATATTTTTCTAAGTGTTAGTTTGTTCTTGAATGCAACTATTTTTATAACAAGGGGTATATATATATATATTTCTAATTGGATTTACCAAATACTTAGTTAAACAAAGGGGTTGTATTTTTTTTAAGAGTGATAATAGAATCAAATGTAATACATGAATATTTGAGTTGAAATATTTGAACTTCCTAATACTCACAAAAATAACAAAATGAGATACAAATCAAACAATGAATCTTCTTTAACATATTTTGATTTTTAAATGCAAATGTACACATCATCATTTTATCGAATTAATCCAAATCAAAAGAATATGATTATGAGACATATGAATGCCACAGTAAGTTAAACATCATCACATCTAATTTTCTTTAGTAACATATGCAAAAATTGAAAAACTATAAGACTCATAAGCAAGAATATTACTCAATTATCTTTTTCTATTGAACCACCTGATTCAATGGCTCCGTTAGGAAAGAACCAAGAAGAAAACCCGACATCGTTGTCATTTTCACAATAAGTTAACAATAACATTTTTACATAGGATTTCAATCCCGAGGAGAAATCTCCCAACATAACTAAATTTCAATAACAATTCTGAATTTCCTTCTTGGCTCCACAACAGGAGAAACCATTACAAGTTCTGCAACACATCACGGTGATCATGGAGAGAACAAAAACTGACCAGGAGACAACCAATCATAACATTTTGGGTTTGCACAATAGGTTCAACATTGAACCAGACTAGGGAGAAGGTGAATTTTTCCAACAGGAGACATTAGACACAACACTATAATAGGTACCCTTTTGGGGTTAAAAAATCAAGAACTTTTGTTCTTACATTCTTACATTCCAAAACTCAAAACGTGATTTGTGCTAACGAGTAGGGGCCCATAACACCCTACCCTCTCTCCCTCTTCTCATCCTAAGAAGAGACTCTACACTATTAGAGTCCAACTAAAGACCTTCTCTTGTACATGGCCACTTCTACCTTATCTGAGAGTGAGTAATGCCAATACAACTCATACAATCACTTCAAACTTCAAAGCAAAATACAAGAGAAAAATATTTAAGAAAACCTATTTCAATCCCTCCCAAACATACTCAACACACACATGAACATACAAATGCAAATAAAATAACTTAAGCATGAAACTGAATAGAAACAACATGAGCTTAGGGATTCCTACCTTCACAATAAGATGATGTAAATTGAAAAAAAATTGAGATGAGCTTCCTTTCCTCTCCTTCTCCTTCCATCCTAAAATGCTTTCTAAAGGTAGAGGTTGGGTGAACACGCATTCCCTCTCAAAATTGCCTCTAAATAAGTTTCTAAACTCAACTACTCCAAAAAGTAATAACTCCCCCAATTGCCTAAAGTTCTAGAGGCTTCTAACTCAACTAGACATAAGGCTAACCTCAAGGTGGAGTTAAAGTTATACAAATAATGATGAAAACATTCAATTTTTGCAATAAAACAAAAAATGGGGTTTTTAAGTGACCATAAAAGTTAACAAAAGGGGTTGGGGGGGTGAAAAATGCCCCCAACCCATACCCATACCCCTTAGGTACTTAGATTTCATGATCTTAGGCCTTTAGGATTAATTAGAGACCTGTCAAAAGTTAGGAAGTTTTAGGACTTTATAATAATCTTCAAAAATGCAGATTACTCACTAATTCTGATTAGAGTAATTAACCTCAATTACTAATTGATTAGCAAAAAGGTCACTAACCTAGTCCGACTTAGATCGTTAAGTTACTCAGTTAACCCTAACTATCATGTTGGAATGCATATACAATTCACGAGTGTCAAGCGGCACTATAAAATCACTGTTACAAAACATTAACATTTAAAGATTACAAAATGATGCATTCTTTCAATCCATGATACAAGTAGAATACGAACTATGGGGTTTGCATCTTTTGTTAGACTCAACCCTAGTTTTCACAATTGGTACATAGGGTTCAGTTTCATTTCTCCATTAGATCTTCTGGCTAAAATATCCAGCACACTCATTGAACACATCAGTAGCTCAAGAAAATCACATGCATACATATATATATATATATATATATAACGTATCAGTGAAATCACATAAATTAAAACATCCATCTTTCAAATAACCAGTTGTTTATCTTGTTCTATTCATATTCTTATTCATAAAATATTAATAATGTAATCAAACATCTAAAAGTAAAACATCACACAACATAAAATAACATTATAATATTCATTGTATCCAGTAGTGTCTCAACATATCGAGTCATAAGTATCAAAATAGTAATGTATCAACTATGCTATGATGGGTCAAGGCAGGGCCTCACATCCTCCCCACTAGGCATGAACTTCCTTCTAGAGTTCATCAAAAAGATATGTGTACTAAGATCACATCCATGTTGCATCCTACCATGAAGTTGTGACCTCATGATAACAATCCCACTTGACCCTAACTTGGTCTAGCTCTCGTCCTCAAAGAGCTAGGGTCTGTCAAGCAATAATATGGATAGGCTCCAACACTAGCTACCATCCAAATCCACCTGCAAAGCATCCCAATCTATAATATGAGACTCATCATAAATGTATCCTCTAAGAACTGAAATGTGAAACACATCATGGATGCATTATAGGCTAGGTGGCAAAGCTAGATGGTAAGCAACTGGTCCTATCCTCTCTAGGATCTCAAATGGTCCAATGAATTGGGGTGCCAATTTAGAGCCCTTTCTAAATTGAATCAGACTCTTGTGCAATTGCACCCTCAAGAAGACTCTATCCCCAACTTGATACTCTCGATCTATCCTCTTCACATTAGCATACTTCTTTTGCCTATATTGTGCCTCTCTTAGGTGTTATCTAATCAAGGTCACTTGTTGTTCCATCTCCTTTACTAACTAAGGGCCAATGGATACTCAATCCTCAATCCTATCCCAACTCAAGGGTATTTTGCAAGGTCTTCCATACAAGGATTCATAAAGCAACATGCCTATGGAGGAATGGTGCCCATTGTTATAGGAAAACTTGACAAGATGTAGGTATTCCTCCCATTTGACTTGATGGTTCATCATGTACATATGCAACATGTCCTCCAAAACCTAATTCACTCACTTAGTCTAACCATTAGTTTGAGGATGGTACCCTGTACTGAAATTGAGCCTACTGCCCAATGTTGCCTGCAATTCTCTCCAAAAGGATGAAGTGAACAATGAGTCCCTATCAGAGATGATCTTAAAAAGAATGCCATGAAGTTTGACAATGTTCCACAAAAACACCTGGGCTATGTCTCGTGCTGTGTATGTAGTACACATGGGAAGACCAACAATAAAATCCATAGATATAGCATCTCACTTCCACTCTGCAATCTCATGAGGCTGAAGGAGACCATCAGGATGATAGTGCTCTGCCTTCACCCTCTAACACTCAAGGTATCTCATAAAAATGCTAGCAATCTACACTCTCATGCTTAGCCAATGATATAACTATCTCAGATCTGCATGTAACTTCTTAACATTGAGGTGTGCTATATAAGGTTCTTTGTGAGCCTCAACTACAATGAGCTCGCACAAACCCCCAATGGAAGGTACATACACATGTCCTCTATGATGCAAGAGTCCATCAGACTCCAAAGAATACTTTGAATACTTCCCTTCTAAGAGTCCCTAAGAATGCACTATTTGACTAACTTCTGCATAAAGCTCATCTATAAGTAAGTGTTGTAGGATCTGCTCTCTCAAGTCAGTGTAAGTAGTCACAAATGAAAGCTCATGATGCCTTCTACTTAAGGCATTTGTAACCACGTTCTCCTTTTCCTTGATGTAATGAACATCAAAATCATACTCACAAAGGAACTCCATCCACCTTCTTTACATAGCATTAAAGTTTGGTTGAGTAAATATATACTGCAAGCTCTGGTGGTCAGAATGAAGTTCAAATCTATGACCTAGAAGGAAGTGTCACCATCTCACTAAAGCATGAACCACTGCCACAAGCTCTAGGTCATGAGTAGGATAATTGAGTTCATGATTCTTCAACTTCCTAGACTTGAAGTAAATAGGTCATCCATCCTACATAAGGACTACCCCTATACCATCCAAAGATGCATCTGTGCACATCACAAAATCCATAGAAGGATCTGTTACTACAAGAATTGGTGTACTCGTGAGGGCTCTTTTGAGCTCTTGAAAAGCTCTATCACACTTCTTTGTCTACTTGTATTTCTTCCCTTTTTTCTGAAGAGATGTGATTGGGTGTGCCAATCTAGAGAATCCCACAATGAAGCATCAGTAATATCTTACTAGTCCCATAAAGCTCCTCGCTTCAGTGACATAGGTGGGTGTTGGCCAATCCATGATGGCCCTAATCTTTGATGGGTCTATTGAGACACTATCGCCTAATATGACATGACCCAAATAAAGTATTTTAGGCCTATAGAATGCACACTTTGACAAGCTGCCATACAACTGATTCTCTCTCAACTTCTACAATACTTGTCTCAGGTGCTCCTAATGCTCATTCTCATCATGAGAATATATCAAAATGTCATCAAGAAAAATGACCACAAACTTATCCAAAAAGGTACGAAATACTCCATTCATGAGGCTCATGAATACAATTGGAGCATTCGTGAGGCCAAATGGTACCATAGTGAACTTGTAGTGACCATACGTCATACAAAATGTAGTCTTGGGGATATCACTATCCACAATCCTCAACAGATGATAACCTGACTTCAGATCAATTTTTGAAAATACTCGGGCACCCTGTAACTGATCGAAGGGATCATAGATCCTAGGAAGAGGATATTAGTTCTTGATGGTTACTTTGTTCAACTACTGATAATCAATACACAACCTTAGTGATCCATCCTTCTTTATGAAGATCACTGGTGCACCCCAAGGTGACACACTAAGCTGATTATGCCCTTTCTCTAAGAGTTCCTCCAACTAAATCTTTAGTTCACTAAGCTCATGAGTAGTCATCTTGTATGGTGCTCTTGATATTGGCTCAGCTCCAGGCACAAGATCAATATGAAAATCCACTACCCTAGGTGGAGGAATACTAGGGATCTCTAAAGGAAACACATATACAAACTCTTGCAGGATTGGATAATCATTGAGGGATGGCTCTCCCCCTGAATCTTCCTCTCTATCACTAATGGTGATAGCAAACAATTGACATCCCTTTTGCATGCACCGTTTAAGCTACATAGCAAAAATTATACAAAGAGATATTGGTCTCTTTACCCTAAAGGTCACTCTAGAGATCCTAAACTCATCCACACATTCAACCCTCTTCTGTCAACTATCCATTTTTGCATTGTGGGCATAAAGCCAATCCATGCCAAGGACAACATCATAAGAACCTAGATGGGTAATGCATAGATCAAACATCATGCTCATGTCTCCAATCTATATCTTGCAATTATGCACCATGGAACTAACTGACACTCTGGCTCCTAAGGCTAACTCTACTTCCCAATTGACATCCTATCTAACTACCACTAGCCCGCAACGCTCCACTACATATGGAGATATAAAAGAGTCAGTAGCTCTGGAATCAAATAAACCAACAACCATACTATCTTGTATTATACTTGTGGCCTCGATAACTATGGCCTGATGCTCAGCCTAGCAGTTATTAACCACTACAAAAAATCGGTGGGATCTACCCATATCACCCACTATCAACTCTAAAAAAGCCCCTCTCTGACCACTGAATGATTGTCCCTATAGACACTCTCTAGCTATATGACCCATGTCACCACACATGTAGCATGGTCCTCAAGTATAAGACCATACACCCTATGATCTAGACTATTGTGCACCTCCTAACCTACTAGATTCACTATATCCACCCCTAGAAGACTGTTGAGTCTTTACTAACTGTGACTATGGAGCCTGCACCTTCTGATCCTATTTGGGACATTGTGACTACCATTTCTTAGGCTTGGAGCCCTGATAACCCTGTGAGGGCTTTTGCTACTACTGCTATGGTTTTTGGTGCTAAGACTATTGGCCCTTAGAGGACCCTACTATATAGTTTTAATTCTCTTTCTAAAAGGGCTTATGTTGGGTAGAGTTTCAATTCTGAGACTGATCCTGTGACTCCTATCTACCCCGAGTATCCTCAGCAACTAGTGCTATCTCAACTACTTGTCTAAAGATGGTAGGGAAGGCCAAATAGACTAGACCATGGAGTGAGAAATTTAGGCCCATAATGAAGTGATGTACTTGTAGTTCCTCGTCCTTCATGTATTCAACATATGGAAGGAGCTCGAGAAACCTGCTCTCATACTAAGCTACTATGAGATCCCTCTGATATAGAGAATGAAATTCCTCTATCCGCTTCTGTTTGAAGTGCTTGGATAGGTACCTCTTTCAAAATCTCTCCAAGAATGACTCCCATGTGAGGGTATCCATCCTCACTACTCCTATAGTATCCTCCTAATGCCACCAATAGGAGGCATCTCCCCTCAGCTGATGGACTGCTAGACATGCCTTTAGATTACTCCCATAAGGACATAATCCAAAGCATCGTTGTAGACTCTGCAACTAGGCCTCTGCTACTGTGCCCTCAATAGAACTAATATAGAATGGTGGCTGGAGTTGTATGAACTCCCTAATATCATCTCCTACATGTCTAGGAGGTATATCAAGTGGTGGTCCTCTCTGATGCATCGACTCACCCTCATGCTTGCCCTATCCCTCTACCTACCTCAGTGGGGGACTCCTACTCCTCTCTCTGCAACTGGCCCCGCCTCCTCTGGGTCCCTTTGCTTCCACTTTAGGAATTTGATGCCCTGGTTGTACTATAGGTGGTAGCCTCTGTTGAACTACACAATCAATATCTAAAGGGCATCCAAAATGTCTTGGTTCGGGTTCCATGGTGGTGGTGGTGGAGGTGGTGGTCCATCCTCCTATTTCACTCTACCACCTCTCACCCTATGACCTCTGCCTCATCAGTTGCTTTGTGTAATGGGAGACATCGTACACAATTTAAATTTTAGATTATGTTTCAGAAGCATAATGGTTTTAGGTTCCTAGTGTTGAAACACAAGCTCTGATACCAAAATGTCATGCCAAAAAATACAAAGGGCAAAAACACATGTAATAAATTTTTTTCTTTTCAAATATTAAAGCAATAATAATTAAGTTCACTAAGTTCGATAAGTTTATTTCATAGACTAAGGCATAGGCACATTATAAGACATAACAAGTTCTCCTAACAACACCTTAAGACTACATCTTAGTTTTAACAAAGACATGTAGGAAAAATCATTCGTTGCTTAATTTATTTCAACATTTATTATATTACATTTTTATAAAAGAAAAATGAAATACCAATGACCATTTAATTAAAAACTATCAAGTCCTAACTTAGACTTACTAACATTTCTTAATACTAAAATTTAACATCAAAATTCATAACATATTTCATACCCTTAAATAAAACAAAATTAATCTACATACATAAAACATAAAAAGAGCTATTTAATCACTTACCATGTCTAACCTCTAGCATTTATAAATAAAATTTTTCTAAAAACAAAACTCCATTTAAAAATATTAACTATTAATTTATACTTTATAAATGATATATAGACTTTGACTAAAAGTGCATACTTAAATAATTAACAACTAACTAGAATTTATTAAACTTTACAAATTAAATCTAATACTAATCTTCATTATTAAAATAAAACTAAACTAACAAATTTCTTAAATTTAACTAACCTACAATTTTATTATTGCTAAATTTTACAATAACAAAACTAACTACTATTTAAAAAACAATATAATCACTTAACTTTAAAAAATAATACTAATACTTAAAACATATTAATTAAATTACTAAAAAGTTAAAACTAACTAATAATTAAAACTAAAAACTAATCTAATAAAAAACTAACTAAAATTTAAAACTTTACTACATACTAAAATCTAAAATTATTAAATACTAATAACACTTACTAATACTATTTTAAAAACTAACATAACTTCTAAAACTTTATTAAAAAAAAATAATAATTTTAAAACAAATCCTAACTAATACTATACTAAACTAAACTAAACTAATAAATGAAAAATACTAATATCTTAACTTTACTAACCTATCTAAAAAAATTCTAATTTTAACTTAATTAAACAAATATAATAACAAATTACTAACATCTAATATTTTCAAATACTAACCCACCCCTTAACTACCTAATCCACCCCCACTCATGCCTAGATTTCTTCTCACCCTAAAAAAATGATGCAAGATATTTTCTAAGAAAAAGGTATGCCTATTGTAAGAGAAAAGCAAAAAGGTGAAAAGGGAAAAAAAAAAAAGTCTAAACTTTATACAAGCCCGCACTTTCAAATTTGCTCATTAATTTCATGTGCAACTTGGCTGTTATGTCATATTGACATAGGGGCACGTGAGAGCTTAAGCCAACCCACAAAGAGCTTGAAAAAAATAATTTGCATTTATGTGTATAAAGTTTTCTACGTAAGTGAGGATAGGCTTAGGATATTTTTTAATTATGTTTTGAATTCTTCTTCTTCTTCTTCTTCTTTTTTAGTGACTTTTTTAAAGGAGGATCTTTAAGGGAATATTCCCTATTGTCTCAAGGGAATTAATTTTTTTCCCTCATATAAAATCCAGAGACATTTTGTTTTAGGAGGGGTAATTTTTTTTTCAAGGCCATATTTTTCTAAGTGTTAGTTTTTTTTTTAGTGCAACTATTTTTATAACAAGAGGTATATATATTGTTTTACCAAATACTTAGTTAAACAAAGGGGTTGTATTTTTTTTAAGAGTGATAATAGGATCAAATGTAATACATGAATATTTGAATTGAAATATTTTAACTTCCTAATACTCACAAAAATAACAAAATGAGATACAAATCAAACAATGATTCTTCTTTAACATATTTTGATTTTTAAATGAAAATTTAAACGTCATCATTTATCGAATTAATCCAAATAGAAATAATATGATTATGAGACATACAAATGTCATAGTAAGGGAAACATCATCACATCTGATTTTCTTTAGTAACATATTCAAAAACTAAAAAACTATAAGACTCATATGCAAGAATATTACTCAATTATCTTTTTCTATCGAACCACCTAATTCAAAGGTTCCATTGGGAAAGAACTAGGAAGAAAACCTAACATTGTTGCCATTTTCATAAAAAGTTAACAATAATGTTTTTACATAGGATTTCAATCTCGAGGAGAAATCTCCCAACATAACTAAATTTCAATAAAAATTCTAAATTTCCTTCTTGGCTCCACAATAGGGGAAACCATTACAAGTTCTGCAACACATCACGGTGATCATGGAGAGAATGAAAATTGATTGGGAGACAACCAATCATAACATGAAGACAAAATCAAACATTCACCCCTATTTTGGGTTTGCACAATAGGTTAGGCATTGAACCAAACTAGGGAGAAGGTGGATTTTTCCAATAGGAGATGTCAGACACAACACCATAACAGGTACCCTTTTGGAGCTAAAAACTGAAAAACTTTTGTTCTTCCATTCTTACATTCCAAAACTCGAAATGTGGTTTGTGCTGATGAGTAGGGGACCATAACACCCTACCCTCTCTCTCTCTCTTCTCATCCTGAGAAGAGACTCTACACTATTGAAGTTCAACTAAAGACCTCCTCCTGTACATGACCACTTCTGCCCTATTTGAGGGTGAGTAATGCCATTACAACCCATACAATCCCTTTGAATTTCAAATCAAAATACAAGACAGAAATATTTAAGAAAACCTATTTCAATCCCTCCCAAACATACTCAACAGACACACGAACATACAAATGCAAACAAAATAACTTTAGCATGAAACCAAATATAAAAAACATGAGCTAAGAGATTCCTACCTTCACAATAAAGTTATGAAAATTGAACAAATTTGAGATGAACTTCCTTTCCTCTCCTTGTCCTTCAATCTTGAAATGCTTTCTAAAACTAGAGGTTGAGTGAACACTCATTCCCTCTCAAAATTGCCTCTAAATAAGATCCTAAACTCAACCACTCCAAAAAGAAATAACTCCCCCACTTGCCTAAAGTTCTAGAGGCTTCTAACTCAACTAGACATAATGTTAAACTCAAGGTGGAGTTAAAGTTATCCAACTCATGAAGAAAAAATTCAATTTTTGCAATAAAGCAAAAAATAGGGTTTTTGAGTGACCATAAAAGTCAACAAAAGGGGCTAGGGGGGTGGAAAATGCCCCCAACCCATACCCATACTCTTTAGGTACTTAGATTTCATGATCTTAGGCCTTTAGGATTAATTAGGGACCTATCAAAAGCTAGGAAGTTTTAGGACTTTCTAACAACCTTCAAAAATGCAGATTACTCACTAATCTTGATTAGGGTAATTAACCTTGATTACTAACTGATTGGCAAAAAGGTCACTTACCTAGTCTGACTTAGATCTTTAGGTTACTCGGTTAACCCTAACTATCATGCTGGAATGTATATAGAACTCATGAGTGTCAAGTGACACTATAAAATCACTATTATGAAACATTAACATTTAAAGATTACAAAATGATACATTCCTTCAATCGATGATACAAATAAAATACCAAAAATGAGGTTTGTGTCTTTCGTTAGATTCAACCTTGGTTTTCACAATCAGTACATAGGGTTTAGTTTTGTTTCTCTATTAGATCTTTTGGCTAAAATATCCTGCACACTCATTGCACACATTAGTAGCTAAAAAAAATTACATATATATATATATATATATATATATATATATATATATATATATATATATATATATATATATTACATACATACATATATATATATATATATGTATATATGTATGCATATATATGTATGCATATATATATATGCATATATATATATATATATATATATATATGTATATATACATATATATATATACATATATATATATACATATATATGTATGTATGTATGTATGTATTTATGTATGTATGTATTTATGTATGTATGTATATATATATATATATATACACACATGTATCAGGGAAATCACGTAAATTAAAACATCCATCTTTAAATAACCAGTTGTTTATCTCGTTCTATTCATATTCTTAATCATTTAAATTGCTTAATCAAAGTGTTAATTCTGCATTCACTTTCTACACTACTTCATCAATATGCATGTTCATAAAACATTAATAATGTCATAAAACATTAATAATGTAATCAAACATATGAAAGTAAAACATCACACAACATAAGATAACATTATAATGTTCAGTGTATCTAGTAGTGTCTCAACATATCAATTCATGAGTATCAAAATAGTAATGTATCAACTATTCTATGATGGGTTAGGGTGAGGCCTCACACTTTCTTTGTCTCTTTCTTGGACACTTCTTCCTTTGATTTGAATTTCTCTATTTATTTTTTAATGTGTTTCCTCTTTTTCTGACCCATGGATGTAACTAATGTATTTCTCTTTTTCCCTAGACCATTGGCCATTTATTTCACTCTCTTATGTTTAGGTGGCTCAATTGGTTCCTATTTTAATTATGCAAATCTTTTTGATCTTTTGGTGTTAGGTGGAGTAGCTGACTAAAATTTAATTATACTAGCATCTTCCTCATCTTTTGAATGAACATGTAGAACAAATGGTGGTTGCACAAGTGCAACTTTTGCATAAGGTGCACTAGGTGTCTGCGTAGATGGTACTACTACTATTACTCCCTTTGTTGCTCTATCAATGGCTAATGGCTTGGCAATAAGAATATCATATTTCCCACTTGGTTTCATTTCCATTTCTTATCAAATTCTTCTTTTTTCATACTTGATTCCTTGAGTATACTATCTATCTTCTTATCAAATCTCTTCTTGATATCCTTACTATGCAGTTCAATGTCTACTTCTTTGACTTTTTCTTCATAGGTGCCCCACCTAGGACACTTCTTTTCCTTCTCTAATTCTTGAATGACCTTCACATAACCTTCAATTAATTCCTTTTCATCTTATATCCTATAGGATCAATAAAATTTACTCTTGGTTCTACTACTTCAATGTAAGTAACATCAATTTCAACCATAAAACAAATTTCATTTTTATACTTCTCAACTAGAGATGGTGGTATTTTAAATATTTGCTTCATTTCTGTTTGAAAAGTTTTCATCAGCCAAGTGATATCTTCTTTCATTCTATCATCTAGTTGCTTTCTATAATAATGTATGATCAGATCCATTGTACATATGTTAGAATTCCATTCAAAACTTGGCATATGAGGGAACTTCCCTATTACTTGGAAAAATATATGACAATAAGGATTCAAATATAAATATTTCATTATTGGTCTTCTTTATTCTTTATATGTTTTCTAGTAGTTCTTGCTTCAAAATCTCACACATATTAACTTTCTCTCTTTTCACAGTCATCATGTATGATGCATGGATGAATCCTACAACTATAGAGTCCAATCTAGAACTATAATTCAATGTATATCCAATTATATTTCTTGCACGTCTAACATTATCTTCCTTGATCATATCCAACTTTGTGTTTCTTCCATCTAATATTATTTTTAGGTTCGTTTCCACTAGCTTCTTAATAGTCTTAAAATTTACAAGGTTATTACCCTCATTGCTCAATCTAGTTAATTTTTGAATCATGCCATTATCAATCATAACAAGTATGTCTCCTACCTAGAACATATCTTCATGTACATGATTAAGAATTATCCTTATCCACTCACAGTTATCAAATTTTGAATAAAACATGCTCTTAGTAATGTTTAGGTCTCCCAAATTTTCTAGCCCTCATTTTAGTGTTAGGTCATTGTTGTATACCATGTTCATGTCTTTATGAGTATCATTGTCTCCTATCGACTCAAATTTATAGTGAACATAGGTACATATGTCTTATACGTGAAAAACCCTACTGGAAAATTGTGAAAATTCTCATGATGGTTCATCTTCTAATGAAATGTATGTGTGCTTCTTACACTTGTTTCTAGGTTTCGCACTCACATAAAAAATAATTGAGGTTTCCTTTTTTCAAATTTAAACTTCAAATTACAGTAACACAAGTGACAGATACCTCAATTTTGTGAAACTTAGGGCTTCCTGAATTCACTTTCCAATCTAATTCAAAACACTTCAATTTTTCTCTTAAATTCACTCCAAGGAATCCTTAACTTCTTACATTATCAAATGGTACTCAAAAATCCAATTTCAACCCTTAAATCTCTTTTAATTAACCTATGCACTAATTGTGCAAGTATGCAAGTGATAAAAAGTTATTTTTGTTTAGTAATGAGCTTCTTTTACTTCATGCACTCACATATAATCTTTGAATCTCATGTGCTCTTAACCATAGATTCCTTACATCCTAATCTACCTCATACTAACTTTGCAAATCTCAATTCCTTCCCTAACATTTCCTATAATGTTCTAGTGCTAATTCTATTATATTAATTGATGAAATGAACCACTCAATTGATAATTAATGGTTGGTGACTATCGTTGACTTTAATATATTTTTAGATGCTTCACTTGATTGAATTTCCAACAAAAATTATGAACTTCTTTTTTCCTTAGCTTTAACAAATGATTCATCAAGGTTTCCTACAAGATCTGTAATATTCTCTTTCTAACTATTATTGTTATTCTCATTCCTTCTATTATTGTTCATATTCCTTCTAGGGTTTGGGTTTCTCATTTTATTCCTCATGTTGTTAGGAATTATCATATTTTTCACCCTACAAAATCTTTTTGTATGACCCAATTTGTTACACATTTGACAAACTATAACATTGTTTCCATATCTAGGTCTTGATTGTGCTTTGCAATTTCTAGCTATATGCCCAAAGTTATTGCATTTATAAAACATGATGTCATTCCTTATAACATTGGTTCCTCCAATAACTCTATTAGTTGCAAGTTTAGTACCTCTAAACATTCTACTACTACCATTATTGATTTTAGGTTTCCTACATTCAATAGCTCTATGACCAAAACCATGACAATTATAATGATAACTAGAAAGGGGTTTAAACAAGCTACCTGTGTTGTCCTTTTTCATGTGACCAAATTTATTGCATGCATAGCATATTCCATCTAAATTGGTTCCTTACTTCTTTAGGTGATTCAACTTGTTTAGTTTTCTTAGGTATACCTTTATATTGATTTGACTCAACCTTGTTCAGATCTTCTTTTTCATGCACATGATGACGGATCGCAATATTTGGTTCCTTTGTAAGTTCATTTTTCTTAGATGATTCTCCTTCAAAATATCTAAGACTAGCCTTATCATAAAATCTCTATATATAGATATTCCCATCGAGCTTCTTAGTGAAACTTCAGTTGGTGTTTTGAAACTACTATTAGAAATTCTTTAGAATAACGGGGGGGGTGTGAATCAGTTATTCAAGTTCCAAATGTCCTAATAAAACTTTTTTGCCAAGTAAAGTGAGCCCATTAAACTATTCGTGCATCCAAGCTAAACTTTCTACTTAGCAAGTTACTGTAAAATCAACATGCAACAATAAGACTTGAAAGATCAACACATAACATAGTGATTTATGTGGAAACCCAATTTGGGAAAAACCACCAATAACATGCTACCCAATTCTCACACTTTTGAAGTGATGCCCAATGAAAGGCCTACCCTATTAAAGGCTACAACACACTGTTAAATGTGACCTAGTTAAAGGATTCCAACCACCCTATTAGAAGTGGGCCTAGTTAGAGGACTTTAGAACATTCATTTGCAATGCCACCCTATAAAAAGATTTACAAATGGCTATTAAACCAACCTATGTCCATAGGATTTTACCCTAACTGATACAATTGTTAGAGTGTAACAACAAGGGCTTTTGACTTGATACAACTCATAACTTAACTTGCAGATTTCATATCTCAGTTCAGCTCTCAAATTTGCTTGGCTTTCAGTCTCTACAACTTTGATAGCTTGTCCTCCTTCCAAGCTTCATCTCCTTAAGACTCCATGCTCAATATACCAGTGCAATCTCCTATATGGACACTTATCGAAGTAGAGTCTCTGTGCTTCATTCTTTCTTCTCAATGCCTTCTCCTTGACACCCTTCAACCACTTCAACTAGCAACTCTTACTTCTTGACATGTGACTCCTTAAATAGAAGTCTAGAATGTTCTTCTCACTTGAATCTTCCCACTTTTAATTTTAGATCAAATGGATTAGGTAGGATTCAATGAATCTACCCCTTATCTTGTTCTTTCTAGAAACATCATAAAGAATCCTCCTGAATTCGCCCAAAAATGGTTTACCTAAAATTTTGTGCCACTAGTTCATCATCCTTATCTTCCATCTGGTTCACAAAATTCAAGGTAACAAACTTGTCGGCTCAGATTTGACAAATCTTTGACTTTTGAAATAATGCAGCAGCTCGACACTATTGAATTTCTAATGCTCGACACATACTGTGTTACTTAGCACCAACTAAGTTTTACTAATGTTCGGCACTTATTACTTTCTCGGCACCTTCTATTTCACTCAACACACACTAGATTTTACATTTTCTTAGCTCCTTCTATTTCACTTGGCACATACTAGATTTTACATTTGCTCAACACTAACTGAAAATCTACTCGGCATGAACTAGCTTGCTCGGCACCCACCAATGAACTTAGTCAAGTTTTGCATACAACCTTGTTTCAACTTATTCTTCTAGAGTTTCTAAGTGTGGTCAACCTTTGTATCTTCAAGTATATTATCAATACATAATTTTATCATTTTCTTAACTACTTGTACTCCATTACAAAACCATTAGCCAACCTTTCCCTCAGGTGCTTTTGTTACATCTCATTGATTAAATCCTCTTCATCAATTAACTAAGTGATAGTACTTGGATCTTATAAGCAATTTTCATTTAGAAAATAGTAGGTTTGACATCAGTGACAAAACAATGATTGAAAACATTCTTTATATCATCGATCTCCCTCTTTGCAACAGTCTCCCTTTTTCAATAATGATCTTTTCAATTAGATTTCCAATAATCTTCCTCTTTGGCATTAATGGCAAACCAAACTGATCGACCAAGTTATCAAAATGCTAACTAGGTTAAAACAATAAGTCAAATGCCAAGAAGAAATTTTTTACCATTGCTATTTTCATCAGCTTTCATATCTCCCTCTTTGCTGATACATTATCTTTTGATTGATCTTCTAACTGCTATTTCCCTTTCTTCTTATTTTTTGCTATTCTCCCTCTTTTAAATTTTCTACTTCTCCCTTTACATATATGATTGCTCTTCCTCTTAACTGTTATTTCTCCCTCTTACATTTTGTTCCTTTAAATGTGCTATTTCTCCCTTTGCACATTATTTCTCCAATTTATATGCATTGTTCAATTTTTTCTATTCTAGTACCATCTATTTCTTTTGATTAGTTTAGCTACTTCTCCCTTTGTCCATTTTCTCTAGTGGATTTGATCAGTTTCTGTTGTTTCTCCCTCTTTGACAACAATGCAAAAGATACATTGTTTTAGCATCTTATCATGCAAGTATAGCATTTATAGGAACTCCAATTCCTCCCTCTATCACCTTGCTTGTGACTTGTTTGGAAATTTAGTACTTTGATTACTTTAGGCAAAAACTTAAAGTAAATATCCTCTGCATCAATTTATAACATTTCAACAATCAACTCATTTGATGTAGGGCAGTCTTGCTATTGCTCAAATAGCCTTGGATAGGGGTATCACCCCTAACTTACTTCTAAGATACTCAAATGCATCTTTAGGTAATGCTTTTGTGAAGATGTCAGCAATTTGTTCCTTTGAGCTGACATATTCCATCCTCGCTTTTCTTCCACCAATTCTCTTACATAGTGATACTTAATTGCAATGTGCTTTGTTTTGGCATGCATCGTAGGATTCTTTAATATGTTGATGGCACTAGTGTTATCACAATGGAGTATCACAGGTTCAATCATTTCTTCCTTCATACCTTGTAACAAATGTTTGATCCATAGAATATTGGTGCAGTTGATAGCAGCACAACATACTTAGCTTATGTTGTGGACTGTAAGGTACAACTTTTCTTTTTACTAGTCTAAATGACTAATCTTTTACGTAAGAAAAGTAATCCTCCATTGGTGTTTTTTCTATCATCAATATTACCTCCCCGATCTACATTACTGTAGGTTTTCAACTCAAACTTTTCACTTCTCTTGTAATATAATCCAAAGTCATCAGTTCCTTTTAGATACCTCAATATTATTTTTATTTCCACAAGATTATTTTCTCTTAGATTCACAAAAAATATTTCCACTATTCCAATAGCTAATGCAATGTCTGGTCTACTATGCACAACATACTGCAACTTTCCAATCATTGATCGATACATTGTCTGATTTACTTTAGCTGACTCATCATTCTTGGATAACCTATGTCTTGTTACAATTGGTGTACTAACTAGTTTTGAATCTTCTAAGCCAAATTTCTTGAGTATCTCCTTGATATATTTTGATTGGGTCACAAATATACCATGTTTTAGTTGATGTACTTGCAATCCAACAAAGAATTTGATTTCTCCAAACATTGACATCTCAAACTCATGTTTCATCTAATTAGCAAAATCTTTGCGTAGGGCATCTTTTCCTCCAAATATTATATCATCAACAAAGATTTCAGATATCAAAATGTCTTTACCTTTTTTTTCCTTGATATACAGGTTGCTATTGTCATCTATTCTCTCAAATCCTATCTCTACAAGATATTTGTGAAGTCTCTCATACCATGCTCTAGGTGCTTGTTTCAAACCATAGAGTGCTTTATGTAGTTTGCAAACCATATCCTTATGTTTGTCATCAATAAATCCCTCTGGTTGTTCTATATAGACTTCCTCTTCTAGTATACCATTCAAAAAAGTAGACTTTACATTCATTTGTAGACTTTGAAACCTTTGTATGAAGCATATGCAAGTAGTGTTCTTACTCCTTCCATCCTTGCAATAGGGGCAAATGTTTCTCCATAGTCTAGTCCTTCCTCTTGTGCATCCTTTGCAAACTAGTCTAGCCTTATTTCTTGTGATCTCACCATTCTCATCTAGCATGTTCCTAAACACCCACTTGGTACCAATAACATTCTTATTAGTTGGTCTTAGAACTAAGGTCTAAGTTTTTTTCTTCTCAATTTCTTCTTCCATAGCTTTATACCAATCATCATCTTGTAGTGCATCTTTCACTATTTTAGGTTCAATCTTGCTCAGCAGACATGATTCATTCCTTAGTCTATTGCTTGTCATTGGTCTGGCATCCTTGTCACCAATGATTTTTTTTGTAGGATGATGTCTTCTCACATACTTGGATAGTCTTGGTTCTATCCTTCTTTCCATGTTTGGTCTTTTAGCTTTAGAGTCATTGTGCATGTCTCTTTCAGGTATTTCTTCATCTCTTTCATGTGCACTAATTTTAGAATCAAAATGTGCATTTTCTTCATTCTATAACTCAGCTTCTAAATACAGCTCGACATTCACTAGGTGTGACTCGGCTGATACAGAAACTTGTTGATTCCCAACTTGATTGGAACCATCTTCTTCAGTAGACATTCCTTCATAGAAATATAAAAAGGATCTATACTCCTTTGGTTTCTTGGATTTATTAACCTAAGCTTTTGCATGCTCATCAAAATTTATATTTGCACTCTCCACAATCTTGTTATTGTTAGTATTCAAACACTTATATCCTTTACTTCTAGTGGAGTATCCAAGGAATATGCCTTCATCACTCTTTGCATTAAACTTTCCATTTCTAGAATCTTTAATAATATAATAGTTACAACCAAATACTTTGAAATATTTTACATTGGGTGAGTGAGCATACCATAATTCAAAAGGTGTTGCATTTGTACCTTTCTTGAATTTAACTTGATTCAAGGTGTAAACAGTAGTTCTAATAGATTCTCTCTAGTACTTTAGTGCAACATTCTTTTCCATCATTAATATTCTTGCACAATCCATCACTAATCTATTCCTCCTTTCTATAATGCCATTCTATGGGGGAGTTCTTGGTGCTGATGTTTGTCTTTTGATTCTTTTTTCATTGCAAAATGTTTCAAATTCTTTTGATGTGAACTCTCCACCTCTGTCTAATCTTAAGCACTTATTTCTCAACCCTAGCCAAATACCACTTAAACATTTGAAATGCATCAGATTTCTATTTTAAGAACATGGTAGTCATCATCCTAGAGTAGTCATCCATAAATAGCATTATATATATGTCTCCTTTGTAGCTTTGCACTTCTATTGGGCCACATAAATCTATATGGACTAACTCTAATACTTCTTTAGAAGTGTAAGTTTTTCTTTTGAAACTTGACTTGGTCATCTTTCCTAGCTGACACTATTTGCACATTATATTGTCAAGCTTCTTTAGTTTAGGAAATCCTCTAACTCTCTTCATTTTGCTGATGCTAATCAGATTATCAAAGTTGACATGACATAACCTTTTATGCCATAGCCACACATTATCAAGTTTTACAATAAGACATGTTGCATCTTCCATATCTAGGTAAAACAAATTACTCCTAGTTTGGTCACCTTTTCCTATTAGATTTCCATCAATGTCATAGATTTTGGTAGTTTTATTTTCAAATTCTACTTTGCAACCTGTATTCCCTAATTGTGACACACTCAGTAGATTGTAGTTTAATCCTTCAACATAATATGCATTATCACATGAAATTTTCTTTGTAAGTTTAATAGAACCTTTTCTTTTGATTAGACATGGAGCATCATTTCCAAATATAACACTATTTCCATCATATTGAGTAAAGGTAATAAACTTACTTTTGTCTCGTGTCATCTGATGTGAGCACCCACTTTTTATGATCCACCTATCATTTTTGTTCACATAGGTTACCAATGCTATTGCCTCATCTTCATTTGATTCATCCTTCATGGCTACCTCATCATCATGTTCATCAGAATCTTCTTCTTCAACAATGTAGCACTTTTTGCCTTTGTCTTTGTAATATTTGCCATCATCTTCTCTTATATTCTTGTTCTTGTTACCTTCTCTGTAGTTCTTCTTCTAAGTGCATCTTGCAAAAATATGTCCTACTTCATTGCAATTGAAACATATGATAGGAAACTTATCTTTGAATTTACCTTTGCCTCTATGAAATCTTCTGGCCAATAATGCTTCCAATTGTTCCACATCTTCTTCATTTGTGCTACTGTCACTGGTTGCATATTTTATCTTTTTCTTCTCCCTTTTTGGTTTCACTTCCTTAGTGTCTTTCAATGATAGCTTGGCCTTGAAATTAGATTCATGATTCTCCAGTCTATAGTTATCAAAGTTGGATAACTCAAATGTAGTAAGTCTTCCTAATATTCCTTCAAAAGTTAGTGTTTAGTGTGTTTCTTGGTGTGCACCTTAACTCTTGTATGGCTAAAAATCTAATAGCATAGATGGAGAGCAAGGTTTTTAAGAATTTTTTATTGACAATATCATATTCTAAATTACCACCCAAACTTCTTATTACACTTACTACTTCTTTCATTCTAGAGGCATATTGAGCAACATTCTCACCTTTCTCCATTTTTATGTCATCAAACTTTCCTCTAAGGCTTTCTCTCTTTGCTCTTTGGACATTCTGATCTCCTTCATAAATATTAGTCAAGGCTTTCCACATCTTGAATTTAGAGTCACATCCCTTGATGTCATCAAATTTAGCATAGTTGAGGGTAGAGGCAGTCTCTAGTATTGTCTGATTGTGATCTTTCTTTTTATTCAAATCTTCTACAGTAGGGGCTCTAGCTGGATCAACATGTTCCACTTCAATTGAAGTTTTTGCATGATCACCTATTGGTCCAAGGTGCAACTTCATTAAACTTTTCCATGCAGTGAATTTATCTCTATTGAGCTTGGGAACTTCTCTCTTAGACATCTTGATCTTCCTACTTCTAGTACTTTTAAACTAAATCAACAAATGGCTCTGATACCAATTGTTAGAAATGCTTTAGAATAACTGAGAGGGGGGGCCAGGGGGTGTGAATTAGTTATTCAAGGTCCAAATGTCCTGATAAAATTTTTTCACCAAGTAAAGTAAGCCCATTAAACTATTCATGCATCCAAGGTAAACTTTCTACTTAGAAAGTTACTGTAAAATTAACATGCAAGAATAAGACATGAAAGATCAACACATAGCATAGTGATTTACATGGAATTCAAATTTGGGAAAAACCACTAGTAACATCCTACTCAATTCTCACTCTTCTAAAGTGATGCCCTATGAAAGGCCTGCCATGTTAAAGGCTACAACACACTATTAAATATGACCTGGTTAAAGGATTTCAACCACCCTATTAGAAGTGGGTCTGGTTAGAGGACTTTAGAACACTCACTTGGAATGCCACTCTGTTAATGGATTTATAAGTGGCTATTAAACCAACCTAAGTCCATAGGATTTTACCCTAACTAATACAATTGTTAGAGACTAACAACAAGGGCTTTTGACCTAATACAACTCAAAACTTAACTTGCAGATTTCAGATCTTAGTTCAGCTCTCAAATTTTCCTACCTTTCAATCTCTGTAGCTTTTATAGATTGTCCTCCTTTCAAGTTTCATCTCTTTGAGTCTCCATGCTTGATATACTAGTGCAATCTCTTATATGGCCACTTATCAAAGTAGAGTCTTTGTGCTTTGTTCTTTCTTCTCAATGCCTTCTCCTTGACACCGTTCAACCACTTCAACCAACAACTCTTCCTTCTTGACCTATGACTCCTTAAATAGAAGTCTGGAATGCTCTTCTCACTCGAATCTTCCCACTTTTAATTTTAGATCGAATGGATTAGGTAGGATTCAATGAATCTATCCCTTATCTTGTTCTTTTTAGAAACATCATGAAGAATCCTCCTTAATTCACCCAAAAATGTTTTACCTAAAATTTTGTGCCACCAGCTTATCATCCTTATCTTCCATCTGGTTCACAAAATTCAAGGTAACAAACTTGTTGGCTCAGATTTGGTGAATCTTTTACTTTTTAAATAATGTAGTAGCTCAAAACTATTGAATTCTTGATGCTTGACACATACTATGTTACTCAGCACCAACTATGTTTTACTGATGTTCGACACTTATTACTTGCTCAACACCTTATGTTTCACTTAGCACACACTAGATTTTACATTTTCTTAGCTCCTTCTATTTCACTTGGCACACACTAGATTTTATATTTGGTCAACACAAACTAAAAATCTGCTCAACATGAACTAGCTTGCTCGGTACCCACTAATGAACTTAGTCAAGCTTTGCAGACAACCTTGTTACAACTTATTCTTCTAGAGTTTCTAAGTGTGGCCAACCTCTGTATCTTCAAGTTTATTATCAATACATCATTTTATCATTGTCTTATCTGACCCTTGTACTTCATTACAAAACCATAACTCAACCTTTCCCTTAGGTGCTTTTGTTACATCTCATTGATTAAATCCTCTTTATCAATCAACTAAGTGATAGTACTTGGATCTTATAAGCAATTGTCATTCCAAAAAATAGTAGGTTTGAAATAAGTAACAAAAAAATGATTGAAAACATTCTTTATATCATCAATCTCCCTCTTTGCAATAGTCTCCCTTTTTCAATAATGATCTTTTCAATCAAATGTCCAACAACTACAGGTTCCAAAAACCCTGTACCAGGATACATAATGAAGCTAGATGCCTAGGGGTCAGCTATTTTCCATGTTCAACATGAATTCACTTAGATTTGGACCAAATTAAACAAAGAACACAACGGCTTTCTACTCTTTATGCTTTGCAGGGCCAAGGCAAGTACACCTAGGGATTATGTATCTTATTCTCTGATAATCCTCTCCAATACTTACTCAGTAATATTTTTCTTCTTATATCTATCCCTTATAGAAGAAAAATGGTAAAAAATCTTCTTGAATTTGCAACAAACTCCATGATATACATGAACCAAATATAAGACATAGGAAAGCTATTACAAATAAGTGAATGACCCACAATATAGCTCTTTTTAACATAAATGAAACAATTGATTTTGATTTATATGTGTATTGTGTAACCAAATGACTACATCAATTTGTATCACAATTTATGATTATTTCCTTATCCATTGCTATATAGAGTCACACCAATAAATATTGACCTATTTTAATTGGATTGTAATTAAATTTATTAGTCGTCAACCCTAATTTCTATTCTTATGATATCCCTCCTATATGCCTAGAAAACCTATCAATTCATTGAAGCATTTATTTAATACCTTGAATTAAAGAAAACAATGAAATGACATATAACCTACCCCAATTGCATTAAATTGAAAGAAATTTTCTCATTTAATATCAAAATAACAAGCACATGAAAATGGAGATAGAAATCAAAGACACATATATTCCGAACTTCTTCTTTGTATTAATCTTCCTAAAATATAATAAATTACTAATATGAGATTTAGAATATAACTCAAGATGTGACAAATTCTAATATTCACTATATTCTTGGAGTACAAAATTGAGGCAACATACAATTAACACAAAAACTGGACCAACTGCAAATAGTGGAGACTTTAAAAAATTATACAGGACTCAAACCCTCACTCAACATCTTGGAAATCCTTTTATAGATAAGGATTGTAACAATTTTTAGATGGGAGGACACATCTCAAAAATTAATTTGAAAGCAAATATAAAGATATTTTTACATGTTTATTTTTACAAACATTGTTTGTATTCATACAAAATTGGGGAAGTAGTTCTGTAATTAGAAGGTGGCACTTTCTACAGGTGTCTTTAACATAATTCTATTTGTACTTTAAGAAATTGTCACTTTCATTTCCTTTTCTTTACTTTTTCTCTTTTTCCCTTTTGTTGTGACTTTAATTGCTCAATCACTTTCTGTGGATGGTAAAGCCTTTATTCCTACTGTAACCTCCTAAATGGCTATGTATGTTTCCACATCTGGCTAGGTGGCATCTCTGATTCCATTTAACTCTTCAAGGTATTTTGTCTATTTAGAATCTGTTATATATTTGACCTCTACAATTACTTTACCCATCTCTGACTCTAATTTGTATAGCATATCAATTAAATCATAAACAACTACAATTTCTGCCTCACCATTGTAGTATGCCATAAACCTAGAGCGATTTGAAATCTCATCAAAAGAGGATGACCATTCCTAACATTCCCTAAATCCTCCATTTCCATCTAATATGCTAGGTACAAAATTTGGTGCTCTTGTAGCAATTAACTTCATCTTATTCTACATCAATTGTAATTTTCCTACGAAGAAACCATTTAACTTGTTTACCTTGTTAATTAATTTTTTGACACAAATGATTACCTTTTTTGGTAAGTCCTTCTTCTATGCCAGCATGGGTATAATGTTATCAAAAAATTTGGTATAAGGGCCCCATGTATTGAACAAAGGAGACAATAAGGCAATTTCCTCATAAAAATGATACTTTGCCCCTTGTATAACAAGATAATTACTATGCACATTAAATGAAGCATATTTTAAAGAATTTATCTTGTGAATTAGAAAATTCTTGATGGTTTTGATTTCTATCTCTTTGCTAGATTCTAATTCCTCCTCATCAAGAGAAATGGCTTGTGCCACCACATCCTCTATTTCAGGTGCTTGGCCCTCTATTTGTACACCTTTGTCTTCAATCTCTGTAGCATATCTAACATTGTTTTTTAATGCTACTATTTCATTTTCCAACCTAAGACTTTTCTATTCTAGAAAATAAGTCTTCTTCATTTCCTCCACATAATGCCTCCTGGTCTTGATGTACCTCTCATAGGCTCCTTCCAACTACTCTTCTTGGACATCAATGAATTCTACATTCTTGTACATAATCAGGTGCATGAGTTGGGAGTAGTGATGAAACTTGAAATTTTCTATCCTTCATTCTTGTGTTGCAACAACATTCTACTAGCTATGTAGGTGACATAGTCATACCCTACATTAGTGTACGGGTCCTAGATGTTCAATGCCATGATGTAGTGTGCAATAGTAGCATTCATATTTCCATCTGATCCCAAAACCTTGTTTAAACCAAAGACAGTATTCTAAAGATATCTTTGAAAATATTCAAGAGGCATAAAGTCTCCCACCTCCTTCTTCTTTGGTATTTCTCCTTTCTCCTTCTTTGCCATTGGGATGTGCCTTGTCATGTTTCTACCCATGTAGAAGCTCTTCTAATTTTTGAAATTTTTATTAAGTTTCTCTATGTTAATTGGTAATTATATAGGACCTCCCAAGTCAAAAGCTTCAATGAATGTCTCTTTGTCCAATGCATAGAGTATACTTCTATCTTTTCTATGGAATGCCTTGTTGACTAGATTATATGACTTTATCAATTCCTTAACTAGATCAACATCTACAAAAAATTCATGCATTATTAATTTTCCAAAGTTCCTTCTCCAAGGGTTTGATATTAGAACCTTCTCTATCCTATTCTTATAGAAATACAAAATTAATTCACTGTCATTCCTATCAGGCACCTCTACATCTTTGCAAAAATTGTACGGGTCTTTGAATGCATGATCATTTGTAGATTGAACATTGGAGGAACCTGGTAAGATGTATAGCCATTCATCTACAAAAGGGCTAGGGGTTTTTCCTTTCAAAGTAGATTCCTCAATTTGTACTTGTGCGATCAATTCTTCCTCCTTTTGCACCATAGCTTCAAAATACCATAATAGTTTTGAATTCTATATGCTAAATGTTTACTTTGCAACTTTGAATTCACTCTAACACTTCAAACTGTATGTAACTAATAATGAAAATCTTTGTTTTTCTTAGAATTTACCCATTTTTACAAATAGGAGCATAGTATTAATGTCAATAAAATTGACATGCTTAAAATCTTATCAATCCTTGAAAAGTTGAAGATGTCTTGACCTTTTTGACAGTTTGTACTTTCAGTTCACATTTCTTTTTCCAACTCAGATATTGTCATTTTAAATTTTTTTTATCCTCTTCAAAACTGAAGGTTGTGAAGTAGTTATCCCCTTTTATCTCTACTTCTCCATGGTTTCTTACTTTTCTTTATTTCTAGCTATGACCACGTGAAAATGGCTACTTTGATTGTTTCATACCTTCTCATCTTGAATCTCTAACTATTATATTAATGTTGTGATGTTGCAATGACAATTCATTCTCCACTTCACAACTCTATTATTTCATTCACCACATGGTCTTGTGAAAAAGTGATCGCTTTAGTCAAGCCCTTATTTCCTCCTTATAGCTATTTTATTTTACATTTCACTAATCACAAAGAAGTAGTGATGACTGCACCATTTACCATGTCTGCATCTTGGTAACATTAAGGTAGTCTATTTACAATCATGTTGCAAAGTGGAAAAATGCATTATTTTGACCCTTTCACAACTTCTCAGCCACTTAATCTTTTACTTTATTAATCATGGTAATCAAGCGAGACTGTTACTTAACATTTCTTTGCAACATCATTACCTTACAACCAAATTGTGACTTAAACCTTGTGAACTAGAGAAAGCCTTCAGGTTGACCTTTTCATAACTTCTCTGTGGCATATGACTTAATGCCTTTATCACATGTGATGCTCCGATGACCCAAACTCTAACCTTGTCACCTCTTTGTAATTATTAATCATATAACACTCATAAGTCGTTTGATGGTGTGATAACTATTTTAATGCTAACCATCATTCCTTTTGATGCTTCACAACTACAAAATTTAACTCACCTTTGAACCCAACAATGTTGCGATAACAAGCTTTCTCTTTTTCTCCACCTTAACCCCAAGTTATTGCTAACTATGAGAGATGTTGCAAAAAATTCACACTTAACTACCAAGATCATCTTTTGCCCTTTCATGACTTAACTTTCAACATGTGGAAAAAAAGATACGATAATGCAAATTAGGGTTTATCTCCACTTCGCAACTTAAAATTGAGAATCTATCTTGTGGATTGAAATGTTGTGATCACCTCTTCAATCTAACTATTGTTATCTTTCACAGCTTCACAACTAAAAACTTTAAATCACCTTTTAACCCAATGAAGATGTGCTACACACTATCTCCAATTCTCTACCACAACCTTAGGTTAGCTTTAACTACCCAAAAAGCTATGATGGTTTAGAAATTGTCTGTCATGGTTAACTTTCACATCATCACAACATAAAAACTCTTAAGCTAAAACCAATATGTGACCTTGTGATTTTAATGAATCTCCTCTTCGTAGCCCAAACTTGAAGGTTAACACTAATATCCATGATGTTGTGATGACCATGTTGATGACTGCTTCATAAATTTATAGTCATGAAGACAATCAAACATCATAATGGAGAGATGAAGCGATCAAGAAAATTTTGTGACAACGCAACTTAAGAGACTTAGGGATATGACTATAACATATGAAAATTATCAATAGACTTAGGGATATAAAAATCAACGCATAACCAATTTTTTTTTCACATATTCTTATTTTACACTTGATGTCAATTTGTGAATAATCCATCAAAACATAAAGTATAACTATTGCCATAGGGTTTTTTCATGAGGATAACAACATTTTTAGAAACCCTATGCAAAAAAAACATACTCTCTTCCTAATTTTTAGAAGATATCACAATTTTTTTGTCGAGGTGAAAAATCATGCCATTAGTGTCTCTATCTAGGGATGATGGATACACTATATCCATGCAAGAATCTAGAATTTCTAGTTCAAGCAGACCATATACATGACAACATTGGAGAGCAACACCTAACAAAACATGGGAAACAACATAATAGATAGGAAAACTAGACTGTATAGAGATTTACGTATAATGCAAAACCTAACTAATATTCATAGAAAGACAATTATTTCAACAAAAATACCTCTTCAAGAATTGTCCATGAACTATCAATTCTAGAATATCACCTAATAATTCCTTTATAAAATAAGAGTCTTCTCCCCAATTTTCATGAATTAGATATGGTCCTAACTAGATGGGATCAAATTTTCCATGTTTTCCTTTGTCTTCTAATCTGGCATTCCATTATAATACCATATCTTCAGACAGAAACTTTCTTAATACTATCCCATTGTCATATAAGTGCTTAACCTGGACATACAATTTTAGATTTTTAGCAAAAGCATCTCTTCTTGTTTCATTGAAATGCATAATATCATCCATTCTAATTTTCATTTCATCAATGAGATCATCATCATAATACTAGGCAAATTCATACATACCCCTTAAATTTGTCTAAGGCAACCTAGCTTGTATCCCACATACCAAATCAAAAGGTGTACATCCTATGGCCTTCTTCATTGTTACTCTATCAACCCAGAGTGCTAATGGTAATTTGGAATCCCATGCTTTTTTGTTTTCTTCTAGGATCGTCTTGGTGATCTTTAGTAGACTCTTGTTTCTTGATTTTGCCTATCCATTTCCTTGAAGATTATATGAGGATGAAGTGGATCTAGTTATACCATATTTTAAACAAAAGTTCTTGTTCTAAAACACATTGCATTGTCTATAATTATTTTCTCTTGACATCCAAATCTGACAATGATATTATTCAAGATAAAATACATCACCACTTTACTATTAGATTTTCTGGTAGGGATTACCTCTACCCATTTTGTAAAATAGTAGTATCCAAGCATGTCCTCCACTTGAATTATTTGCGAATTCACCTATAAAATCAATTCCCCATTATTGGAAGGGTTCTTGGACCTCTATTAGTTTTAATGATAGATTTCTAGAGAACTTTAATTTTCCACTAAATCTTTGACAAGCATCACATGTAGTGCCTATCTCTAGTTTGCTTTTCTATTATTATTGCTAAACTCTTTTAGTTTATGATTATGCTTGATGTTTAGTGGTATTAGATTTTCAAAATGTTGGATATTGTTTTATACTTGGTTTATTTTATGATGAGATTACTTCGGTACTAATTATTTCATGTATGCATGATTATTCTTCAATAGTGATTATATACAATGATTCCAGTTATTTCATGATGATAGATGAATTATTGGTATGCATTTTCTATGCATACTTACCCCATACTTTCATTTGTATGGTGTACTTGTATATTTACTTTATGTATGATATTTTTGATATGGTTGAGGGAGGGAGTCATAGTCACCTTTAGTCAGGATCTACACGATGCACCACTTCTTGTCATTGCTTATTTAGTTTAGAATATATGTGGATGTACATGCATGGATTTTATGTAGATTATAGGTATTGGGTATTGACTTCCCTGAATTGCTAGGATGAGCATACCCCATCGCAATATCTCAATGGTAAGAGAGGGGAGATAACTCTTGAGTCTAAATCCTATCCTTAAACCACCTATCCTAAAAAGTAGGGAAAGAATCTAAGTTGTTTACCTTCCAAATTCATCAAGTGATGTAAATTTGTGATTATAACCCTTGAATTTGATCTAGTTTTCCATACTTTAATATGGGTTTTCATTTAGTCATGTGGGTCTATGATTATTTTCTATTATAATTAAATCAAATTAAAAGAATAATTAATTATTTAATTTAGTAGAAATTTATAAGGAAAATTTGATATTTAATTATATTTAATTGAGAAATTAATTAAATAATATAATTAATTATATTCACCCCCACGACATGAGTAAGTGTTGTTGTGTAACATGTACAATTGTTGCGATAATAGTCTACTATGACAACAAACTCATTGTAGGTTAGTGAGCCTCTAAATATGTTGATTTTTTTTTATTTTTAAATTTAAGTTATTTTCAAATTTAATTAACATTTTTTATTAATAGTTTTATTTGTTTATTAATGATTAATAATTTATTTAATAAATTTTAGTAAATATTAATCAATTTAATTAATGTAGTTTAATTAAATTTAACTAATAGTAAATATCATTTAATTAGTTTAAATTAAAATTGTATTATGTTATTATTTAATGATTATGACTATTAATGATCTTGCAATTATTTTATTAAATAATCGATAATTATTATTTAATATTTTAATAATTATTATTTAATATTTTAATAATTATTATTTAATATTTTAATAATTATTATTTAATATTTTAATAATTATTATTTAAATTATTTTTATGATATTTAATAAAGGCATTTTTATTTTCAGAGGTTAATCTTAATGATGCGTTCAAATTTAAATGTGAAAATGGGTTAAGTTGTAAGCGGGAAATTGTAAACTTTATTAAACCAAAAACTTAAAATGAAATGAAAACTTGAACCTTATTGTTAACCAAATCTGTGTGTTTTCAAAACCAAACAAAACTATGAAACTACACTGTCAAATGTATGATTTCTTGTGTGTTGGGTTTGTAGTTGACCTAGAGTGTTGATCAGTTTTAGGATGTCTACCAAAGAATGAGAGTTATTTTTTATTGGCAATGTCATGGATTTGGTTTATGTGTACCTATTTTTGGATTAGTCTAGTTAGGATGATCATATTGGTGAAACCTATGATGTTTTGGATCAGTGATATTTCAATGCTTTCCAATTACTTTGTTTAAGAATTGATGTGTATTTTATGGTCATCTTGGACCTACTTTTATTGAGCTTAGGGTAGGTTATCTATATGTCTTGTTGGGAAGTGGCTTGCAATGGAGGTCGGGGCCCTAAAGAGGTTGCCTAGATAACACATTGTACATTATTTTAATAAGTGATAATATTACATTAAATGAGAGTAAAATGAATTAACAAGAGTCATTTTTCTTACTCACCCATGCCTCGAGTGCTAGTAAGGACTAATATGAGAGTAGAGAGGATGCTTGGTTGTGACCTTGCTTCGTTAGTATACCTTGTAAGTATGAAAGGATACTAGTGTCACATAGAGTAACTAGGGGGATGAAGTCTAGTTAGGATGCCAATGTAGCCTTAGAGTTGGCTCATGTGATGACACTTGCCCACTTACATAGTAGATTTCATACATGTCATTATTGCCTTTGGGTTTAGATGTCACTTGTGTCTTGGTACCTTGAGTTTGATTGCTTTCGGGTTTTCCTTGTCCTAGATGTTGATTTTGGCTTTTGGGATTGTTATCCTATTTGAAACTTGTGACTATCTCCTCAGTGTGGTGGGAGTGGATCATTTTTAGGTTACCATGAGATCAGGTGGTAGTGCTTTTTACTTTTACCATTGAGATCTATCAATTTGATGTCATTGTTGGAGTTTCCTATTTTGCATTTCGTTTCATTCTATTATTTTGTACTATGATGGATGGTTGTACCTATTGGATTGTATTTTATTTCATGGATCTTAAGAGAAGACATAATCTATTTTATGATGTATATTCTTTCAACATTTCATACCCTTTCACCTATACAGTGGATGATTGTGCTTTCTGATTATTGAAAAGTGGCATTCAAGATAAATGTATATTGTTTAAATGGAATTTGCACTTGTAGTTATTCTTTAATATGGATGTGTTATGTATTGGTTTTAGTATTAACTAAACTTAAATGTGATTCAATGTTGTGGGACCCTTAAGAATTGTAATCTAGTTTATGTGTATGTTATTGCTTTTGCTATATTATATCTATTGCTATTAAGTTATTATCTTTCAAAAAAAATGTTTGGCAAAGTTAGTGAAACTTTAGGTTAATTTATTTTGGGTTCCTTGGCAAGGTGTTACATCACACCCTTTCACAAGCTTCTATGCATCTTTAAAAAGAGTAGGCCACCAAAATCCTACTCTAATCACCTTATGGGCTATTATATTAGCCATATAATGGCCTCCACATACTCCATGATGCATCTCCTCAAGAATTGTTGATGCATGTTTCTCATCAAAATATTTCAACAACACACCTTCCACACTTCTCCACCATAGTTGTCTACTGACAATGACATATTTGATAGCCTATAACTTTAAGTTCCTTCTTTGGTTATCACTCAAACCTAGTGGTTCTTTCATGTATTGCAAGTAAAATATTATATCTTTATAATAATCATAGGTATCCATATCATACTCAATTTATGCCATCATCATCAAGTTGATTTATTTCATTTGCTTAAGGGTTTGCCTTTGCCATCAACTTGGAAATTCCTTGCCCTCTCACCAACTAGGTAATCTAAATATCTTTATTGAACTCTTGGATCTTGTTGATCCATTTGCATCTCCTCCCTTAAACTTCCTATTGTGAGAAATGTCCTTCACTGCATCACTTGGAACAAATGCAATCATAGTCGATTAGGTAACACCTAAATTCTTTCACTTCTTTAACCAATGCATAAGCTTGTTTCTCATTTATATCATATTTCAATTCTATAGCCTATAATAATTTACTAAAAAATTCTATTGGTTATTCATATCGATCCTCATTCTTTTGCAATAAAACTATTGCAATAGTATGGAATGAGGCAAAATAAAATATGTGCATTGGTTTAGAATAATTAGAGCCCCTCAAAATAGGAGCATCTTTGATTTCTTATATTATCTTCTCGAAAGCCATGCTTGGTTCTTCATCCCATTTGATCTCACATCCTTTCTTTAACATCTTAGAGATTGGTCTACTTATTTCAGAAAAGTTTGTAACAAATCTTCTAAGGAAGTTAATTTTTCCAAAGAAGGATTGAATGCCTTTCACATTCTTAGGATTTTGAATCTTATCTATAGCTTCCACCCTCTCTAGGTCTATCCTAACTCCTTATTTTCCAACCAAGTGACCCATGAATTTACGTTCAGTAACAACAACTGGACATTTCCTAAGATTTAGATAAATACCATATTTGAGAGCTCTAATAAATACTTTTTCAAGGTGCATAAAATAGCCATTTTCATCTTTTGAATATGCTATCAAGTCATCCCAATACACCACTAGAAATTTATCAATTATGGCTACAAAGTCCATATCCATGGGTCTTTGGAAAGTAGCACCAACATTGGTTAAACCAAAGGGCATTCTATTGTAAACATAAGTTTCCCATGGTGTGGTAAATTAGTCTTATACTACTCTAATTCCTTCACAACTATTTGATTTTATCTAGAGAAGCCTTCCATCATGGACATCAACTCTGATTCAATAACTCTCTGCAACATAGCCTCCATATTTGACAAACCATAATTATCCTTTAATGATGATATGTTCATATTTCTGAAGTCAACACACAACCTTATTTCAAGATTCTTTTTTGTAATAGGAACCAAATTTGACACCCAAGAAGAATGCTTGAGTGGTTTGATAATTTTGGCATCTCTCAACTTTATTAGCTCCTCTTGCATCTTTGGTGCTAGAGTTGGATTTATAGGCCTCTACTTCTATCTAAAGGGTTTAGTTTCCTCTTTCAATGGAACTTTGTGCTAAAAGAGATCCTCTCTATAGGCCTTCAAATCATCATAGGACCAAGCAAACACATGTCTATATTTTCTAAGTAACTCAATCAAAGATTTCCCTATCTTAGGAGATATTTTCTTCCCTAGATACACCATTTTAGGTGCTCCTGTGGTTCCAAGGTTCACCTCTTCTAGGTCCTTTGCATCATGCTCTATTTCACTTGTCTTAAATCTATCATGATTATCACAAATAATTTCTAACACAACCAAGCCCTTAGGAATCTTATTTTTTTTCAACTGAACAACTTCCTCACCAAGAACAGTATCCTTACCATCTATGGTTTCTACAAGTGTTGCACAATCAATCTCCTGTTCCCAAAATTGGTCTTCACAATTTAGAAATCTCATAATATCTTTGTCTTCTTCAAAGACTTGCTAATTTTGGATAATGTCAGGGACTGAGGGCCTGGTTTGTATCTCTGCATTTGACAAACCAGAAAAGGTTGTGTCATCAGGCTTTATAAAAATATTTGCTAACAGATCAGCCTTATTATTATTTCTATCTTTCCATGTAATCCCAAACAAAATTTCTATAATTTTTTAGCCTTATATTATTAGAAACATACACTTCCCTTACTTGGGAAATAATCAACTCAAAATCTCCTATAACATGCAAGCACATTATACCATATTTATGAGCCACTCTCAATCCCAAGAATAAGGGCTCATATTTGGCTATGTTATTTGAAAAAGTTCAATGTGAATGAGAACTTGTAAGTGTGACCATTAGGAGAAATCAAGAGAATACCTACTCTTGATCCTTCTTTGCAAAAAACTCCATCAAAATACATTGTCCATAAGTCTTTCTTCTCAGATTTTGACTCAACTTTCTTTACAATGGGTTCCTTAATTTTATCTTTATTTAATACCAACACTTCAGCCCTAAAATCATTAACATTAGTGTCTACAAAAAATTTCATATCATCTTCAATTTCCTACTCAATCATGTAGACACTCTCAGGCTCAAGCTATTAAGTTTCGCCAACTTATCATCAATTTGAAAAGTTGATATGAGAGATCACATTGAAGACTTTCCCCCATTGTTGCACTCTATTTTATAATTAACAACATTCCATATTGGGGTGGAATATCTACAACTAGTACACTCATGGTTGGTTCCATTTTAGGATAAGAATATAATTTATAAGGCATTGCATTTATTGTTCCTATGATAGTAACTTCTCTCTTGTCCATAGCACAACACCTACCTTGGGGAGTATCTACTTTCAATCCTAATTCCTTCATTACCTCAAAAGGAATTACTATATTTGATGCTCTAGAGTCAATCATACAATTCTTCAATGTCTTTCCATTGACCGTAATGCTTAAGAAAAAAGGGGTCAACACTTCCTAAACATTGATTCACTAAATCATCTAAATACATGGGTGGAATTTGAGACATAACAACCTTAGTTTCTAATTTATTCTTAGGCTCATCAAGGATTTGATTACTATTACAATCATAATTAACCTTATTATCTACACCTTTGGCCCATGCTATGGATTTGTTCTTATGTTCAGGGATTCTTAACAATTCTAGCAAATGAACTTTCATTGTGAATTGTGACAATAATGACAACATATCAATAGACATACCTTTTATCTCCTTTTTCTCGTTAGATGAACTTGCAATGTTTGGGCTTTTCTGCTTCTCACTCATAGTAGTAACCACCAATGATCTTTCTTCTCTTTTAGTGTCATTAATTTGAACTTTAGGTTCTTTTATAGGATCCCCTTTCTTGGCTTCCCATTTTTTATTCATACTCTTAACTTTGATATTATTTTTATCTTTAGGCTCATTGACTTCTACTTTCTTTGGATTAGTCTTCTTGATAAAGACACTAGACACTTTGTTTCCTTTAGTCTTTTGTAACATACCTTTGGTTTGTACTTGGGCAACAATGTTGGCAATGATTTGATCCATTTATTCTTTATTATACATCCTTAGAGTTACCTCATTTTTTGATGAGACCATATTACAAGTTGTTTCTTCCTCATCATCTTCATCTAAGAGGATTTTTTGATGTATTGTACTATAGAATTGTCTTCTTTCATGAACATAATTTTCATCATCATCATATTTAGAAACATCATCACAATATGATTCAACCATATTACATCCCACATCTTCAACACCACCCTCTTGATCATGTTATTCCTCATTTCCATCTTGATTAGTAGCAAAGGATAATGCAACAACACAATATATTGGTGGATGGGGTAATTGATAGACTAAGCACCATTGAGGATCATCAACCATATTGAGAGATGTTTTCTACAAGGGATTAGGTGTGCTCTTTTCACTATTATTCTTAGTAGGAGGAATAATAGGTTTCCCATCCTTTCATCAGGTAGTTTAGGGAAAATTTTGATTTCTATTTTGCTTGCTAAAGTTTGTTGAACTTTGATTTATCAACAATGTTTTCTTTATGAGAATTTCTAGCTTGAGGATTCTTGTTCTTTAATATAGTCAGCATCTAATCTATGTTATCTTCCTCATGCTTCTTATTTTTAGTAGGGGGCTTGTCACCTTCTTTTCCATTACGCCTTGGGTTGAACAATTTTGGATCAACCCACCTTCCTAGCTTACTAGAGGCCTTTCTATTATTCTCAATATTGACAACCATCTTCTAGGAATCCCTCAATATTATAGGGTCCTTATCTTTGAGAGAATAAGCCATCTTACTATCAAAATCATTGAAGTAAGTTGTAAGAAACAAATCTACTTCTAACCTCATCACTTGGAACAATTTGTACATTCTCTTTTGAAATCTTACATTGAAATCAAATGTAGATTCATGTGGGTTCTTTTTTATGTTATTATACTCATTTAACTTAAAACCAAAATTGGTTTTTTCACCATACTACTCTTTGAAAATATTCTGCAAATCATTCCATGAGCCAATACTGTCATCATGCTCCAAACCTTCTCTGAAAACCTATGGTGTGTGAAGTACTTGGAACTGCTCCTTGAGTTTTTTGAGCTTATTGAGTAATAGGTATCTAGATAGCCATTGTAGAAGAAGAAGCAAGTGCTTACTAAGATAAATTGTGGCTAGTTACTATTGGTCCACAAACTGGAACAAATGGCATGGCTTATGAAGGCTGGTTTGGCCATGAAGCTAGGCCAAAAGTGGATTTGATAAAGTGTATTTTCCTTCTGGTTTCTATAGCCTGGGCTTCAAATTCAAACTTTTAAAGTTATTTTTCCAGATCTTCTCTCTTTCGTGGCTTTCTCTAAATCTAAATCAAGTTTAGAAATGGTAGGATTTTTTGAGGGAATTTTGGGTTCATTGATTTGGATCCCTAATACCTCTTGTTTCCCTTTACATAGATTTTTAATAGTTAGATCTATGACTTTAGGTTTAATAGGCTTATCAAGTTTGATTCGGGATATGACAAGTCCTTCATTTTCCTTTAGAAGGTGTTCTTGTTCTTGAACTTTAGACTTCAATTTCTCAACATCCCCGAAAATCTCAAAATTCAGGGTAGAAGACCTTTCTTCCAGCTTTCTATTTTGTTATTTCAAGACCTCCATCCTTCTTAACAGATCTTCCCCCTCCATTAAGGCATTGATTGTGATGGTTGCCTTTTATTTCTCTAAATGTATTCATTTAGATTCCTCTTCTACAACCTTTCTCCTTAGAGTCTCAATTTCTAATAATAACTCATCTAGGTCTGTAGAAGTGGCTTCTAAATCCACTGGGTCATCCAGGTCTATGAGATTTCTCTCAACATATGGAACTTGTCTAGGATTAAATCTAGCATTCACATTATCTTTATGTCCCCACCTATGGTTCATTTCTTTTACCACATCCGGTCTAAAAGGAATATCCACTGCAAAAGAAACATTCTTATCATGGTAGATCCTTTCTTCTTGTAATGGGGTTGTGAACATCTCTCCCAAAAGTCTAGTAGTTTATGATTCATAATTTAAGGAATATGATTCTCTTTCTACTATAGGTTGGTATTATGAATTGAATGACACAGTACCTCTAGGCTTCCATGTAGGAATAGGATCTACCTTCCTTTTAGCTTGGTTCTTCCTACCCCCATGAGGTAATTCTAAGTATAAGGGCATTTTTGGTTTGGCTTTTGTGAATTCTCATGTAATTTTCCTTTTATTTTCCATTTTAGAAGAATCACTTAAATTATATAGCACTAGCTTACAAAACCTTTTGATTGAGTCGCCACCCTATGAAGGGATTTTTTTTAAAAGATGTCTTCGAAAATTAGAAAATAATATCATGGAAAAATAGACATTTTAAAGAAGATCTAACATAGAAGGCTAATCAGAAGAACTTTTAATAGTACACACTATGGAGAATTCAAACTCTACTTTTTAGACAAGGCACTATTGGAAAACACCAACGTCATGTTCTTCCTATTGTATAGGGAACTTTTTAGATTCTCAAAGTTTGTCACTAGAAAAGCATATAAAACACTAGAGACTATAGTAGTTCATAGAATAACTTTCTTTAGACAACTTCCCAATGGAGTCACCATTTTGTTGGTGTTTTAAAACTATACGTTTAAAAAAACTGGTAGCACGATACATGATGAAGTTGGATGCCTAGGGGTTAGCTATTTCCTATGTTCAACATGAATTGGCTCAAATCTAGACCAACTTCAACAAGCACACAATGTCTTTCTACTCTTTACACTCTGCATGACCAAGATGAGTGCACTTAAGGATTATATAGCTTATTCTTTGATTTTCCTCTCCAATACTTACTCACTAATATTTTTCTTCTTATATCAATCCCTTATAGAAGAAAAATGGTCAACAATCTTCTTGAATTTGCAACTAACTCCTTGATTTAAAGTAGCCAACAATAAGTCATAGGAAAGATATTAAAAATAAGTGAATGACCCACAATATAGCTCTTTGTTACATAAATTAAATAATTTATTTTAATTTATATGTGTATGTGTAATCAAATGGCCACATCAATTTACATCATAGTTTATGACTAGTGCCTTATCCATTGCTATATAGAGTCACACCAATAAATCTTGACCTATTTTAATTGGCATGCAATTAAATTTATTAGTTGTTAACCCTAATTTTCATTCTTATGATATCCCTTCCACATTCCTAGAAACCCTATCAATTCATAGAAGAATTTATTTAATTCCTTGAATTGAAGGCAACAATGAAATGACATACAAACTATCCTAGCTGCATTTAATTGAAAGAACTTTGCTCATTCAATCTCAAAATAACAAGCACATGAAAATGGAGATAGAAATCAGAGACATAGATATTTAGAACTTCCTCTTTGTATTAATCTTCCTTGAAAATAACACATCACTAATATGAGATTTAGAATATAACTCAAGACATGACAAATTTTATCATTTAATATTCACTGTATTCTTGGATACAAAATTGAGGCAACATACAATTAAGACAAAAATTGGCCTGACTGCAAATATTATAGACTTCTAAAAAATTATACAGGACATCAACCCTAACTCTACATCTTGAAAATCCTTTTATAGATAAGGATTGCAACAAGCTTCAGATGGGAGGACACATGTCAAGAATTGATTTGAAATAAAATACAAAGATATTTTTACATGTTTACTTTTGGAAACATTCTTTGTATTCATACAAAATTGGGGAAGCAGTTATGTAACTAGAAGGTGGCACTTTCTATAGGTGTCTTCAACATAATTCTATTTTTACTTTAATGTCACTTTCATTTCCTTTTCTTTCCTTTGTATCTTTTTCCCATTTGTTGTGACTTTAACTTCTCAATCACTTTCCCTAAATGGTAAAGCATTTATTCCTCCTATAACCTCCCAAATGGCTATGTCAGTTTCCACATCTAGCTAGGTGGAATCTTTCATTTCATTTAACTCTTTAAGCTATTTTGTCCATTTAGCATCTATTATAGCTTTGACCTCTGTAGTTTTTGATTAACTAAAACAAGTTTTACAGGGATCTTGAAACCCAAATGTTTTACAAAATATCTGAAATAGAAACAATAGTTAAAGTCTAGCTAGTATGCATCTGCTTTTAAAAAGCCAAAAACCAAAAGATAGGCCCATGGCCAAGAAATAAGAACTAGTAAACCTAGACAAGGATGAAACAAAAAATGGAAACTAAAACTATTAGTTCTCCCTATCTAGAACCTGCAGAGTCTCTGTAACTTCATTGGTCCTCTAGTTGTCTATGCCAACTTGATCCTAGTTCTAATAATCCACCAATCCCTTGGTCTCTTTCTTTTCTCTTTCAGTTTTCCCACGGTCCATTCTGGCCTTGTCTTCATTTTCCCTACCAAAGTCAGCTTCCTTCAGAGATTCACCCAAACTATTGATATTCTCATTTAGGTTGTTCAAAGTTGCAATCACCTGATTAGCTATATTCTGATTAGATGTCTCCATCCTTAGAACTCTTTTTTCTACCATTGAGATATGATCCTCCTAATTAGCATGGTGTCCTTGGTCACTGCTTCTCATATGGCCAATCTTCTGGCTCGTTCTCTCCTTGAGCTCTTCAATCTCATGAAATAGCCATTTGATAGAGTGAAAGTTGTCTATCATGCTATTTTTTGTGTTGTTGAGTAGATTGAGCCCATATTCTCTTGCATTGTCAGATATTGCAACTAGATCTAGGTCAAGAAGTTCATCAAAATGGACTTTGCCATCCTTTTCCTCCATCACTTGGGAGTTCATCGTCTCTCTAACAATCCCCATCTTTGCCATTTTAGAGTTAAAATTTCTCCACAACCCCCTCCTATCTTTTAAAACCACCTCCCTATTGTCTTCCACCAAAGAAATTATCTTCCCCTACAATAATGGAATAGAAGGGATAGGGCTTGTGAACAAGGGAGTCTGGTCTTTTGTTTCTTCTAGTGGCGAAGCCTCCTCAGCCTTCCTTTTCTTGGGGTTCCCCGATCTAATAGTAGTATCCTCCTCAACCTTCTCACTTTCCTCCCCCTTCACCTCTTCCTTTGATTCTGTATCCTCTTCTTCAATGCTATGTTCCTCCTCCTCTTGTTCGTCAATCTTGGGGGGGTTAGGGGTTAAACCCCTAGGGCTTTTTCTGCTAGGAGCAATGCTAGCAGAGGGAAAGGCTTTCTCCTTTGCCTTAGTTTTCTTCCCTTTAGAGGGGGAAGCTTCCACATCTTCCAAATTTATGCTCTGAACAACCTCAGAATTTGAGCTCTTAGTATCCTTAGAAGCATTCTCAGCTTCGTTGAGGGATTTTCTCCTGGTCTAAGTCTTTAAGTACTCATATAATAGAAGGAGAAAACCCTCATGTAGGGTTGGGTTAGTAGTGGGTTTCTTTTTAAAGATCTCAATGCCCTTGTTCATGGAGGTGAAAAGATAAAAAGGAAAAGAAATCTTTATTCCATGCCTAAAGTGATTTAACATAATGAAGTGATGAGTTCTGACCCTATCGAATCTAGTATCTAGAGATATGTATTCGATAACAACCCTTAAGACATACCTCCAAAGATTTTTAATGGACTCTATTTCATAGTATATCTCATTCTTCACAAGTTTCTTCCTTTCATCCTCATCCTTCACAAAGTCCTTGACTACATTAGCCGATATTTTCTTGTCTCTGAAAAATTTATCCCCTATGAGGAGATCTTTTCCACCTAGGAAATTAGTTCCACATCAATCTAATGTGTAACCCCATCGATTTTAACTCATCCATCCTTCTAGGATTTCACCATTGTCTTGGTAACCTCATTGTTGAAACCATGGAGTTTTTCTATGAATCTTGTAATACCACCCTTCTCCAAATTATGCCAGACCTTCGAGTTATTCCTCCAATTTTTTGCCTCCCCCATTGGCTCCTTCCTACTTCTCTCCCCAACCATAATTTCCTATGGTTTAGAAAACTTGCACCTGCTCCCTGTTCTCTCATGAACTTTAGCTGCCTTCAAATTTTGAACCCCAAAAAATATTTTACATTTAGCAAATAAAATGGTAGAAGGCAAATCAATCCAAAAAGTATGCCACACATACTTGATATGATGGAAAACAAATAACTTCACATGATTCTCATTTACTCCTTGTCCATCATGCAATCTTACTAATCTTTCCATAATTATAATTGGATTACCTTTGTACTTCCCTGGATACATTCTAGTAATATTAAATCTTTCATGACCCCTAGAAAACTTTTGCTATTATGCCACATCATCACCGTGTTTTTTATTACCACTTTGTTTGTAAACTAGTCCGTGGTTGAGTTGGCCTCCCTATACACGTGGCTTATATGGACCTTTTTACATTTGCCTAGATCAGTTTTAGTCTCCTCCACCACATTTGCAATAGTCCAAGAGGGCAAAGATTGACCTATTAAATAGTTAATAATATTTAAAGGGTCCCCCTCTAACTAAAGGTTCTCAATCCCAAAAGCCAGGGCTAGTTTAACAATATGACAAGCTACATTGGTGTCAGCAAAATGGTTCAAATGAGTCCCAAGAGGAAAAGAAAATGCCACAACACCACCCCCATAACTATTTCTAATAATACCTCCATAGCAAGTGGGACCAGGATTCCCTTTCATTGCTCCGTCAAAATTGGTGTTATGCCAATCTTTGGGGGTAAGAAGCCATCTAGCCTCCTATCTTTTCCTATCCCTATCCTTTTTCTTTTCTATGTTGTATCCTCCTTCTTTAATATCTCTTCCCTTTTTGGTTGCAAAATTCTCCTTCATTAATCCTTGTATTTTTTCTAAAACAATAAAAGCAAGAGATTCCCTATCTCGGAAGATATGATTATTTCACTCTTTCAAAATTCCTCAACAAAAATGTGGAAGAGACCAAGAACATAACATCTAAGTCTTCATTTTGATGTGCACACTATTCCATTGTCTGAAAAACTCTCTAATGTTAGCTAGGATGCACCAACTGACCCCATAGTCCTTGGTCAAAAGATACCAAACCTTGAAAGACTAGGGAATATGAATAAAGAGGTGGTTAACCATCTCCAAATCATGCTTACAAAGGCTACACCTATTAGGGATAATCTAACCTCTCTTTGCCAAGTTATATAAGGTAAGCACTTTGTCTTGAAGAAGCAACCAAAAGAATATGTTAATTTTTGGGGTAAGACTAGGAATCCAGGCCTTAGCCTAGATGGGTTTCTCCATTCTGTCCCACATTGAGAAGTAACCTAAAGCAACAGAGTAATGCCCATTTGAGTTATCTCCCCAAATGACTTCATCCCTCTTGTTATTAAGGATCATTGTTTTCAAAGTAATCATCAAAGGTTTAAGGTTGTAGGAGACTAAGGATAGGCCTTGCCATCCTTGACCAACTTTGTAGTCGCTAACTTTCATACCAAATCTTCTCATACATATATTTTCCCATCTCCAATAATTAGGGTGGTCAATAAGAGGTTCCTGGCATAGCCAATTATCCTACCAAAAAAAGATGTTTTCACCATTGTCTACCTTCGATTTTTCCTTAGACTTGGCCAAGAATTTTTCTGTTAAAATCCCATTCCAACTATAAGATCCTTGAGGTACCTCAACCTCACTAAGAAAAAAATTGAGGGATTTCCTTCTCAGATATTTCTCCACCATTATATCCCTCCATTCTCCTGAGCTCTGAAAGATGCACCATATATGCTTGGCCAACAAGGCATTGTTGAGATTTATGATTTTTCTAATGCCAAGACCACCATAACATTTAGGAAGATAGACCTAATCCCAAGAAACAAGATTATATCTCTTATTATCTTCAACACCTATCCATAAGAAGTCTCTTTGAATCTTCTCCATTCTATCATCATGCTTGACTAGGATCCCAAAGAGACTAAGGGCATAAGTTGGGAGATTTTGAAGGGTAGATTTCACCAAGGTACATTTACCTACTTGACTAAGGGTAGCTCCTTTCCAACCAGCTAACTTCTTGTTGAATCTATCAATGATACCATTCCAAAAGGATTCTGGAGGTTTGGACCCCAGTGGCATACCAAGATAGCTTGTTGGAAGACACCCAACACCACATCCTAGGATATGACCAATTTTCCTTTATCTCTCCAAAGGAGTGTTAATAAAGTAGACCAAGCTTTTATCCCAATTAATAGCCTGGCCTGAACCACTTGAGTAGGAATTTAGCAAGCCTTTAAGCACTCTAACCTCCTGGACCAAGGCATCTCCACCTAGGATAGTATTATCCACAAATTGTTGATGGGTGAAGGAGGTTTGCCTAGATGAAGGCATGAGGCCATGTAGGCTCCCATAATAATGAAAGAAAAGGGGATAAAGAGGGGAAGAATAAATTTAAGGGAAAACCATTAAAATAGACAAAGGGGGGTTGAGACAAGCTGAAAGATAAGTCTACATACCTAGGCATCAAATCCAAAATCCTGAAAGATAGCCAATAAGAAATTCTAGTCCACCCTGTCATAAGCTTTAGATAGGTCCAACTTAAGCAGAAATCCTTCTCTCTTCTCAGCTTCCAAGGAATGAATCACCTCATGGACCGTGATAATAGAATCAAGAATTTGTCTCCCTGGGACAAAGCCAGTTTTTTGCGAGGAGATAATCAGGTAAAGGACACTGAGAATCCTAGTAGTCAAAACTTTTGAGATGATTTTATAAAATGAGTTGCAAAGGCTAATGGGTCTAAACTTGTCCATCAAGTCAGCCCCCAGTATTTTCAAAATAAGAACCAAAAAAGTAGCATGGAGTTCTTTCAAAAGGTTCCTGGCTCAAAAAAATTCTTGCATAGCCTTCAAAACACTTTGACCTCTATAGTTACTTTACCCATCTCTAACTCTAATTTTTATAGCATATCAATTAAATCATAAACAACTACAATGTTTGTCTCACCATTGTAGTATGCCATAAACCTAAAGTGATTTAAAATGTCATCAAAAGAGGATGACCATTCCTTCCATTCCCTAACTCCTCCATTGCTATCTAATATGATGGGTACAAATATGGTGTTCCTATAGCAATTAACTTCATCTTATTCTAAATAATTTTTAATTTTCCTACAAAGAAATCATTTAACTCCTTTACCCTATTAATCAATTTTCTAACAAAAATGATTACCACTTTTGGTAAGTCCTTTTGTGCCAGCATGGGCATAAGATTATCAAAAAATTGGGTATAAGGGCCCCATTTATTGAATAAAGAGATGATAAGGACATTTCCTCCAAAAAATGATAGTCTAATCCTTGTAGAATAAGATAATTACTATGCACATTCTAAGAAACAAATTTTAAGGAATATATCTTGTGAATTAGCAAATTCTTAATGGTTCTTATTTCTATCTATTTGCTAGACTCTAATCCCTCCTCATTAATAACATTGTCCCACCACATCCTATATTTCAAGTGCTTGGCCTTGTGTTTGTTCACCTTTGTCTTTAATCTCTCTAGCAAATCTAATGTTGTTTTTTAATGCTACTATTTCATTTTTTAGCCTCACACTTTTATGTTCTAGAACATAAGTCTTCTTTAGTTCCTCTTCATAGCACCTCATGATCTTGATGTACATCTCATAGGCTCCTTCCAACTACTTTTCTAGGACATCAATTATGTTCTTCCCTAACAATGATGCTAAAGTTTGTAGCCCATAAATCTGACTACTTGAGGTGGAATGGACATTCCAAAATATAATATTTCCCCTAGGGGAATCCTTATTCTCCATGAGGGTTTCTTTCCAGTTTTATGGAGCTAAACTCCATATTTCCATAATTTGGGCATCAATGTTGGACCCAAATCCTCTCAAATACCCCTATTAATTCTCATCTTCAAATGAGATAGTTTTTTCCTACCTCCTCATTTGATCTAATAAGAATGAAGAACTAATATTCCATCCTAGGAATACAATCATGCCACTCCTCTGTATCAACTCTCTGGCCTCTTCTATAGTGAGAGTTTCACTTGTAGGATCATACTCTTGTAGTTTATGAACCATCTTAGCTCCTATCTCATTAGAGTCACCTAGCTTCATCTACAATGATAGTTCATTTTTCTTCAATTTAAACAAAAAACTTTTTAATTCTTTTTTTTGATGAAATTTTCATCATTCATGAACTCATTTGCTTCAATTATTCTACCATCAATCATCTGAGCTTGAAGCTCCAACCTTTTAGCTCTTTTCTCATCTTTAGTGGCCTAAACAATCAAGTAGCTTCTTCTTGCAGTGTCAAAATATTGACTATTTCTTGGTAAAATTTGTAAGGCTTGTTCTTTGGCCTTTTGTGGAATTTCAATCATTTTCTACTTCTTTCTCTTCTGATGAGCCCATTCTGAGCTTTCTACTTGGTCCTCATCATCACTAACTTCCACATTTATGTTCTGATTAGAAGACTTAGGATCCACCTTCTTTCTAATCTCTTCAAGCACTTGAGATGAAATCTCATCAAAATTATCAATGCATTTTCCAAATCTAGACAAGTAATCCACTTCATGATAGAATCCCTTAAAGGATAGATCAACTTTTTTCATTTCTTGTTCAAAAATCATTACATCCCTAAGTTTTATCATCTTTTCTCTCTAGATATCCTCATCCAAAAAATCTACAATTACATCCTCCTCCCATAATCTCTTAGTTGGAGGCAGATTGTATCCCCTCATCTAGTTCAAAGCATTTCTAACTACACTATAGGGCTCATAGATTCTAGCAAAAGAAATTAGCAATTTGTAATTCCTGAGGAAGATATCATTTTCATGCATTGCATTTTTTCCTCTTTCAAATTCTCCAAGCTTGGAGCATCTACACAAAAATGTGCCTTTCCTAACATTTTGGCCTAGGTATTCTCTTTCCAAAAGACCTTTACAATTCCTAGTCTCTCCAAAATATATTTTGGAAGAAGTTGGGGTGGATGAGGGCATCCATAAACCCTAATTACTATATAATATTTTTAAAAAATACACTTCCCTAGTCATGCCCTAGTTGTTTTCCCTCATCATAACACAGATTAGGACTCACCAATTTTCTAACACTCCTAGGTATTATTTCAATAATAGCCCCTAGCATGTTCATAATAGGGTACATCCTTCCTTCTTGTGCTCCAAATATCTCATCATGAATTTTTCTAGCTATGTAAGTGACATAGTCATACATTACATTAGTGTATAGGTCCTAGATGTTCAATGCTATGATGTAGTGTTCACCAGTAGCTTTCATGATTCCATCTAATCCCAAGACCTTGTTTAAACCAAAGACAATATTTTGAAGATAACTCTAAAAATATTCAAGAGGCATAAAGTCTCCCACCTCCTCCTTTTTTTCCATTGGGATGTGCCTTTTCATGTTTCTACCCATGTAGAATCTCTTCTAATTTTTGGAGTTCTCATTAATTTTTTCTATTTCAATTGGTAGTGACATAGGACCTCCCAAGTCAAAGGCTTCAATGAATGTCTCTTTATCCAAAGCACATAGTATAGTGCTATAATTTCTATGGAATGCCTTGCTGACTAGATTATATGACTTTATCAATGCGTTAACTAGATCAACATCTACAAACACTTCAGCCATGATCAATTTTCCCAAGTTCCTAGTCCAAGGGTTTGATATTGGAACCTTCTTTGTCTTGTACATGTAGAAATACCAAAATAATTCACTACCATTCCTATCACTGACCTCTGTATATCTGCAAAAATTGTAGGGGCCTCTAAATACATGATCATTCACATATTGAAGATTGGATGAACCTGGTAAAATGTGTATCCATTCATCTATGAAATGGCTAGGGCTTTTCCCTTTTGAAGTAGATTCCTCAATTTGTACCTATGCGATCAATTCTCCCTCCTTTTGCACCATAGCTTCAAAATACCACAATAGTTTTGAATTTTGTATGATGAAAAATTACTTTGCAACTCTAGATTTACTCTAGCACTTCAAACTCTATGCAACTAATAATGATAATCTTTGTTTTTCTTAAGATTTACACCTTTCTGCAAATGGTAGCGTGGAATTAGTGTCATTAAAATTAGTAATGCTTGAAATCCTATTGGTCCTTGAAAAGCTAGCAATGTCTTGACCTTTTTTACTATTCATACTTCTGACTCAAATTTATTTTTCTATCTCAGACATGGTCATTTTAAATCTATTTTATCCTTTTCAAAATTGAAGGTTGTGAAGTAGCAATCCCCTTTTATCTCTACTTCTCCACGGTTTCTTAGTTTTCTTTATTTTTGGTTATGACCATGTGAAAATGGCTACTTTTATTGTTTCATAACTTCTCAACTTGAATCTCTAACTATTATGTTACAATGCGATGTTGCAATGACAATTCAATCTCCACTTCGCAACTCTATTTTTCATTCACCACTTGGTCTTTCCAAACAGTGACATCTTTATTCAAGCCCTTATCACCTCCTTTCATGTGTGTTCTTTTACATTTCACTAACCCTGGAGAAGTAGGGATGACTACACCATTGACCATATTCACATCTTCACAACATTATGGCAAACTATTTACAATCATCTTAAAAAGTGGCAAAATGCATTGTTTGACCCTTTTGTAACTTCTTAGTCACTTAATTTTTTACTTTATTAACCATGGCAATGAAGTGAAACTTCTTAACATCTCTCCACAACATCATTTTCTTAAAACCAAACTATGACTTAACCGTTGTGAATTAGCAAAAGCCTTTAGATTAACCTTTTTGCAACTTCTCTATAGCTTATGACTTAATGTCTTTATCACATGTAATGTTACGATGACCCTAACTCTAACCTTGTCACCTCTTCACAACTATTAATCATATAACACTTAAGTCATGTAATTGTGTAATAATTATTTTAATGCTAACTATCATTCCTTTCATTACTTTGCAACTTAAAATTTTAACTCACCTTTGAACCCATTGATGTTGCAATAACAAGCTTTCTCTATTTCTCCACCTTAACCCTAGGTTACTGTTAAGTGTGAAAGATGTTGTGAAAACTTCACACTTAACTACCTAGATCACCTTTCCCACCTCTGCAACTTAACTTTCAACACGTGGGACACAAGTTATGATGTTGCAAATTACGGTTTATCTCCACTTCACAAATTAAAATGGATAATTTATCTTGCGGCTTATGATGTTGTGATCACCTCTTCAATCTAACTATTGTTATTTTTTATGACTTTGCAACTATAAACTTAACTCACATTTTAATCCTACAAATATGCAATACAATATATCTCCACTTATTTTTCACAAAATTAGGTTAGTTTTAACTGCTCATGAAGTTGTGATGGTTTAGACTTTGATTTCCATGGTTAACTCTCCAAGCTATCTCCTCTTCATGGCTCAAACTTGAAGGTTAACACTAACAACTATGATATTGTGTTGACCATGTTGGTGATTGCATTGTGACTTCACAGCTATGAAGACAATCTAACATCATAATGGATAGATGAAGCGATCAGAACAATTCAACGACATCACAACTTAAGAGACTTAGGGATATGACTAAAATATATGAAAATGATCAATGGAGTTAGGGATATAAAAATCCATTTATAACCAATTTTTTTTCATGTGTCCCTATTTTAAACTTGATGTCAATTTGTGAATAATCTATCAAAACATAAAGTATGACTTTTGCCCTAGGGGTTTTTCATTAGGATAACAACATTTCCAAAAAACCTAAGCAACAAAAACATACTCTCTTCCTAATTTTCACAAGATATCACAGATTTTTTGGCTAGGTGAAAAATTACACTATCAACTTCTCAAGATGTTTAATAGACTATGTTAGCTCTCCTTTCACAATTGCATTATATTTATTAATTTTTTCATACTACAAATTTGATGATTCAAGTTTAGATGTCATCTTTGCAAGTTTAGATCTCATATATGCATTCTCGGATCTCAACTCTAATTCAATCTTCTTATCATCATCCTTCAAGCTAAACTTTAAATTTTTAATCTCTAGCTCATGCTTCGGGGTCTCTTTTTCTTTCTTAAGCCTTGAAACTTCATTTTAATCCTTGATTCAATATTTAGACTCTTTCTTAGATCTAATATGTTAAATTTTGTCCTTCAACTTCTGAATGTAATCTTTAGCATCTTTGTACTTTTCATTCAAGGTATCTCTTTCTTCTTCAAGTACATTAAGTTGTTCAAGTTCTTCTTTTTGATTCTTCTATAACTTATCCATATCCATAGAGATCTTACTCAAGATATTAGACCTTCTTTGAGTAACTATACTTTGATAACAATTGTTAGAAATAGGAAATACTAAGAGGGGAGTGGGGGTGAATCCATATTCCACAAAAATTTTCCCAATTATGGATATTATTAACAATCTTATAACTTACATTTGAAAGTAAACTAATTAAATTGAAGAGTAACCACAACCATAAAGTAATGCAATGCATAACACCATATTTTGTTAACTAGGAAAACCCTGACCAAGGGAAAACCCTAGTGGGGATGGTACCCATAAAATGATCCACTGATCAAAAGTATCTAGTGAAAGATATTGATCCTTTTAGGAGTCTATTACATTTGTATAGTTTCATTGTCCTTGTTAGAGGACCAAGTCTTTTTAGAATCCTCAACATAGGATTTTTTATTACAATTACATGAAGTTTGCAAGATGATCGCACTTCCCAAATATGCAATATGAAATAATGTTCTCCAATAAAAGAGATAAGTACCAAGCCTGTTAATATTGTTGATATCTTCAATATCTAATTTTCCTTTTCTTCTCTTCACAAAATTGATCATATGTTAGTACTACTCTAATCTAACATTAGTATTTTCATCTCAAACAACATTTCAATGTCATATACATCACCAAACTTGGCATCTAAAGTTTTGTCCTTTATACCAAGTTATTTCATAATAACTTGTATTGTCATCCTTCATACCTTTATACACTTACCAAAATACAAAATCATATCTTTCTCACTCAGGGTTAACATCTAGGATATCATCTCTAATTGGTCAAGTAACTATTTTGATAAATAAAATAATCCCTTAACATAAAATACTATATTCCTTATCTTTATCATGTTCAATCAATTCATTATTGTAACTAGAAAAATTGCAATAACTCTTTCTATACTATCTATACAACCTTACACACATACCTATGGTATCCTAACATATTGTACTTGATGTACCTAAGAGAGAACATGCCAATAGTGCCTCTCTTGATAGTAAACTCTATGATACCTAGACAATTCTCTAAGTCCTTCTGTCAAAACTTCATCTTCATGACTTTCTCACTTAATCACAAATATATGTTGCCTTAAATAAAAACCTTTTATCGTCTACCCTAGCCAAATTGCCAACATGAATAACCTAGGAATGTACATTCATCTCCTTTAACATCAAGTTTACCATCACTAGCATCCTTGTGAATGTAACACCTAATTCCAAAGATTTTGAAATAACTAACATTCAGTGTATGACCATACCACAAATCATAGAGTGTTTTTTTTGTTCTTTTCTTCAATTAAACTTGGTTGAGAGTGTAAACAAAAATACTAGTAGATTCTCTCCATAATATTTGAGAGACCTCATTCTCAATAATCAATGCACTTTTATAGTCCATGATAGATGTCTTTCTTTTTTTAGCAATACTATTATGTTGTGGTGTTCTCAGTGCATATGACTATATTTTGATACCATTCTAAACACAAAATTTAGTGAATTCAATAGAAATAAACTCCCCACCTCTATTAGAGCTTAAAAGTTTCAATGGTTTACCAATTTCCTTTTCAAATGTTTCTTTGTACCACTTAAATATATCAAAAGCATTTGATTTCACTTTCATGAACATTACAATCATCATCTTTAAATAATCATCCATAAACAATATGAAATATATATCACTATAGTAACTATCAACACCAATTGGACCACATAAATATGTATGCACAAATTCTAGAATATCATTTGAAGTGTGTTCCTTGCTAGAAAAACTAAATTTTATCATCTTACCAAGTTGAAATTCTTTACACAAAGCATTGTTTAGGTTTTTTTGGGGATTTATTAAGTCTCTTGCTCTTTTCTTTCTACCAATTTTCACCATATTCTCAAAGTTTACATGAAAAAAACTTTTATGCCATAACTATACATCCTCAATTGTATAAAATAAACATTTCTTAACTATAGGATCAAGGTAGAATAAGTTACCTTTCTTGCAGTCCCTTTCTAGTCATATTACCTTCATCATCGAAGATCTTGACCTTTGTTTTCTCAAATTCTAGCTTGTGACCTAGATTATTCAATTGCACAACACTCAAAAGATTATATTTAAGTCCTTTAAGCCAATATGTATCTTCACATATGATCTTATCATTCAATATTAGTGATCCTTTACCTTTTAACGTGTATGGAACATCAATACCAAACTTAACTGTTCCACCATCGTCAATTTCTTTAAATTTATCAAACTTTCTTAGATCACCAATCATGTGATGTGAATAACCACTATCAATAATCCATGAGTCATTCTTAGTAACATGTGAAATTAGGGTAGTTTCATTCTCATACCTTTCATCATTTGGATCTTCCTTGATTGCAACATACACCATTTCATCTACTTCCTTGTCATCATCATAACTAGACTTGGTATGCTCTTCTTCATCTATGTACAATGAATTATTTTATTTTTCTTTGTAATCTTTGTTCTTTCTCTATTTGTAATATTTCTTAATTTCTATCATTTCTATCAAATTACCTTAGTTAGGACATTTAGTAGAAAAGTGACCAACTTCATTATATTTAAAATAGTCAAGGGTAGTTTAGCTTTGTATTTGCCTTTACCTCTTGATAACCTTCTTGCAAGAAATGCCTCAATCTCATCCAGATCATCTTCAATTTTAGACTCACTTTCTTCTTGTATTTATTCTCTTTCTTTGAATTATTGATGGTTAGTGAAGACTTAAATGCATTTCACTTTATAACTACATTATTATCATAATTTTTCAACTCAAATACAATCAACCGACCAACTAGACCATCAAGTGTTAGATCATTTCTAGGTATATAACACTTACTTCTTGAATAGTAAAAACTTTGATAACATAAATAGGTAGAAGAGTTCTGAGAACCATACTTAAAATTTCAGAATTTTTCTAGAAGCTCTGATTGCACTCAAAACATCCTTTATTTGATTAACATATTGTGTAGCATTTTCTCCTTATTTCATTCTCATATCATCATACTTACCTCTAAGAATTTAAGCTTTGGCTCTTTTAACATTGTCATAGCCATCATGTACAAACTTTAGTTTTGTTGCCCCACTTTTGATCTCGTACCCATTTTGCAAAAGGAGAAAAGGTTTGTGTCTTAGTTTGGTCTAGGTATGTCCAGGTCTAGTCTTTTACCCTTAGATGAAAAGATTCTCCATCAGATTTCCCATCTTTTCCTTCTTTCATATTTCATGGCTGGGTGGGTTTTCTCCTTGATGTCATGTGGGTAGCTTAGTACCTAATTCAATGGAGATTCATGCATTTAATGAAGTTATACACAAAATTGGACCTATTTTTAACTCATCTTATTTTTCTCATGAAAGAATGAAGCTTGCAGAAAATCAGATATGGCCTTCTCCTTAGCGAGTTTTAACCCCATGAAGGTGATTTCCCATAGCGGTTAACAAATGAGGTCTATGGATCAAGATAAGAAGATAACGAGTCATTTTATGGAAAGTCCTTGTTTTCATTGTAGTATTTTACCTTGAGAAACACTTGGGATTCATCTTGATGCCCAAAATTATCTAAAGCAGAAAACTCGAAGTTGACTTCTCCTCGGCAGGCTTTCAACACATGAAGTATGTTTTCAACCAAGAGAAATTGTGAAGGAAAGAGGTGAAGAAGTGGGCCCCCTTTCAACTTTCATAGTCCTTTTGTGATTTTCTGAACCCAAAGAAATGGTTAACTCAAGAGTTTGAATGTAAATAAAGCTTGAGCAAAAAATTGAAGACCGCCTTCTGCTCGGTGGGTTTTCAACCCATGAGGGCAATTTTTTGCATTCACAAAGAGATCAATTTTTTAAGAAGATTAAGCTCACAAATTACACACAAGGCATACCTAGATGTTAATGTAAATAATCTAACCACTCTTGGAAAGGTATATTGGGCAAAAATTAGGTTAAGTGGATATTTACTTACAAAGTACTCTATTCTTAATTTTCTGAAACTAAATGGAAAACAGAAAGGTAAGTGTGTAACAAAAGAAAGTTACTGCCAAACCAATAGAAATAGTGAAAAGACATCGAAATGTCTATTAGATGCTCTCACATTTATTGATTCAATGGATTTATCCTTAAATTTTTTCTTGTGGTGTAGATCTTGAAGATTAACGAGTGAATTGGGATTTCTATATAGAGGGAAACATAATAGTTTTTCAAATTACCAATTTTTCTTGAACTGATATGTTGTCGAATTGTACAACATTTTCAAATCTCTTATATTTGAAAATTCTATCCTCTACATTTCCTTCAAGTTCAAAGTTTCAATTCACTTCTTCCTTAGATAAAATGGCAACTAGATTTGTTCGATTTGATGAACTTAATGGAATCAAATCCACATTGAAGAGTTTCATAGATGCATCGCTCCATTTCTATGACATGCCAAATTTTCAAAGGAGGATGAGGTCATAGACAATTCATCCTATAACTGAAAATCTCTGAGGAAGTAGGTTAGTGGAGGTAGCTAGGTTTCTAGTGGTAGTTCAAGCTCCTAAATTGATTGTTGAATGCATAAATCACTACAACCCAGATACCAGACAAATTCTACTGCTTGATCATACAATTCTAATCTCTATTGATAGGAAAACTATGGTGAATTGCCTTTGAGTTTTATAATGGGAGGAATTTTCTAAGTTGACAGTAGGAGGAGAAATGTCTGAGTTCTCCTTGAAGAAGATGGTGTAGAGAAAAGAAATTGTGCGATCTTGGTTTCAAAAGCTGAAGGGCACCAAGAGTAAGGTTCCTAAAACTCTATTTAGTACTGATCTCAAGCTTGAGATCGTAGATATTCTAGTTCTCTTGCATAGATTGAAAGGTGAGGTGGAAGCACTCAATTTTGTTGTACAATATTTCTTTCTAGTAAAATTATCTATTTAGATACATAGTATGTTGATTGGGCCCATGAGGTAAGTGAGCATCTATCCAGAGCCCTTAGCACCGCGAAGTTTTACAACACCTTTTATATGTCTTCTTTTTTGATTTATATGCTATCTTCTCTACAATTGTAGCTAGGCCTTCCTAGAATAGAGAACTTTCCTAATGATGTGAAAAGCTATGAGTTCTATCCATGTTTGCAATTCCAAAATAGCTATGCAAAACATATCAAGGTTAATGACACCTTTACGATGAGAATTTGGAAGGAACTCCAAGGATGCCCAGAGAGGAGGTTCAGCCTAGAGGGAATGGTGGCTACTAGTTAGTTCGGTAGCTATTTTATCCAATTCTCCTCATTCTCATATTTGCATCTTACAGCTTTTGATGGACTTCCTTTGAAGCTACCCAAGTATCAAAGTGATATGCTCGTGTTGATAGAGATCATAAGGCAGGCGATCTAGGTGAATGTGCTAAGTGCAAGCTTGAAGAAGAAAGGGTATGAATTCCCTATGAAGGTTGGAGCTTACAGTTTTGAGTCTCATTCTGATGTAAAAAATATGTTGAAAGCATTTGAGACTAAGTACAAGTTGGAAGAGTATGAGATCATGAGACCTATGTTAAACCTGAATGGATATGAAAGAGAGGTGTTATAGATTGGGAGTGTGATCAAACATGTTACCATTGTTGAAGACTATTGGGAAGACTATAAAGACGAGCTTGAAAGCAGAGATCATGCTTTCACTAGGCTCACAATTGAGCAGATTAAAACATATGGTATCAATTTTGATGTAGAAGGATTGGATGATGATGGAAAAAATATGTATAATAATACATATTTAACCAAGTTAAGTGCCATTCCTATCACTTTAGAGCCTTATGTAGATGTCAAGGACTATTTAGATATTATGATGGCCAGGATCATCAAGAGAATAGGGAAGTGGGTTGAATGGAAAACCAAAAGAAGCTGGAGTAAAGGTGTAGTCACTCAAGCCTCTCTAGTAGCTGCAATGACTTCTTCATCCTAGAGTGCTACACTAGGCATGAAAATAGCTACAATCCAAGGACTAGCTCAGCCTTTGAGTGGAGGTGACCAACCTCTGGATAAGAATATTCCCAGAGCCAAGACGTATCATGAGGACTCCCTCCTAGTCATTGGAACCCAAACTAGTGCCGATGAAAACAAGATGGAGGACCCAAAGGATAGCTATGCCACCCCAATCTCATTCCCCCATGTCACACCAATTCCATCACCTCATGTTTCTCCAATTCCTTCTCCCCATACTATTCTAGTTTCCTCTCCTCATCATAGCCCTATTCCACCAGCAAGTGCTACACTTCTACAACCAAGTGGCTTTGCAATACAGATAGTAGACTTAGGAGACATCAAGAGAAGTAGTAGTGAGTCTACCAAGTCTAATGAAGTAGCAAAGAAAACTCCAGAAGTAGAAAAGGGGTAGACTTCTTCTAAGCTCTTCTCTCGGGATCTAAAGAATCCCTTCTCTTCAACTATTGTGATAGTAACACTAGTTAAGAAGAATATGTTTAGTATAGAATCACTTGGGACGACCTCCAAGGTAATAGGTACAAATTCCTGGTTGGAAGATACTCTAGAAAGGAAGAGGAAAAGAAGAGATGAAAGAACTTCCACGAAAGATATTGTATCCCTCGTAGTTCATTTTGGATCTGCATTGGCAAAAGTGAAGAAATAGAAAACCTTGTCCATACTTGGGCAAGATCAAAAAAAAGGCCACCTAACAATGGAAATTGCCAAGCCCAACAGAGGAAGGATTGAAGACATGAATACTGATGATTTTACTCTACACTCCATGGACCTTGGAGAAGCTAGGCATGACACCAAAGTTGGCTTGTGGAAGTCAACCAACAAGGTGATTGAGGGATAATTAGAAATTCTAAAATTTTCCAAGACCAAAATGAAGGCCGAGATAGAGGAATTGAATAAGTTCATCAGACAGTTAGTCACTCCAATGGTAGCCATCTCTAGAGTATCAGTGACCAATGATCCTACTATTGCTAAGGTTCAGGGCCTCATCTCTTAACTTCAAGAAGATAGGAATTTTGGTTAGATTGGTAAGGAATGGATTGAGAAGCTCAAATTAGAAGGTCCCATTATTATAGAGCAGATTGGTAATGTTATCTTAAGGTTGGAAATGAAAAAAGCTAACATCATATCAAATAGTAATACTCTAGCTGGAGAAAGGATGAAGTGTGATGATTGCATCTCCCTCTTAAAGATGATCATTTAGATGAAGGCCAAGGAAGTGGTTGAAACAAAAATCTTGCTGAAGGGAGATGAACCTCTATTCGAGTGGCTTCAGAGCATGCAGTTCAAGATGGAAATGATCCAATCAGCAAAGAAAGGGCTTAAAGAAATAGAGGATAAAGTGAAGAAGACACAAGACAAAGGATTTGAACTTATGAGGGGATTACATACAGATTCATAGACTATTGGCCAAGGAAAATCACTCATAGGGATCAATGTCATGAAGGAGAACTTTTCCAAATTTTTGAATAGTCTATCTGATGTATCTTCTAGTAGTCAAAAAAGGGCTACTGAACTCCAAGCACTTAGCGGATGCATACATGTACCCACAAAAGAACTACCAAATCAACTGAATATTGTGAAGGAGTTGGCTAGAGAACATTCCAAATGGCTCTTAAGGTATACCAATATACATGTGCCTAGGCATGAAGAGCTCATCCCAATTGTAGTTGCCACCAAGGCCTATAGAGAAAAAATAGAAAAGGGGAAGAAGTCGAAGTGATTCACATTTTTGCCTCCTTTTTTGTTTTATTATGTAATCTTTTTAATATGGCAAATTGGTGCCTTGCCATTTGTCATTTTTGAGAAAATGAACCAATTAAACTTCCATTTTAATGGTCATCTCAAAATTGTATATGTATGAAATTAGAAGATTAATGAAAGGTCAAAAAAAATTTGGTGTGAGGTACTTGAAGTTGTCGAGACAATTGAATGGTATTTTATATCAACTATTTTCTGTCCCTGTTCTATTAGTTTAGTATTATGCTTTCTCTTCTATTTGAATTGAAGCAAAGAAAGAATAGAGTTTCACTCCCCTATTTTGAAGCAACAAATGAATGTGATAAGTAGTGTTATTGTTCATTCAAGGAGAAATTGCTTTAGCATTTTGCATTTGTTAATCATAGTTCAAATTCAAATTAACTTAGTTTAGTACTAGCTATCACTCTATTAAGTTTTGTGAATTCATAGGACGTGTGGATTCATAAACTAATTTAAATCTTCAAAAAATTTAGTTGCCTAAGTTAGATCCTATTTAGGTTTGGCTTGGTTCTACCTCTTCTATCCTCAGGTCAAGAACACACCCCAAATTAGTTTTAGGAGGAAAACATAATTCATTGAAAATATATTTTAGGGAGCTGTACCTACCAATTCAGAGAAAAGCTAGTCCATCCATAAGTGGCTTTTCAACTATTTGTAACCAGATATTGTTCCAAGTTTGGGTATACAAGAATTATAATTAAAAAGGACAAATCTGTTTACCAATAGATTTTTGTTGACTCTGCTAGGGATACAAATAGTCGCTTGACTAAAAAGCCTATGTCATGAGGAAGAATGGTACTACCTCATGAAAACATTATTCTAGTGCTCCAACCTAACCTTGGTTTTCAAGATGATATAATTTCATCCCTTAATACATTTGTTTGGAGACGCAGGAGGAATGTTGAACATTACAGGAACATTAGTCAAATATTGGAAGAAGAAGAAAGAAGAGCAAAAGCTTTAGAAAGAGCTATTCAAAGGAGGGACATTCGAAGAGAAGAAAGAAAATTGAGACAAGTAGCTCAAAGACAAAATTAACTTAGCACCCTAGAACAAACAAGGTTCCTCAGTAGTACGAAGGAACAAGGTGGGCATGAACCTATTTTTATAAACTTACAGAACTTGGTTTTCCCATCTTAGATGTTCCAAAATGGAAAGGTGAAAAGAAAAGTTGGAGAAAAGCACCTTCCCCTGTTAGAAATCAAGACACTAGTACTTCACACTCTACCTATCAGATATTGGCCCTACATGGAATTAGTGCTCCCCCAATTGTTAATTTTCCACCATATACTGCTAGAAAAATCATGGTTACTCCATGGGCTATAGCAATAGGACCATTAGCATTAACGGCTTATCATACACTCCCAAATGATTCAAGGAAGAATTTCCCAAAATTTTCAGGAGATGGGAAGGTTACTATAGATGAACACATTAAAGCCTTCTTTGCAGCTACACACATATTAGGAGTTAAACATGAAGATGTTTCTCTAAGATTATTTGTGGAAACCTTAATAGAAGGTGAAACAGACTAGTTCTATCATTTAGATGATGGCCCAATTACTAATTGGGATACAATGAGAACAAAATTTGAGACAAGGTTTAAAACTGCGGAAGATGAACATGCCTTGTTAACAAAGTTGACTTCAATTAAAAAGCAATCCACAATGAGTATGAGAGATTTTGTTGCTAAGTTCAATAAGATCATTAGTAGAATTCCAATTGCTGATAGACCTACAACCAGTAATTTGAAAACCTTGTTTATAAGTGTGATGCCCCCAAATGTCAATTATGACTTTAGAAGAGCACATCCCAAAGATTTAGCAGACGCAAAAAAGAAGGTGATTGAATTTGAAGATGATTTGATTTTGGTGGGAAAATGGAAGCAAGAACTTCAAACTAAAGAAAGTTCCAGCAATACCACATCATCTGATGAAATGATTCAAAAATTGTTGAATGAATTGATAGCAGTAAAAAGGCAATTACCCAGATTCAATAATTCCTATCAGAGAAATTATCAAAACTTGCCAAGAAGGAATATTGATGGAAAATATTCACAGCTTACAGGCTCACAACCCAGGTTGCAAATTGAAGTAGCACTAAAGAAAGGAAATATGTGTGTCTTTCATTTGACAATAGATTATGATAGTGAGAGCTATCCGAAAACTGCCTGTATGATGCAGTTATTATCCACCAATGAGCTAAACATTGCAACCCCTATCCCAAAATCAAATTCATACTCAAATGGTGACTCTGGAAAATTATTTTTAGAATATGAGTTAGATTTTGAATCAAAAGGTGAATGTTATGCAACTATTGATGGAACTTCTTACACAGTATTGACTCGAGGTCAAAGGCAAAAGAATCAATCCTCCAGTTACGCTTACAAGAATGATCCCAACACTTCAATAGGTAACTTTCATATTGATCAAGCAGTATTCACTTCACAAATGGGAAAGGAAAAAATGTCTTTTGATTTCATCCAATTCTGTGAAGAATCAAAGATTCAAATTTCCCCCATAGACTATTTCAAGTCTTATCCCTCTGAATTAAAAAGATTGGTAGATAGATGTAAAGGGAATACTTTAGATTTGAATCATAATGTGACGATTGAAAAATAGGATGAAACATTGACATATAATCTATTTAGCCAAGAGAATTCTACTATTTTAGCAACCTCTCCTAGACAAAAGCCTGACCCATTTTATATTTCACTATATATTAATGGTTACAAACTAAGTAATTTCTTAATAGATTTAGGTGCATCAGACAATGTTATGCCCTATTCTTTGGCTAAGGCCCTAAGCCTTAATCTCACTAAGATACATGGAAGATGTTATTCTATGGATGCCAAACAGGTTCCTTTGTTGGGGCAAATCAAAGATGCTCAAGTAGCCTTGGCTTCACATCTAGAGAAGAAACTCTTATTGAAAATTCTAGTAGTAGATATTCCAGCAAGCTATGGACTTCTTTTAAGTAGGAGTTTCTACTGAGACCTAGCAGGAGAAATTAAACTGGACTAGTCCCAAGCAGTCATACCTATCGAGAATAAAAAAGTTAAGTTAGAACTCAAAGAAAAGGAAAAATTCATAGTTCTAAAATCAGATGATCCTAAAGCTCAAATCCCTTATCAAGAGCTGGAATTTGGAAATTACATGTTATTTAATGAAGAGGCTCTAGATGAACAAAGAAATGGAGATCAAAGAAAAGGAATTATGGATGGAGAAAAAGATGTAACAGGCATATGGACACTTGAATTTGATGGAAGTTGTGCCTCCTTAGGGTTTTGCATAGGTGTAATGTTGATATCCCCTGAGGGAGAACCTGAACCCATGACTTTCAAATTAGAGTTTGGGAATACAAATAATACTATAGAGTATGAAGCCTTGCTATTAGGGATAATATCAACAAAATAAAGAGGAGTAAAGATCCTGAGAGCTTGAGGTGATGCAGAACTCATTGTCAAACAAATCAAAGGACAATATTCTGTGAAAAAATACAAGTTAAAAAACTATAGGAATAGAGTTTGGGATGAAATAGAAGGCCTAGAAGCCTTTTCTATGGAAGCAGTTCCAAGGGAGATGAACACCAAAGATGATTCCCTAACAGTTTCTGCTTCTCTACTACTACCTCATCCAGAATTCAAGGATAAAAAATATCAGATTGAGATCATGTATCGAGCCTCTATTCCAAACAATTTAGAATCCTGGCAAGTCTTTGAAGATGACAAGAGCTTACAGCTTTTCCTAGAAAATGATAAATCCAGTTCTGCACACAAATTCAAGAATAATAATCATGAAAGTTTTGATGTCAAGAAGAATTAAAATGATAAAGTTCAATTGTGAGGTAGTATTGTTCCCCCATACTTTGTGGCTTTGGAAAAATTGTTTAATAGACATGATGCCTACATAAAGTAAAAAAGGGTAGAAAAGGGACCTACCACCAGAGAGTATGAGGTGGTAAATATTAGGGATACTCGTGGTCCTAAAATGATTAATATTGGAAAATCTTGTTCATCTGAAGAGGAGGAAGCTGCGAAACGACTCTTCATAGAATATCAAGATGTTTTTTCTTGGAGTTATGAAGATTTAAAAAGCTATCGAGGTGGGGAGGTAAAACATTAAATTCCACTCAAACCTGATGTGGTTCCCTTCTGGAAAAAACAAAGGAATTATAATCCTAAGGTCATAGATGCCATTTTTCAAGAGGTAGATAAAATGTTAAAAGCAAGAATCATATACCCCATTCATCACTCTACCTGGGTAGCTAACATAGTACTAGTCAGAAAGAAGAACGGAGAAATTAGGATCTGCGTCAATTTTTGCAATTTGAACTAGGCATCCCTGAAGGATAATTTTTCTCTCCCCAATTTGAATTACTTACTACAAATAATGGCTAGATCCAAAATGATGTCCATGCTTTATGGGTTTTTAGGTTACAATCAAGTTGAGGTAGACAAGAAGGACCAACATAAGACAACATTTACCACTCCTTGGGGTACGTTTGCATATCACAGAATGCCCTTTGGGCTCATCAATGCTGGTGCCACATTCCAGAGATGTATGAGCAAGATGTTTGCCAATCTGAAGGACTAGATTATAGTTATATATCTTGATGACCTCACCATTTTTTGAAAAAGAGAAAAGACCACATGGAAGATTTAAGGAAAGTCTTACAAAGATGTTGAGAACATGGAATTTGACTCAATCCAAAGAAATTAGTTTTCTATGTGACAGAGGGAAAGCTCATTGATTATATAGTGTCACAGGAAGGCATTAGAATTGATCCTAAATGAGTGGAGTCCATTCAAAGGTTAAGTTTGCCTTCAAATAAAATAGGGGTTAAGTCATTCTTTGGGCAGGTGAATTTCCTCAGAAGGTTTTTACCAGATTTCATAGAAACCACTAAACATATTGTGGATATGATGAAGGGAAATTCAAATTTCAAATGGAATGAGGTAGGAAGGCGGGCCTTTCAAAATATAAAGAATGCTACTGCTAATGCCCCAGTTTTGAGTCACCTAAATTATAAGTGAGATTTCTTCATTTACTATTATTCTTTTGAACATACTTTATTGGCAATACTTATGTAAGATAATGATGAAGGGGTACAAGCCACAATAGCTTTCATGAGCATACCCCTGAAAAATCATGAATTTAAATACTCACAGATAGAGAAGCATGCTTTTGCAGTAGTCAAAGCACTTAATTTTTTTTGGTTCTATATCTTGTATTTGCATTCTATTGTTTATGTTCCGGATGTAGCAGTGAAAAGTGTGTTGACACAAAAGGATGTAGGTTGTAATACCAAAGGAGCATGGATAGCAAAGACACAAGAATATGACATAGAAATCAAGCCTACCAAGCTAGTAAGGGGTAATGCTTTGTGTAAAGTGATTGTGAAAAACAAGATCACTGGAGAATTAGAAGAATTAGGAGAAAAGCAACTAGTATTAGTGGTACATCTTCATGATTCGTGGTTCGAAAGTATTTCTTATCTATTAACATATGGAGAATGTCCAAAGGGCCTAAATACAAAACAAAGAAGGGATATTAAACTGAAAGTAGCTAAGTATGTAATTTGTGATGGAAAATTGTTTTAAAAGGCTATTGATGGCACCTTTCTAAGATGTGTGGACAAACAACAACAAGAAAAACTATTGAAAACATTTCATGATGAAGCCTATGGAGGGCATTTTTCATCTTTAGTCACAACTTTCAAAATTTTGAGACAGTGCTATTACTGGCTTAGAATGTTCAAAGATGCTTATTCCTAGGTGGCAAAGTGTGAAAAATGCAAGATGTCCATTGGGCGTCCTCAATTAGCTACTCTACCATTAAGGCCCATCATCATTGAAGGACCTTTTCAACAATGGGGTCTTGATTTTATTGGTCCAATTAGTCCAACATCCAATATTGGTCATTAGTACATGATAACTACAGCTGATTATTTTACTAAGTGGGTGGAAGCCAAAGCAACCAAGAAAACTACTTCCGAAGTAGTGTGTGAATTCATCAAGGAGAACATATTGGTCAGGTTTGGCATCCCTATCAAATTAGTGATGGATAATGTAGCCTACTTCTCCTCAATTGAGATCACTAATTTTTGCTTTGAGTATGGAATCATTGTTAGTCATTCATCTAATTATTTCCCATAGGGAAATGGTCAAGCTAAGTCTAGTAACAAGAATTTGATAAACATTGTCAAGAAATTGGTCTCAGACAATCAAAAGACTTGGCACAAGAGAATTCATGAGGCACTGTGGGTAGATAGGCTGACACCTAAAAGAGAAATTGGCATATCTCCTTTTGAATTAGTATATGGAACTGAACCTAACCTCCCATTACCTTTGGAATTGGCCACAAGAAAACTTAGAACAGTGATTGAAGATGATATTTATAAAGATGGTTTAGAGAAGAGAATTTTGTACTTGAGCAAGCTTGAGGAGGAAAGAGAAGAAATTGTGGATCACATCACACAACACCAGATTTGAGTTAAAGATCTTTTTGATAAGAAGGCAAGACTACAAAAATTCATGGTAGGAGATAGTGTGCTACTTTGGGATAAGTGAAGCGCTCCAAAGGGTATGCATAAAAAGTTTGATACCTTGTGGAAAGGTCCATTTAGAATTCATCAGGCATTTGAGAATAATTCATTCAAATTGGCTTATCAAGATGGTGAAGTGCTACCTTTGACCTATAATGGTCAAGATCTGAACCTTTATCAAATTGCAAATTAAGAGTAGGTAACCCTTGTATTGTACTATAGTTAGGTTTAGTTTTTGTCTGTGTTTTCCTAGTTAGTCTATGTTCCTTGCTTTTGTTCTCCTATGTTGCCACCTTTTATTTTCTTTGTGAAACCAAATATTTTGAGTTCCTTTCTTGGATATGCTCTACCCAAGTCCCTAGTCAGAGCCAGCTCTTGCCCCAATTTTGATCCTATACCCGTTTTGCAAAAGTGGAAAAGGTGGGTGTCTTAGTTTGGTCTAGGTATGTCCAGGTCTAGTCTTTTCCCCTTAGGTGAAGAGATTCACCATCAGATTTCCCATCTTTTCCATCTTTCATATTTCATGGCCGGGTGGGTTTTCTCCTTGATGTTGTGTGGGTAGCTTAGTACCTAATTTGATGGATATTCTTGCATTTCATGAAGTTATTTGCAAAACTAGACTTGTTTCCAACTCATCTCATTTTTCTCATGAAAGAATGAAGCTTGCAAAAAATCAGATATGGCCTTCTCCTCAGCGAGTTTTCAACCCCTGAAGGTGATTTCTCACAGCAGTTAACAAATGAGGTCTACAGATCAAGATAAGAAGATAATGAGTCATTTAATGGAAAGTTCTTATTTTCATTGTAGTATTTTACCTTGAGAAACACTTGGGATTCATCTTGATGCCTTAAATCATCTAAAGTGGAAAACCTAAAGTTGACTTCTCCTCGGTGGGCTTTCAACCCATGAAGTCTATTTTCCACCAAGAGCAATTGTGAAGGAAAGAGGTGAAGAAGTGGGCCTCCTTTCAACTTTCATAGTCCTTTTGTGATTTTTTGAACATAGAGAAATGGTTAACTCAAGAGTTAGAATGTAAAAAAAGCTTGGGCAGAAAATTGAAGATTGCCTTCTCCTCAGTAGGTTTTCAACCCATGAGGGCAATTTTCTGCATTCACAAAGAGATCAAATTTTTAAGTAGACTAAGCTCACAAATTACACATGAGGAATCCCTAGATATTAATGGAAATATTTAACCACTCTTGGAAAGGTATATTGGGCAGAAATTAGGTTAAGTAGATATTTACTTATGGAGTACTTTGTTCTTAATTTTTTGAAACTAAATGGAAATTGGAAAGGTAAGTGTGTAATGAAGGAAAGTTACCATTAGGCCAATGGAAAAAGTGAAAAGACATCAAAATTTCTATTAGAGGCTCCCACATTTACTAATTCAATGGATTTATCCTTAAATTTGTTCATGTGGCGCTGATCTTGAAGATTAATGGGTGAATTAGGATTTCTATATAGAGGGAAACATAATAGTTTTTCAAATTACCACTTTTTCTTGAACTGTTATTCTATTGAATTGTACAAGATTTTCAAATCTCTTATATTTTCAAATTCTCTCCTCTACATTTCCTTCAAGTTCAAAGTTTCAATTCACTTCTTCCTCAGATAAAATGGCAACCAGATTTGCTCGATTTGACAGACTTAATGGAATCAAATCCACATTGTAGAGTTTCATAGATACATCGCTCTATTTTTATGACATGCCAGATTTTCAAAGGAGGATGAGGTCAGAGCCAATTCATCCTTTAACTAAGAAGCTCTAAGGAAGTTGGTTAGTGGAAGTAGCTAGGTTTTCGGTGGCAATTCAATCTCCTAAATTGATTGTTGAATACATAAATCACTACAACCTAGATACCAGACAAATTCTTCTTCCTAATCATACAGTTCTAATCTCTATTGATAGGAAAACTATGGTGAATTACCTTCAGGTTCTAGAATGGGAGAAATTTTCTAAGTTGACAATAGGAGGAGCAATGTTTGAGTTCTCCTTGAAGAAGATGGTGTGGAGAAAAGAAATTATGTGATCTTGGTTTCAAAAGCCATCGGGTGCCAAGAGTAAGGTGCCTAGAACTCTATTTGGCATTGATTTCAAGCCTGATATTGTAAATATTCCAGTTCTCTTGCATACATTGAAAGGTGAAGTAGAAGCACTCAATTTTGTTGAACAATATTTCTTTCTGGTACAAATTATATATTTAGATACACAATATGTTGATTGGGCCGATGAGGTAAGCGAGCATCTGTCCAGAGCCCTTAGCACTATGAAGTTTTACAACACCTTTTATATGTCTTCTTTTTTTATTTATATGCTAGCTTCTCTACAATTATGGCTAGGCCTTCCTAGAATAGAGAACTTTCCTGATGATGTGAAAAGCTATGAGTTATATCCATGTTTGCAATTGTAGAATAGTTATGTAGAATATATCAAGGTTAATGATGCATTTATGATTAGAATTTGCAGGGAATACGAAGGATTCCCAGAGAGGAGGTTCAACCTAGAGGCAATGGTAGCTATTAGTCAATTTGGTAGCTATTTTATCCAATTTTCATCCTTCTCATATTTGCATCTTGCAGCTTTCAATGGATTTCCTTTGAAGTTGCACAAGTATCCAAGCAATATGATCGTATTGATAGGGATTGTGAGGCAAGTGATCTAGGTGAATGTGTCCAGTGCAAGCCTGTAGAAGAAAGGGTATGAATTCCCTATGAAGGTTGGACTTACAGTTGCGAGTCATGTTCTGATGCAAAAAATATGCTCAAAGCATTTGAGACTAAGTAAAAGTTGGAAGAGTATAAGGTCATGAGATGTATGTTCGACCTGAATGGATATGCAAGAGAGGTGTTACAGATTGGGAGTGTGATCAAACATGTTACCACTATCAAAGACTATTGGGTGAACTATAGAGATGAGCTTGAAAGTAGAGATCGTGCTTTTGCTAGGCTCATAATGGAGCAGATTAAAACATATGGTATCAATTTTGATGTAGAAGGATTGGAGGATGATGGACAAAATATGTATAGTAATACATATTTAACCAAGTTAAGGGGCATTCCTATCACTTCAAAGCCTTATGTAGATGTTGAGGAGAATTTAGATATTATGATGGCTAGGATCATCAAGAGAATAGGGAAGTGTGTTGAATAGACAACCAAAAGAAGCTGGAGTAAAGGTGCAACCACTCAAGCCTCTCCAATAGCTACAACACCTTATTCATCCCAGAGTGCTACACCAGGTGTGACAATAGCTACCAACCAAGGACCAGCTCAGCCTTCAAGTGGAGGTGACCAACCTCTGGATAAGAATATTCCCATAGCCAAGACTTGTCATGATGGCTCCCTCCCAATAATTGGAACCCAAACTAGTGCTGAAGAAAATAAGATGGAGGAGCCAAAGGATAGCTCTGCCACCCCAATCTCATCCCCCCATGTCTCCTAGTTCCATCACCTCATGTTTCTCCAATTCCTTCTCCCCATACTACTCCAGTTCCCTCTCCTCATCATAGCCCTATTCCACTAGCAAGTGCTACACTTCTACAACCAAATGGCTCTACAATACAAATAGTAGACTTAGGAGATGGGAAGAGTAGTAGTAGTGAGTCTACCAAGTCTAATGAAGTAGCAAAGAAAACTCTAGAAATAGAAAAGGAGCAGACTTCTTCTAAGCTCATCTCTTGAGATCCAAAGAATCCCTTCTCTTCAACTCTTGTGACAGGAACTCCAGCTAACAAGAAGATTTTTAGTATAGAATCACTTGGGATAGCCTTCAAGGTGATAGGTATAGATTCTTGGTTGGAAGATACTCTAGAAAGGAAGACGAAAATAAAATATGAAAGCACTTCCACCAAAGATATTATATCCCTCGTGGTTCATTCTGGATCTACATTGGCAAAAGTAAAGAAAAAAAAAACCTTGTCTATACTTGGGCAAGATCCAAAAACAGGGCACCTAACAATGGAAATTACCAAGCCCAACAAAGGAGGAAGGATTGAAGACATGACTACTAATGATTTTACTCTACACTCTGTGGACCTTGGAGAAGCTAGGCATGAAACCAAAGTTGGCTTGTGGAAGTCAACCAACGAGGTGATTGAGGGACAATTAGAAAGTCTTAAATTGTCCAAGACCAAAATGAAGGCTGGGATAGAGGAATTGAATAAGTTCATTAAATAGTTAGTCACTCCATTGGTAGTAATCTCTAGAGTATCAATGACCTAAAATCCTACTACTATTGAGGTTGAGGCCCTCATCTCTCAACTTCAAGAAGATAGGCATTTTCATTAGATTGGTAAGGAATGGATTGAGAAGCTACAATCAAAAGGAGCCACTATTATAGAGCAGATTGGTAATGTTATCTTAAGGTTGGAAAGGGAAAAATATATTATATCAAATAGCAATACTCTAGCTGGAGAAATGGTGAAGTGTGATGATTGCATCTCCCTCTTAAAGATGATCATTTAGATGAAGGCCAAGGAAGCGATTGAAGCAAAAATCTTGCCGAAGGGAGATGAACCTCTACTTGAGTGGCTTCAGAGCATGTAGTTCAAGATGGAAATGATCCAGTCAGTAGAGAAAGGGCTTAGAGAAATAGAGGATAAAGTGAAGAATACACAAGACAAAGGATTTGAACTTATGAGGGGATTACATACAGATTCACAAACTAGTGGCCAAAGAAAAGCACTCGTAGGGATCAATGTCATGAAGGCGAACTTTTCCAAATTTCTAAATAGTTTGTCTAATGTATCTTCTAGTAGTCAAAATAGGGTTACTGAACTCCAAGCACTCATCGGATGCATACATGTGGCCATAGAAGAATTACGAAATCAACTGAATGTTGTGAAGGAGTTGGCTAGAGAACGTTCCAAATGGCTCTTAAGGTATACTAACATACACATGCCTAGGCATGAAGAGCTCATCCCAATTGTAGTTGTCATGAAGGCCTATAGAGAAAAAATGGAAAAAGGGAAGAAGTCGAAGTGATTCACATGTTTGTCTCCTTTTTTGTTTTATTATGTAATTTTTGTAATACAAAAAATTGGTGCCTTTCCATTTGTCATTTTTGAGAAGATGAACCAATTGAACTTCAATTGTAACGATCATTTGAAAATTTTATATGTATGAAATTAGAAGATTAATGAAAGGTCAGCAATTTTTTGGTGTGAGGTACTTGATGTTGCAGAGACAATTGAATGGTATTTTATATCAACTATTTTATGTTCTAGTTTTGTTAGTTTAGTCTTATGCTTTCTCTTTTGTTTGAATTGAAGCAAGGAAAGAATAGAGTTTCACTCCCCTATTTTGAAGCAATGAATGAATGTGATAAGTAGTGTTATTGTTCATTCAAGGAGAAATCCCTTTAGCATTTTTCATTTGTTAATCATAGTTCAAATTCAAATTAACTTAGTTCAGTACTAGCTATCACTCTATTAATTTTTGTGAATTCATAGGATGTGTTGATTCATAAACTAATTTAAATCTTCAAAAAAATTTAGTTGCCTAAGTTAGATCCTATTTAGGTCTAGCTTGGTTCTACCTCTTCTGTTATTGGGTCAAGAACACACCCCAAATTAGCTTTAGGAGGAAAACATAATTCATTGCAAATCTATTTTAGGGAGCTATACCTACCAATTCAAAGAAAAGCCAATCCACCCATAAGTGGCTTTTCAACTATTTGTAACTAGATATTGTTCCAAGTTTGGGTATACAAGAGTTATAATTAAAAGGAACAAATCTATTTGGAAACAAGTTTATCCCACATTTCCTTAGCATTTACACAATTTTTGATATCATCAAATTTAGCATCATTGAGAGAAGATACAATCTCAATCATTAGACTATTATGATTTTTTTTCTCATTCATTTTCTCTACAATTAGGGGACCAATAGGTGTAGTGTATTCATTTTTTAACTAGTATGTGACATTGTCTCCAGTACCAAATAGGCGCAACTTCATCCATTCTTACCATGAGGAAAATTTATCCTTGTTCTTCTTTGGTATGTCTCTTATATATCTTTTATCTTTATCTCAAGTTCCTTTAAAATTCTCTTCTTCAAGAACTCAACTTTGATACCAAATTGTTAGGTAACTAAGCAGGGGGGGGGGTGAATAAATTATGTCCAATTATCTCATAGTCCCTTTAAACATTTCAACACTATCAAATAATCATAAATATCAATAATAATAACTTCAATTACTCGATATACACATCAAATTCAATACTTAATCCATTCATTTACTTCTTTCCAAACTATTATCAAATTGTTCGTAGCATTATTGACTGACATTAAATTTCTAGTAATAACCTACTAATATCATAGTTATTACCGAGTTGCAGTGAACTGTAAAACATGTAAAATAACTTGCAACACAAATAAAATTGACACAATTTGATACCAAGATTTTTAACATGGAAACCCTATTAAGGGAAAAACCACCTAGGTTTGGCAATCCAAAAATTTCACTCTTCTTAAGTGATCTCTATTAGGAAGCAACCTTGTAAAAGATTGTGCATGCTTTGTTAAAGTGACCTTGTTAGAGGATTTCATCAAAAGATTATCTAGACCTTATCACTCCCTATCCTTGCCTAATTTAAAGGACTTACAAACACAACTTATCGATGTTACTATTACATATTATGCCCCCCGCCAAATATTTGAATTTTTAAATATTTGCCATCCCAATGGTCACTTCCCGGTTTAATGTTATTTTTAAACATCCCAGGAATATCGAAAAAATTAAATGATTGAACCTTATGGTATTCCTTATTTCCTAGGTTTATTTCTATGGGCCTGCAAGTCCCCATCGTCAAATCAAGATATATCAACAGTTGGTGCTATCTCGCTATGGGAAGTTGTACATTGTTTTGCCATAGCGACATAGCACCTTTTGGCCGTGTGGCCGGTGGGTCCTCCTTTTCCTTTTTGTTTCTCCAACACCAAGTTTTGATAGATCTACAGTGGGTGGTATGGCGCTATTAGAAAATTTGTGTTCATCGTCATTAGTGAGATAGCGCCTGGACGAAAAATGATACTGCGGCGACATCAAAAGGAAGGTGGGTCCCAAGCATGCCTCATCAGATATCAGTGATGAAATTTGGCACATACAATGGGACCTCAGGCAACGTGGAAGGATGATTGTGCTTGGGATGAGGCTTTGATTCATCGCCAGCCAGGTAGTTCATTGATGTCAGCAGTTACCCAGATCTACACCCCTTTCGAACGCATGAGGATTTCCTCACCCTCGGATCAGTCTGGATCAATGGTGGGTGCTATCTTGCTATGGAAAACTGTGAGGATATTATACATAGCGACATAGCGCCTCGACGATGCGTAGCACAGATGACATCATGGGCCCACCCTTCTCCAAAGTAATATTACGATTTGTCATCGGTGGTAGTTGTCAGGTGGGTCATAGTATAGTGGTGATATTTCATTGGTCCACTTAGCCAATTGGGTGTGCAGTCGTGCATTTTTGTTGATCACCATAGATCTAAGGAAAATCGACGATGGGCACTATCTCGCTATGGAAAACTGTGAGGATATTACCCATAGCGACATAGCGCCATTGTGCCACATGGATCGGTAGGGCTAGGTCACGCCAAGATGAAGATGCCAGGTGGTTGTTAGGTGGTTCGTGGGCCCAAGTTTTCAAGTTTCTTTTAAGGAGATAGCGCAGTAATATGGCGAGTCTTCACGATCGTCAAATCAGTTTAAATCCATGGTGGGCACTATCTCGCTATGGGAAATCACTTAGAGGATACGCATAGCGAGATAGCACCTTGATGACACTTTCCCTAGTGGGTCTGGTGGAGGTACTAATGGTTAGATGCACTGGCAGTTAATGTGACCATCACAGTTGAAGTTTAAGGAATTGGCGCAGTTAGTAAAGAAAGATTGGTTAACCTCAAGAAGACCTTGTGGGGTGGCAAAGTGAAAAGAGATTGTTGGTCCTTGTGGCTCGTGTGCCAAGGTTATTTTGACCTACTGACCATGTTGGTTTGTGAACTGGGAATAGGGGATACCGAGGTTTTTTGCATAATTTGATCTTATATGATCGATTCCAACTACCATGGAGTAAATACTTAAGATATCTAAATTCCTTCATATAATGAATTTAGACACCTAGAAAATAGAACTTTCATAAAAATTTGTGTCCATCCTGATCTTCATTCAATTTCTTTCATCATATCCTTATTGCAACAAAATTTGACTCTCACTTTAGAACTTCTCAAACTTTTTCAAAATTTCATAAAAAATCAACCTCAAATTTAATTCTTTCAAACTTGATCATTTGGTTGTCAATCGGTAAACATAACATTTATGTAGACAACATAATACTAACTCACTTAGGAAACATTATGTTTTCCTTCTTCCTTTACCAATCACTTGGGTAATACTGTAGTCACTCAATAAATACAATCTTCCTTTATTAACCTAGTTACTTGATTAACCTTGTATTCTTCAATACCTTGCAACAATAAATGATTGTAAAATAATCAAGCCAATAATACATTATCATTGTCTAGATCATTCAATTACCCATTGACTACCTTATATATCACTTATATCTTCATCAGACTTTCTTCAATTCCTCTTTATCAATCAAATGATATGGTACCTTTTTGAGTTAGCTTAATGTCTATCCAATTAAGAATTTGACATCAATGACAATATAGCATGTGATATGACTCTGTTACATACATTCATAGAATCACCAGTTAAAAATTTTTGACTATCAATTAAAATATCAGTTGGGGCTAACACAAGTTTCCCACCTTTCTTTTATGTTACAATGGATGGGTGGGGGGAGCCATTTTTGAACTTCTCTAGCATAGTAGTCTTTATATGTTTATGTTGTGTTTCTCCCATTTTTTTGTCTTTGATATATGTTTTGTGTAGATTTCTTTAGATGATTAATTTTTCTCCATAGGTGCAAGATGATAAAGTAATTGAAATATCATACACATTCTTCTATTTTTATTTATCTTCTTCTATCTAATTTTACATATTATGTTGTATATGTTCTATTGTTTGGTTACACACACTTGTATAGCCTACTTGGATGATTGTGACATTATTGTGTTGATTCTTTTTGGTCTTCATGTTCTTAGGCCAGAAAGTCTCTTCTTTGTATCTCTTACATGATTTTCCTCTACTGTGTTGTAATTCTACTTCTTTTTGGTAATAATGGCATTTAATACTATCTATAATATTACATATTATCATATTGATCATATTAGCACTAAAGTTAGTAGATCCCTTCATGCTCCCTTTTTGTTGTGTGCTTATTTCCCTTGAAAGTGCTCTCTCTTGGGGAAATTTCACAGTGGAATTTTTCTAGTGGATTCATGCACATTTATGTTAAATTTATTGCTATCATAAAGTCATTTTCAATCACTTTCGCATGCGGGCATACATTTCCCTCACTTGTTCACATGAACTTTGGCTTTTGGTTTCCTCTATTAAATAATTAACAATTAATGAGGGCTTGATCTTTGTTTTTCTTTTTGGATCTTCCTTTAGACTACTAACAATTTATGAGGCCTAATCCTTTATTTTTCTCCCTGTTTGGAATACTAATAGTCTAGGAGGCCTTATCATTTTTTCTAATCCTTCTTTGAACTATTGACTATCTATGAAGTCTGGTCTTATTTTAAATCCCTTAAGGATACATACATATTTATGCTTGGATCACTTTCCAATTCTTGTTTTGGGACATGGAATTCCCTTGAGAATAAATCTCTTTGATGGATTACATATCATGTCATACACACTTTCTAGACCATTCAATTCATATTTGATGGGTTGACCAATATGCTACATACACTTTATAGACCATACAATGTCATCTTTTATTCTAACAAATCTTTCATTTTTGTGTAGTTGACAATAAGGAATACAAGGATCTTACTCATATAATATTAATACCATTATTTGAGCATAAAGGATCATAGAGTACTATAACATCACCATTATTGCATTAGGAGTTATGAAACAATATTAAAAGCTCATTATTCCCATTATTTATTGTAGAGTAACCTTTTTTTCCTTTTACATAGCTTTTCAAATCAATACATAGATACACATAATCTTAAAACATTCATGATGTGTTTATAATAAAATATCACATAGATTTCTTCCAAGATATGTAGAATAAGACTTTAAGAAATTATCTTCAATAGCTATATAAATCCATCCTTGAAAGCATAATGCCAACAATGAAGTCATAAATAAAATTGACAACCAGAGGGAAAAGCATGTGTGAGAGGTTTGATCATATCTAGATGAGTATCACCATACACTCCTATATGTTGGGATCAACCCCTTGAGCTAAGGATCATCCTGCTACATGGAATGTCCTTACTCTTAGGACCCCTATAAGGACCATACCATAGTACTTTTTTGCAATATTGGGATCAAACCCCTAAGCCAAAAGACCAACTTGTCATACATGATGCCTTCTCCATGAGTACTCAAACATGCACAATATCCAATTATCTTAATTAATATGAATTACCAAACTCCCACAGCTCATTAATTTTATTAATTTTTATACTTGATTACAAAAACTCTCATGTAGAGCCAACCTACATAGGGCCCTAGTCTCTAACATGAGATTCCCTAGCACCCACTTCTAGGCCCAAAAACATATGGTGAGCCACTCACCTAGGGCCTCTAATCTAATCAAAACTAAAAAACAAAAATCATATAAGAGTTTAGGACAAAAAATTGCTAGGGTATAATGCTCCTAGTTTTAACATCAACCTAATTCATTATATAAGCATCATAATGCATAAAATACCAACAATCGTAAGGACAAAGACTATAAGAATATCTCATTAAAATAATTTTCGATGATAAATATACATGTTATACATCAAACAAAATTTGAGCATGCCTTTGGTGCCCTAAATAATAATTGGGAGCATGAAAACCTAAGCAAGATGTCAAATTGGTTTAAAACCCCTAAATCAAGCATAGACCATTTTAGAAATTGTAATCAAAGCATGTAGAATGTACAAGAAGGAACATAGAAGAACACATGGAAGATATTATAATACAATATTTTATTCCTCTATTTACCAAAAACTCTGTAACAAAAAATAACATATCTCCACAAGCTAGTGGTTGAATTCCATAAGAAAATACGTGGCAATTTTCATAAAAAGAAACTCAAAATTTTTAAATAACTTGAGGAATTGAGTGTACAAATGTAATAAATTATGAAAATATATAAATATATCTATATTTTATTAGATAAAAAAATTCAATCATTAAATTCAATAAATACCTCAAGTCCTATGAAGCTTCACTAGAAGGAGGAGCAAGGAGACACAAAGAGGAAAATAAATCCAACTTGAGTTGCATCATTCAAGCCCTTCTCCACTTTCATAAGTATCCATGGAAGAATTAATTCCATCATAATAAATCTCTCTATTATCCATTGAAAACATCACATAGAAATCTCTCTTCAAAAGGGAAAGAAACTTAAGAATTCATAAAGATTTACACTCACAAACTCTCCCTCACATATCGCTAAAAATTCTCTATGAAAATATCCATGAAAAGTAAAACCAATATATCTTCTAACTTTTAGTCATCCTCCCTCTTCATATTTAAATTTTACACCACATATATATGTTCTTGAATAGCTTTCATACCCCTTTAGGTAAAAAGATGCCATCCTTTTAGATAAAACTAATTCCAAAATCTGAAATTGCCTTAGTTTATGTAATTAACTACCATTTCACAAGTTGTTTAAGCATATCAAGGGTAACTTAAGGTTATTTTGGGGGTATATAATGAATAAATGGTCAAGAATGATGTAAATACCCTCTCTAGTTCTTTATAACCCATTTTTTTATGTCTATCATTGTGTTTATCTTTTGGTCTCATGTTCTTCCACATAGGAAGCACATATTACCTTTTGCGCTTGAATGGATATTATAACAATCCTTTGTATAAGTGCTAAGTGTTCCATTTATTCTCATGAGAGATGGATTCATGTTGAATCACTACTCATGAAACATGGGTCAATGATTTTGACTCAAAAATCACACAATTAAATCATGATAGCAATATCACAGTTTGACTTGCTATGGAAATTATCTCCTACTTATCAATCCTTTGTATGTTAGAGAATTTAATCCTCTTTTAAATATTTATCATTTTATTTTATCCCTTTTGATTTCTTTATTTTTATATTCTATTAAACTTATCTTTATGTCTCATTGTATATGAATGACTCAGATACAATTTATAACATACACAAATGATCAAATACATTAACTATGTAACCATGTATATTTATATAGGTATATATGTGTGCTTCCATATATACTTATATGAATATATAGAATAAATATCATAAAAGAACTACATGAAAATACAAATATCGATATTGTGAACAAATAATTTTGAACTCTAGCATCCATTGAACAAACCATCAAAAGAAGTGATAAAATCATAGTTGTCAGACTAGGTGACCAACTTCCTATTAGATTTATAAGGATACAAGGATTCCTATATGGATCATGGTTCCATCTCCCCTTGTTTAACAACTAGTTCAAGGATTTTAAGGCATGCTCAAATGTGTGTGTGCCACATTGAGTTTATTCATGGTACTTGCACACACCTACATCACCAACCAATAATATACAATATATGTGCATATTGTTGACATATTAATCAAGTTTGTTTTTAGTGACACACACTTATTTAGATTGTAAATAGCTACCAAGCTCATTGTATGGATAACAGTATTTGCAAAGCATTTCAGTTGTTTCCAAGTTCTATAGTTGCTACCAAGTCCTTTGGACATATTCCAATGTTTATCGAGTAGTTACAGTTACAATGAAGATCAGCAATGTAAACTGAGCATCTTATTGTATGTTGAGTTTACCAATGCAAACTAAGTTGTGCAGTGTTTACCAATTTCATATTTTATGTGATGTCTAGTGTTAATCAAGCTACTCAATGTTAACCGAGCTACTCAGTGTTAACCAAGTAACATAGTTTATATCGAGCTCAAGGTGATAGTGTTTACTGAGCTATGTAGAGGTAAACAAGTAATTTAGTCTATATGACGAGCCTCACAGTATCTACCAAGTCACCAGTGTAGACCAAGTTCAAGACTACTTGGAAGTGATTAGTATGGACTAAGCTTCTATGTCTACTGAGTGCATGATGATGATGAGCATTGATAGTGGACGCCAAGTATCAAAACCTCATCGAGTCAGTCTTTAGAACCCGAGTGTCTACACTTGAGTTGAATTTGTAATATTTGTGGAAACTTGTATTGTGGCCAACTTTGTAATTTATATAATTGGATTGGTATACATGTAATAAATTGTATCATATCCAAGTTTTTCAATGTGAATGCAATGTAATCAAATATAATCAGAGAAGAGTAGAAAAGAGTGAATTACAAAGACTATAGTAGTGTAAGGAGCAGCAAAGACATATCTATCATAGCAAGGTGATTAATACATAAAGGAATCTCATTCAAAAAATCAATGTGTAGATCAGAGATCAACTATTGCTTCATCCTAATAGGTGGATCAATCAAATCCTTTAACAAGGTAGACCTAACAATCTTTTGTAAATCTCTTTACCGAGTGCATACTTCATTGTATGTTTGTAAATCCTTTCACAAGGTGGACCTATCAGTCTTTATTGCTCCTAATAGGGTAGATCATCAAAAGTGATCAATGTAAGCCTTAACATGCCAACTTTATACTAAATTACTAAAGCTTATGGGTATCATCCCCACCCCAGTTTTACTTTCTATTTGGAAGGTTTTTGGGTCACCAAATCTATGTGTCAAAGTGTTATGAATGCTTTCATATTTTAAATTTCTTATGCATGCAATTAGATCAGTTTATATGAGAAGGATTAAATGCTAATTGGATTGTTGGATTAAAAGTTGAAGTTGTAGAAGTTTTAGAAGTTACCAATTCACCCCTCCCCTCTTAGTAACTTAGCCTAGTTAAGAATATTTCCAACAATTGGTATTAGAGCTTTGTGGTTCTTAGGAGAAATTTTACTAGCTTGAGCAAAGATCAAGGCCATGGAGATATTCAAACTTGACAAAGCTATTGACAATGAGAAGCTATATTTGGAAATGGCTATTGCCCAACTCAAGAAAGAAAAGAAGGAAAGAACTTGCAATTCAAATGAATGATCATCTCTACATTGAAAAAAAGGTTGAAGATCTTCATTCAAGTAATCAAGATGAAGCCAATGAAGAAATCAAAGAACTCCTAGAAAAGAATGGTTCCTTGGAAGAAGAAGTAAGAAAGCTAAGAAGAGAACAAGAAATTTAGTCAGTAATGCTATATGAAGTCATGGAGCAGAAAAAAAAAAAGATAAAAGAAAAGGTAGATTGAAAGAACAATGAAATTCATAACCAATCCCTTCAGCAAGAAAATCTTATTGATCAACTCTCCAATGCAAATGAAGAAATCATGAGCCTAAGATTTGAAAATGAAAGATTATGAAATGATCTAAACTCTGAAAGGAAAATCAATGAAAGAATGATGAAATCCCAAGTAGACATCAATCAATTGAATGAGAAAAATTTCTATAGACAAAAAGGAAAAGCAAGAATTGGATATACAAAAGAAGGAGAATCATACAAGCAAGGACCTCAAAAGAATCAAAGACCTACTTGAAATCACTATGGTAAGATAGGTCATATTTCAAACAAATGTTGGAGCAACAGAAAGGAAAAATTCAATAGAAAATTCTACAATTGCAATCAACATGATCATAAGGCTAATGAATGCAAAGAGAAACCAAGATTTGAAGGCAAATGTCGTAAATGTAAGAAACATGGACACAAGTCATCAAAATGGAAAACCAAGATATTGAATCCGGCAGAGAAAATTGTGAAAGCAATATTTGGTTGGGATTATAACACCTGGTGCAGATGTCATTATTGTGGAGAATTTTGACACATTGGAATGAATTGTGTAAAGCATCATTTGAGGAAAAGAGATACTACTAAAAGATGTTTCATTTGTACAAAACTTGGTCATCTTGCTAAGAACTACATGAATACTGGTAGAATTGAAGATGAGAAGAAGGCAAAAGTTGATAACATCCAAAAATAGATGAGACAGCAATGGGTTCCAAATTCTACCAAGAATACAAGTCCAAGCAATGGTGATCAAGTCACTCAAGAATTGGGTGACTCCACCATTTCTACTTAAGTTCTCAAAAGAGAAAACAGGACTATGCTACCAAAGAAAACATTCAAAATAGTTCCAAATTGAAAGAACAAAATGATCCAAATCTGTATTTAGGATACAAAGGGATCATCGAGTAAAAGGGTACTAGTGTCTACCGAGTTACCTTCTCAACCAAGTGAGGTTGGGTCACAGACTTTACCGAGTGAGGTCGGGAGTAATGAAGATGCATATGGTTACCAAGTCACAAAGACTTTGCTAAGTGATCAATGCAAGCACAGTGGATGACAGACTGTCAACATGATGTCAATTGATCTACCTTTTGTGCTGAGCATTTATGACAACATTTTGATAAAAGGCATGGAATCGAAGTCATTCTTACCATGAAATTATCGAGAGCTATTGCAAAGTGCGATCTTCAAAGCATCCAAGTGATTTGAGCGAATTGTCAACAAAAATTTTGAATTCTCTCAAACCCTACCGAGTGAAGATAGCATCCAGTAGCAACAAGGCAAAGCGAGGATCAAATATGTTGGTTTGTGGAGTGGAATAGAAGGCACCAAACTTCAAGCTCACTCTTGCAATCACTGAAACCCTAGATCCAAGTGGAGCACAGTCTCAAATTCCTCCAAAGGTACTATTGATCAATGATATCTACACTCACTTTAAATGTATTATTCAAGAGATTGGCACTTTGGAAATGGATGATGCCCTAGATAAACTATGTGTAAATGGAGTTTTGAAACCCGAGCACCAACACCTAGAAACTAAAGGGTTAACTTACATCCCTCACATGCCCCATGAATTTCAAGTAAAATGGATTTGGTTTATCCTTAGTTGGGTGCATAATGGGTAGTTGTGGTTGGAGCAACCAGTATTGATCACAAAGAAGATGATTCATTGAATCACTATTCTCCCAATGTTAGCTAAAGCTAAGATGACAAAAACCCTAGGTTGAGCAAAACTTGAAAAGAAAATCCTAGCAAAATGGGATGGTAGAGGAATGAAGATTAGCAGTGTCATAGACATGGAGGTAAAATTTAGAATCCATATTATTGCACATAAGATTTATAGCTCAAGTAGGTTAAACAACATATTGTGTGAAGTAGTTGACCTTGCATACAAGGTAGTGAAGAACAATCTATCTTTCAACCTTGTCAAGCTATTGTTGAGACAGTTCAACAAGAATATGGAAAGCATCAGGACATCAAAGAATAACCCATGTAAGTTTGGCTCCCTATTAACCCATTTATTCTTTTATGTTTAGAAATTTTTCCCTTCAAAAGGCACTATTGTCTAGAAAAAAGATGTGTCTGTACTTTATCAGATAAATGAGTATATTGTTGAGATGGTTGAGAACTATAATAGTATTATGGACAACTATTTTGATGCATTCAAGGAGAAAATGAACAATAGATACCGAATCCCCAAGAAACTTGTTAAAGATTATAAGGATGATGTGTGTTTCATGATAGATAGTGACAAAGTATACATTCAGGTAGTTAGGCCTAGAATAGCATGGGTGAAACCTCTTGGATATGAGGTTAACATTGATGAAACTAAAGATATCATTGAGGCACTTGTTAATGAACCAGTTGATCCTAAGGCTAAATATTTTGGTGCATATGATGAAGCAAAAGCCAGGATAGAACTAGAAATAAAGCTCCCTCGGGCATTAACAAAGGAAAGGAAAGAATTGCTAAATTGAAAACAAGTTCTACCCTTTTGTTAACCAAAGGAAAAGGTGAGGATGAGGAAGAAAAGGATGAGGAAGAATCTAAGGAAGAAGAAACATTAAGGAAAAAGGGCAAAGTAATTATCACCAAGCCACTAAAGCCATCCACTATAGTATTTACAAGAAGATCCTCTAGGAAGAAATCTGACAAGGAAGGAGGAGACATTATATTCAGAAAACCTCCACTCACCTTCCAAGATAGATTGAAAGATCTCAAAGCTAGAGTCAATATAAAAAACTTTAAGGCATTAAAGTATGAAACCAGAATAGAAAAAGAGCATAAGCAGATAGAAGATCTAGTGGTGGACAAAATGGGTAATTGGAAATACTCACTAGACTAGCTTGCTTCTCAGATTCCTAATTTTTTGTTGGAGAAAATTAAGCCAAGATGGGAATTTTCCATGCAAACTGTCAAAGACATATATGGGAAAATATTGAGGCAACTTATACCAAGCATATTAGATGCAAAGGTAAAAGAGTCACTAAAGAAAAATGAAGAAAAAATGACTCTAAAATTCAACACTTGTCTGATTCTGATGAAAGATATTGAACATGTTGTAAGGAATGCAACTAACACTTGGAAAAATATCTGTTTTTACATAAACCAAGTGATTTTCCTATTGATGTAAAAGATGATGATGATGATGATAAAGAAGAAAAGGATGAAGAGGAAAATGTTGAAGAAGCAACTCATTTTGACAACATTAATGATGAAGAGGAACAAGGGCAAGAGGCTACCGAGGAAGCAACACAAGATGATGAGTAAACTAATCTAGTTAAGATAGCTACAGCAGTCATTGCTTCACTTCCTCACTCTCCAACCAAACCAGTGATAACATCAAGTGTGGAGATAGCCTCAGCAAGATTGATTGTGACTACTAGTGTGAATACAAACATCCAATCACTTCTTGCTCCAATTCATCTCTACACATCATTGACTAAAGTGACCTCCACTTCTTCTTCTACTGAGTTGGCTACATCAATTTTGAGCACAATAGCTTTGGACACATCTATGATTGCTACATCAATTTTGAATTCTTTAGGTATTTTTTTTAGTATTCCTTCACTAAGTGTAGTATCAGTTTTTATAGCTAGTCCTAGTATGTCTACAATTATTTATATTCTAGGCACACAAGCAATAAGTGCAAGGACAGTTGACACCAAGGCTCAACTGAGCACAAAATTTGTGGGTAAAGGAAAAGAGATGGAGGAAGAAATAGACCTAGATGAGGAAATTGTAATCCCAAATTGGGATATTTCCAAGTTCACTCCGGACCAAATGCATTCATTTGGTGAACTCCTCTAGAAGAAGGCCAAACAAAAAATATTGAAGAAAGAGATAAGGAATTTAAAATTATTGAGGATGCAAAGAACATTTTGGCAGAGGCCATAGGCATTGAGGTTGATTCTTCGTAACCAATTTTGTATCAGCTAGCAGAGCCAGTTCAAATGTTCAATGAAGATACTAATGGGCAAGATAAGCTAGTGCAGAAGGTAGAAAAGAATTTCGATAATAAAGTTTTGGAGCACATTGCTCAACAAATAGCTATCTATCAAGTAGCACTTTCTACAATTTTAGGTTCTTTGGAAACATCTTGTACAAATGTATCATCACTGTTTGGTAAGCTATGTGATGTTCCTAATTTTACCAAGGAAATAAAGGACAAATTGTCCAAAATAGATGAAGATCTTAAGTCAAGTGCTCAATAGTTGCAACTTGACTCTAGTTCAAGCTTTGCACACTTCAAGAAGATAAGATTTTTGACAAATATGCAAGTAGAATTGCTTAAAGAAGAAGCAAGGATCAGATCTACATTGGTAGATATACAGAACATGATTCTTCCCAACATGGATGCACTGCAAAAACATATTGCACATTCTTAAACTCTCATCCATGACAATAACTTCTCCATACCACATGATAGAGTTGTCAGTAGAAGTGCAGATTGTACTTCACACATGTAAGGTCCTGCAAGAAAATTAAGATAAAACTTTGGCTATCATACTCAAGGTAAACTCAAATTTTTTATCTCATTTTGGTGTTACTGTGTAAATAAATAGAATAAATCTTGGGCATTAATGTCAAAAAGGAGGAAAAAGATATATGCTATGGGGGAGAAAATACATAATAAGTTGTAAAAGCAATAGAGGAGAAAGATATGCATAGTAAATATATGTTGTATATAGAAAGAAGGTGTATAGTATACTATATGAAAGAACCTTATCATGTACAAATATATATCTTACAAAATCAATTTTGAAAAATCTAAAAAATAGTATACTCTACTAAGCTAGTATCACAAGGTGATGGATAAAAGGTATTCAAGAAATTTTTTGAATTGAGTTTTGGATGATAAGTGTTTTTGTCACTAATGCCAAAGGGGGAGATTGTTGAACTATCAGTCAAGTTTGTTATTGGTGACACACACTTATCAGATTGTAAATAGCTATGAAGCTCATTATACAAATAATAATGTTTTCCAAGCATTTCAGCTGTTGCCAAGTTCTACAATTGCTACCAAGTCCTTTGGAAAAAATCCAATGTTTATCGAGTAGTTATAGTTACAGTGAAGATCAGGAGTGTAAACCAAGCATCTCAGTGTATGCTAAGTTTACCAATGCAAACTGAGTTGTGCAATGTTTATCGAGTTCGTAGTTTATGTGATGTGAGTCCAGTGTTAACCGAGCTACTCAATGTTAACCAAGTGACTTAGTTTATACCGAGCTTGAGGTGATAGTGTTTATCGAGCTATGCAAAGGTAAAAAGGCGATTCATCTTATATGACGAGTCTCATAGTATCTGCCAACTCACTAGTGCAGACTAAGTTCAAGACTACTTGGAAGTGATCAGTATAGACCGAGCTTCTACGTCTACCAAGTGCATGATGATGTTAAGCATTGACAATGGATGTCAAGTATCATAACCTCACCAAGTCAATTTTCAAAATACAAGTCTCTACACTTGAGCCAACTTTGTAATATTTGTGGAAACTTGTATTGTGGCTGACTTTGTAATTTTTATAATTGGATTTGTATATATGTAATAAATTTTATCATATCCAAGTGTGTGAATGTGAATGCAATGTAATCAAATATAATCAAAGAAGAGTAGAAAAGAGTGAATTAAAAAGGCTACAACAATATAAGGAGCAGAAAAGACATATATATCATAGCAAGGTGATTAGTAGATAAAGAAATCTCATTCAGCAAACCAAGTTGTAGATCAGAGATCAGCTACTACTTCATCCTAATAGGTGGATCAGTCAAATCCTTTAACAAGGTAGACCTAACAGTCTTTTGTAAATCTCTTTACCGAGTGCATACTTCATTGTATGTTTATAAATCCTTTCACAAGGTGGACCTAGTAGTCCTTATTGCTCCTAACAAGGCAGATCATTAGAAGTGATCAATGTAAGCCTTAACAAGCCAACTTTATACTATAGTACTAAAGCTTGTGGGTATCATCCCCACCCCAATTTTACTTTCTATTTGGAAGGTTTCTGGGTCACCAAATCTATGTGTCAAAGTGTTATGAATGCTTTCATATTTTTAGTTTCTTATGCATACAATTAGATCAGATTATATGAGAAGGATTAAATGCTAATTGGACTGTTGGATTAAAAGTTAAAACTGTAGAAGTTTTAGAAGTTACTGATTCACCCCTCCCCTCTCAGTAACTTAGCCTAGTTAAGAATATTTCCAAGACATATATGTAGAAATACTCATAGGAAATGAAGGAGGCATATGGAATCATGTAGATATCTTGAAGAAGTGACTCTAACTGCCTCCCATCATCTAGAAAATACACCAAGCAGATTATACAAACAATATATATAATCTTCATAATGGGATCTAGCTGGGTTATCTTAAAAATTAACTCATAATCATGAATTAAAAGAAGCCATAATATGTCCAAGCATAATACTAATTTAGAAGTATAATTTAAATATAAAGTATGATTCATGGTACAAATTGAGACAACATATTTAATCTCCTAAGAGTATTGTCAGGCAATTACATAATCATTATGTAAAACATGACCAAATATTTGATATGAAATAGGATATAAACATTGTAAGAAAAATCCAAAAGAGTCAAGGATGTGTGTTAAAGACATTTATAAACTATTAGCATGTTATATCTAGTTGATTCATTTCCTCAATAAAGTTGCAAGACCCTATAGATACTTTCAAAAGGTCACCAAGTAAATAGATGTCAATTTGTGTTAAGAATGTCTAAAGGTCCTTAATAGAAAACAAATAATCAAATACAATACTATAGTTCTACATTCATTCAGTCCTATGTATTTGTCAAGATGAATTATAGAGTATCATTAGTTGGGGACAAGGAAAACAAGGACAAATCCTATTTTCAAAATAGTTTAAATGTACTTGTTACAACCCTAAACTCTACTATTACTTTTTCAAGGTTAGAAGGGCATTACAATCAAAGTTTAGGATCATCTATGCCATCCATCATTAGGATGAAAGAGAGTGCCAAAGATTATTATAGTGATTATATTACCAATATAATAACCATGATTCAATTAACATTCTAAATATAATAATAACCAAAGAGATCTAAATGATTGGGGGACAAATTTATAGAAAATTTTAATTTAGAGTGCATGTAATTAGATACATGTGTATAATAGAGTGACCTCTCATTCTATCTTGAAAGATGGATCGGTTACATTGATAAACTAAGAGGAGGATTAAATATTGATACAATGGTTAGTCTTAATTGTTCTATATATTTTTGTAATGATGGTTCAAGCCAAAGTCGTATAATAAACTATAAAAATGTTGAATCAATTAGAAAATATTATAGATTCTAAAGATCATTAAAACACCATCATGCTAAGCTATCTAATATTTTGTAGGGTAAAGGTAAAATCATTAAGACTTAAATTCTTTGAAATTCCCTACAATGATTGTTAGAACCAATATAGTATACTAGATATAATTGAACTTTTATCCTAGCCAAATGTGGTTTATGGAATACATGAGTTGACATCATTACTAGTCCTAAGAAAGAGTGAAAATCAATTGGAATTTAGTAACCTATTGATAGTTCTAAATGGAAATAACAGATACTTATGTCTCGATTACCAAACTAAAAGTAAATATAATCCAACACCTTTAATTAGAGGATGTGTAAGAGAACACATTATTAATAAAAAAGGGTAAACAACAACATTTTTTTGAATAGGGGTAAAGTCATGCTAGTGAAATGACAAGGTAGGACAAGAGAAAAATAGAGTGAACTAAGAATTAAACTAATGAAAATTAAGTTTTAATGATCAAGTAATTGAGTTAAAGTACTCAACCAGACTAATAAAATTAGCAGGCAGCCAAATTGACACAACAAGGTTCCTCCATTCATATTTTCCTATGAAGATGATAGTGTAACCTCTAGGCTTATGCTAGAAAATCCACTACTACTTTTGCATATTTGATTTATCTGCATTAATTGCATTAAATTCATTACAAACTTTATGTAAAAGCATGAATAAAAGAAACTCTTAGGAGGGACAGGTAAAAATCTTCTTGCCCTTAGTACTTAGACTATCTAGGCTTTCCTTTATGACTACTAATAGATACCTTGCCTATCTATACTACAAATCCATGTAACTTTCTAACAGCTTTCGATACTAAAAAAAACTCAATAATAAATAGGATATGTATACAAATAGTTTGTCAAAGGACACAACTTTGAGAGAGACAAGCAAGTGGTCTCTTTTGGCAAAATATTTTGAAAAATAGAACCAAGAACAGTGTATTTTTTAGAAATATTTTCATGAGGTCAAATAACAATATGGAAACTTTAGAAATACACTACCCGTAAGGTCAAAATTAGATAAATTACCATGGATAATAGGGTAGCTACTAGAGTGGATCTTAATAAGATCCATGGAGTCCCCCTAATTGGTTTGTATATGTGTGGCTCACTAAAGAGCCTAGTTAACAATGTTGAAATCATAGGAAAGTTTTTCCACCTCAACCTACTATCAACACACATTGCTCGAGATGTGGAGGATAAGAAAAATATTACCTTACTACTTTTTATATGTTAGTCAAAGGGATTTTACTAGTTTAAGCTCACTCTATAATGTGAACATGCTTCCCAAAGGATAGAACTCTCTAGAAGCGCTCTTGGTGTTATTGTGAATGATCTTGCTAACAACTTTTGGTACATGTGTCACTTAATTAATTAGATTCTAAGATACAAGAAAGAAAATAAGCCCACATAAGTTTTGCAATAGAAACACTCCTAGAGCCACACTAATTAGTTTGTTCTTTCCAAATTAAAAGTTTAGATATCCTATCTATAATAGAAGACACGTGTGACTAAGATGCAGTGTTCATTTTTTTAAAATAAAATGATCATGGTCATCTTAAGAAATCAATTGGTAAACTTAATAAATTGATCATGGTCAACATAGTAAATCAAGTATGGAAAGCTTGAAAGAGAGGGGAATAAGAATGTTTTTAGCCATTATTCATTCAAGAATTGTGCATTCATTTTAAGCCCAAAGAAAAGGGTACAATTTGCAATTTTCTTAAAACCTTATGCATTCAACAATTTGTGATTCTTTTTAAGCCTAAAATGAAGTGTTCATTAGTTTTTTCATTATCCCTTAGTAATTCAAGATTGAACAATATGATGGCATGCATTGTTAATTTTATAGCTTCAAAATCAAATGTGAGTTCAATTTTAATTAAACTAATCTAAACGACACTAGTAAAAACACCCTGCAGAGTGAATTATCTGGTTTGAAATTATAATTACACATTCTTGTAGGTCAAAAATGTTTTCCCACTATTGCATGTTTGTGTTGCTGTAACTTTGGGAACCAAGCCGAAAATTAGCAAAATAAAAATAGCAGAAAAGAATAGACACCTACGGACGATTTCCACACAGAGAATTCTCATAAAGGTGTGTTCCCACATCCAACTTAGAGCAATCCCACAGGGTCAACCTGTGTTCCCATAATGTCAACTCATGTTCCCATGAAGGCAAGATGTGAAGGTTTGTTAGATGTTAGAAAATATATGAACATGTACATGTTTATTACATTAAATGTTGGATCTTTATTCCCACAAATGCGGGATGACGTCCCCACTAGTTTGTATAGGCATTCTTGCAATGATGGGATCACGAATCTGAGACTCTATCATTGTGTGTTTTTTGATTGTTGCATTGGTGTCATCTAGGTTGCTTCCTACCCATTCAACCTACAAATGTTATGAAAATGTACTTGCAATCACCCACAATACAAAGGTTGCTTGATATGTTACTTTATTAGTAAAAATCAAAACAAAGAACCAATGTAAGATGAAGGAATGACCCATGAAGTTGGGTCCCACTAGATGTGCCAACATGTATATGATAGAAATTAGTGTGTTAAATGATATAAGATCAAAATCAAACATCCACAAACTAATATCAAAAGAAAAAAAATAGATTAACTAAAAGGAAACCCAAAAATAGAGAATATGGACCTTAATACCTATGCAACTTCCTTGATGTATAGATATGGTCATGATTGCAGATGTGTACTCAATGGTGTTCTTGAGACGCTTCAATAATGGATGATTTTGGATGGATGCATGGAAGATCTGAGTATAGTAATAGTGTTATGATAGTAATTAACCCTCAAAATGGTATAGTAATTCTACTCATAAGGTGGATCATTTGTGAGGAGGAAATGGTTCAATTTATAGACAACTGGGTCAAGAGGAGATAAAAATTCCTAATCGATAGTTAACTAAGCAAGTTTTTAGATAGGCTTTAGTTGAGTGGGATAGGTAGAGGAGATGGAATTTTGTGTTTAGCGGTGGATGAGGTAGATGTGGTAGGAGAGTGGAATTGAGCTTTAGTTTAGATGAGTAAATCATGCTTTGAATTGTGCAAGTGATCTAGAGAGGGATTTTAGACATGGATGAGGGGTAGATGTGTTCTAGTTAAAGTGGCTGAGGTGGCTCAATTGACTAGATGATTTGGCAGGTGGGTGGATTTGTTACAAAAAAGGTTGGTGGAGGAGTTTAATTAAATAAATGAATTATTTAATTAAAAGGAGAATCATTGGTGTAGGAGTTGAGTTTGGCTAATTGTTGGGTTGAGAGTTAGTTTGTGGTTGGAGGGATTTAATTAATTGAATTAATTAAATAAAGAGGAGATTTGGAATTAAATTGAATGGTTTATGCATATATTTAATTTAATAGAGGAAGGGGTATTTAGTTAATAAATTAGAATATTGGATGTTATTAATTTTATTTAATCAAACTATATTTAATTAATTAATTAAATTAAATAGGGGATAATATCAAAATAATTTAATATTTAATATTTAATTAAAATATGCTCTAGAAGATGACTATGTCATGCCCAAAAATTAGGGCAAAAAAACACGAACAATTTAAAAAAAAAGGGTAAATTCAACTAAGTTAACATATAAACATGTAGACCATCAGTCAGTAAAATGCAGAATAGTGATAACAACGGGCAGTTAGTTTTTGGGTTACTGGGTTTAGGTACATAGTTGAGTTCAAATTATGTCCCATGAGGATGTAGAAATAGGTATTCGATCCGACTGCATGGGTTCTAAAACCCTAGGTTCCAGTGCGATAGGAACACGTAGGTCGGGTCGAACAAATCGATTGATTGACTATCATTTCATATTTAAATGTAACATAATGATTGGAGCACTTCTATTATAATCATGAGTTAGGCTAGATTTATTTTATACCATTGTACTAATTCATTTTACAAGTTAAAGCTATAGGTGTACTGAACTGCATTTATAGGTTGTCCTAGCAATACCTTAACACTTTGTCTTGATTATAACCTAACCATTTAGAACTAAAAGAATACATTTAAATATTCATTATTAAGTTGATTTTGACATACCTATTACCTTACCATGAAATCATATACCACTATCACTTATGAACTACTATCCGTTAATACATTATTAATATATCATTTCATGCTATTGCACTCACTTTATTTCTACCAACAAATTTCTATTAAAATAAAAGCCAAACACTATTCTTATTAAAACATTAAATTATTAACTATTCAAATGAAAAATAATTATTAACTAAAATAACATTAAAAATCTAAGCAACTAACATTGTCACTACAAATTTTAAACCTCCTAATTCCAAAAATCACCTTTATACTAAACCTTATTTGTAAGTACTAACCAAAATTACTAATTAATTACTTCTAACTAAATTTAAATCTAACCAAATAACTATAAAATAATTACTAATTAAAGATTACTAACTAATCTACACTTTACTAACCCAAAGTAATTCCCTAACATAACCCTAACTAACTTACTAACACCTAACAATAAAACATTTAAATATGGAACAAACCATCATGTGCAAGAAAATCTTATTACTAACAATAAAGCTACTTACTACAAAACTTATAAAACAAAAACTATAAACTAACACTAATTACAACTAACTTATCTTAACATCCTAACCAACCCACCTTTCCAACACCTAATACATCCTACCCTTCCCAAGTGGCCAAGTGGCCCCTTTACACTCTACTCGTCACATTTTCCTAGGGCCACATGCTCCCCAAGGGGAGACACATGCTTCCCAAGGATGGTATGAGAGGAGAAGGTAAGTGTAGGAGGTGGGTAGAATGTTTGAAGTCCTAGGCAAATTAAAATTCAAGTTGCATCTCCTTTCCCCAAATACCAATGACCAACTCATTGCATGAGGGCTAGATAGGATAGGGGCACATGGAATAAGGTGTGGAGGGGCAGTTATGATATCTCCAATGCATGGGAGGAAGGTGGAGAATAAAATGTGTTGAAGGGATAGTTTAAAGGTTAAATTTGTGTCCCTTCATTTATTAGCAAGTGATGATTTGTGACTTTACCCAACCCATAATGCAACATACTTGCCATCTAAGAGGAGGGGATGAGGTGAGTGGGGAATGACATCAACCTAGGAGTACACATAGACAAGGGGAGGGAGTAAATATTTAAAGATTTATAGGAGGGGGTGGAGATAAGGTAATTGTAGGATAGATATAGTTTTTTTTTATAGAATATATTTAATATTTGAAAAGTGTCTATTAATGGCTTTATGGGGAATCTCGTGCAAAGAATATTCTATGTTACCAAATGAGGAATTAAAATCTCCCCATACATTTTCTAGAGAGGATTTTGGTTCTCAAATAAATGGGGTTGTTTGTTTCTTTATTTGTTCCATCCTTTTAGAAAGATGTTTCTTTTCTAAGAGTTTATTACTTTAGGTATTCCATTAAGTATATTGTAATTACAATATTGAAATTTATGTTTTTTGACTTTATGGTCAAATAATTTGTCAGTTAGTGCCTAAACACTTAGTCATCTAGTTAGATACATTTCTACTGCGCTTCATAGAGTTTTATGAAGCTTCATATATTTTTACCAAGCTTCATAGACAGAAAGTAGTGTAAGTCAAATTTTACAGACAAAAAGTAGTGTAAGCTAAGCTTCACAAAGTCTATTGAGCTTCATAAATAGAAAGTAATGGAAGTTGAGCTTCACAGTATAAACCAAGTAGGAAGTAGTGTTAATTAAGCTAACAGTGTCTACTGAGTTAGTTTTGTTAACCAAGTAGAAGGAAGGTAGTGTTGACCAAGTTGTAGTGTTAGTCGAGCCCTTCAATGTCTACCAAGTTATCCAACATTCATCAATTCATCAGTGCTAACTGAGTTCACACTACTCCTGAGTGATCAATGTGGACCGTGCACTAGTGTCAACTGAGTTCTAGAGCTTTTTGAGTTGACAGTGTTGTTGAGTGTCAGAATATCACCTGAGTGGTCTTCAAAACTCGAGTATCAATAGTGAGTTGACTTAGTGAAGATTGTTTGAATTTGGTATTGTAGCCAACTCCAAAAGGTAGTTAATTGTATTGGTATATATGTAATATATATTCTATGATCCAAATGAGAATGTGTAACAAGTAAGAAGCATTATGAGTGTAAATTAGAAGACAAAAGGCTACAAGAAGTATAAAGAAAAGAAGAGTCTTATCTGTCACATCAAGGTGATCAGTTTACATCAAAGGAATCTCATTCAACAAACTGAGTTGCAGAACAAAGATCTACTACTAATTCATCCTTAAAGGTGCATCAGTCAAATCCTCTAACAAGGTGGACTTAACAATCTTATGAAAAAATTCCTAACCAAGTTCATACTTCATTGTTTTGTATAAATCCTTTTACAAGGTGGACCTAATGGTCCTTATTTCTCCTAATAGGGAAGATCACCATAAGTGATCAATTGTAAGCTTTAATAGGCTAACTTTATACTATAGTACTAAAGCTTGTGGGTATCATCCCCACCCCAATTTTATTTTCTATTTGGAAGGTTTCAAGGTTACCAAATATTGTGTCAAGTGTTATGAGTGTTTTATTGTTTTCAATATTTCATGCATGCAATTAGATCAAATTAGATTGTGAAGGATGAATTGGTGAATTAAAGTAAAAAATCTATTGGTTCCTTATTCACACCCCCCCCCCCCCCCCCCGTCACCTAGTCTATCTTACATTTCCAACAATTGGTATCAGAGCATTGGCTCTCACATCAGAAGTTTAGTAGCTTGAGAAAAGATCAGAGGCAATGGAAGTGTATAGACTAGAGAAAGCTATTGAAAATGAAAAGTTGAATCTGAAATTGGGGATGGATCAATTCAAGAAAATGAAGGAACAACTCTCTCTCAATCCTTGCATAGACGAAAATAACTAGCATTACAAATTAATGACAATCTCTATACAAAAGAGAGAATTGAAGATATTTTCCAAGAAAGAAGTTCAAATTAAGTTGATGTAGCAATCAAAGATCTACTTGAGAAGAATTTCACTCTACATGAAGAATTCAGAAAACTAAAAAGAGAAGAAAAAATTTAGTCAGTCAAAATGTGTGAAAACATATAGAAAAAAGAAAATGGTAGAAGAAGAGAAAATATTGCTAATTGAATAGGTAGAAGAAAAGAACAATGAAATTCAACACCTATCCCTTTAGCAAGAAAATTTGGTAAATCAACTCAATTATGTCAATCAAGAAATTATCAACTTCAGGACAAAAAATGAATGATTACAGAATGATCTTAGCATGCAAAGGCAAACCAATGGAAGGATGATGAAATCTCAAGAGAGCATGAATCAATTGAATGAACAAAATCAATTTCAAAACAAAGGTAAAGAAGGATTAGGCTATATAGATGAAGGTGAATATTCTTAGCAAGGAGCTCAGAAGAACAAAAGGCCTACATGTAATCATTGTGGAAAAATAGGGCATACATCAAATAAGTGTTGGAGCAATGGTAAATCAAAATTTAGTGGAAAATGATATAGTTGCAACAAACAAGGACATAGAGCAAGTGAATGCACAGAGAAAACCAAGGTTCAAGGAAAGTGTTTCAATTGTAACAAGCAAGGGTACAAATATTTAGAATGCAAGACCAAGAAATGGAATCTACAAAAATAGATTGTGAAAGCTATCTTTGGTTGGGATTACAAAACATGGTGCATATGTCACTTTTGTGGTGAATATGGACAGATTGGAAAAAATTGCATAAGAACTCACATGAGGAAGAAAGACCCTACAAAGAGATGTTTTCTATGCATAGAACTCGGACATCTAGCTAGAAATTGTATGAACCAAGGTAAAGTTGAAGATGAAAAGAAAACAAAAGTTGACAATATCACAAGTCAAATGAGGCAACAATAGATAAAGAAATCTCCAAAGAATGTAAGTCAACATCCTGAAAATGTTGACACCCAAGTTAATGAATTGGGTGACCCAACCATCTCAAACTAGCTATCTATGGAGATTATTGGAACTATGATTCAAAGGAGACATCTTATACCAATTTTAGTCAACAAGCAAGAAGATCCAAATCAACATTTTAGATGCACTAGGATCACTGAGTTAAGATGACAATTGAAGCAAAGTCTAAGACCTTATCGAGCTAGGTCAAGTTGTAAGACCTTGCTGAGCTAGGTTGGGTGGCAAGACCATATCGAGCAAGGTTGGGTTACATGACATAATCAAGCATGGATGCAGTTGGCAAGTTTGGAATTTCAACTAAGTGTTGAAGACATATACCAAGTTTAGAGACCTAACCAAGCATATGGTTACCAAGTTGAAGATCAAAGGTATCTACCAAGTTAAATAGGCTTTCACCAAGCTATCTAAAGTACAACACATTAATGGAAACTTAAAGACAAAATTTGGTTAAAAGGAAGAAATTGAAGGTTTTTTTTAACCACAAATTTCAGAGTAAATAGAGTAGAGAATCCTTGAGCTCCCTGAGTGATTCAAATTGATTTTATAATGAATTATCTTTGCATCATCGAGTGAAATGGCATTTTCATCTAGTAGCAAAGTGAAGAAAGGTTTTGAGATGTTGGTTAGAAGTGTTGAGTCTAAAACCCCAACGTTCAAACTTTGTATAGCAATCATGGAGGAACTTGACCCAGTCGGAGGACAATCAAAAATCCCTCCAAATATATCCTTGATTCATGATATTAGGTCATTCCATCATTGCTTGATACAAGAATTGGGTATCCTAGAGTTAAATCAAGCATATGAGGCATTATGTATGGGTGGAAATTTGAAACTTGAGCACAAGCATTTGGAAGCAAAGGGTTTAACCCACATTTTGCACATGCCAATGGAATTTCAAGGAAAGTGGATTAGGCTTATTCTGATTCAAGTCCACAACATGCAACTTTGGCTCAACCAAGCCTTCTAGATAACAAAGAAGATGGTTCATAGGAGTACTAGGTTACCTACAACCACTAAGGAAAAGACAACCAAAACCATAGGTCGGGTTGAACTAGCTAAGAAGACTCTTTTCAAGTGGGATGGAAGAGTGATGAAACTTAATGGTGTCAAAGACATGGAAATTAAGTTTGGGATTCATGTGATTGCTCACAAAATATACAATTCTAGCCGACTTAATAGTGTTCCGTGTGAAGCTATTGACCTAGCATTCAAGGTGGTCAAAAATAGTTTTTCTTCTAATCTTGTCGAGTTGTAGACGAACCAACTAAGAAATAATATGGAGAGAATTTGATCATCAAAGACTAATCTGTTTAAGTTTGGCTCACTCTTGACATGTCTATTCTTTTATGTTCAAAAATTCTTTCCTTCCAAAGGCACTATAGTATGGAAGAAGGATATACGTGTTATATTAGATAAATGAATTTATAGTTGATATGGAAGATAATATTGAGGGCATCATGGATGCATATTTTGAGACATTCAAGGAGAGAATGTGGAGCAGATTCAGAATTCCCAAGCAATTAGTTGATGACTATGAACAAGACATGTTTCCTTGTGGACTATGACAAGGTACACATTCATGCAGTTAGGCCAAGAGTGGCATGGATGAAACCTCTTGGTTATGAGGTAAACATTGATGACACAAGATACATTATTGAAGCCCTTGTAAATGAACCTGTGGATCCTAAGGCAACATATTTTGGTACCTATGAAGAGGCTAGGACCAAGATTTATTTGGAAATATAGTTACCTCAAAATTTGAAAAGAGGAAGAAAGAAGATGGAAAAGATCCAAAAGGAAAGCAAGAAATCAGATTCCCCTCTTCTCCTCACAAAAGAAAAGGGAGATGACATTGAAGAAGAAGAAGAAGAAGATGTAGAGGAGTAGGAAGAAGAAGAAGAGGAACCTCCCAAGAAAAAGGGAAAAGTAACTATAACAAAACCTACAAGGTCCTCTCCTGCATTCTTCACCTAAAGGCCTGCCAAGTCAAGGATGAAGCTTAGGCTTCAAGATGAAGATGATTAAGAAGAAGAGAAGCAAGTAAATTTTCAAAAGTTTTCTCCTACATTTGAAGAAAGGTTAAGAAGACTAATAGAAGGAGGAGGTATGTCATACTTCAAATCTCTAAAGTATGAAACAAGGAGCAAGGAAGAATAGAAATAGATTGAAGAAGCCCTAGTAGCAAAAATGGATAAATGGAAGTACTCTCTAAGTAAATTTAAGAGTCAAGTTCTAGATATCATACTCAAGGTAGTAGCCCCTCAATGGTTTGCAGGGATATCAGGGAACAAACCTTGAGAAAGGTTGTGCCAGATCTTTCAGACAAGGAAGTGAAGGAAGCATTGATTAAGCATGAACAAAAGCTAACTCCCAAGTTCAATGCATTCCTAATCCTATCAAAAGATATTAAATCTTTTGTATAGTCCAATACAACTGCATGGAAGAATATCGATGGATTTAATGTTGTAAAGCCCACTGAAGAAATTGCACATGTAGATGATGTTGACAATGAGGAAGATGATGATGATAAATATGATGAAGAAGTTGAGGATGATCTAATAGTAAGTGAGGATTTTCCTAAGATTCAAAACATTCAAGATTCAAATCCTGATAAGATAGCAACAGAGGTAATGGCCTCCCTCCCTAACTCTTTGAGCAAAGCCTTAGTATCAACCAGCTTAGAGAAGGCTATAACTGAGTTATAGGCAATTGAGGTAAACATTATTCCTCTGAGCACTCGATTGATTGTCGGAGTTGTTTTACCGAGTGCAATGATGAGTGTTGTAACTACCATTTCATCTACCAAGCAGCAGGCCCACTCTTCATAGCAGCATGCCAGATCAAGTCTCAATAAGGTATTGTAAATATTCCTACTATTATTGTTGTTTCTCATGTAAGTGATATTATTTTTGCTTCTAGTGTTTCAAAAATAAGTGCAATGACAATTGAGGCTAAGCCTTAACTAAGCATAGAGGATTTGAGTAAAGGATAAGAAATTATTTCTTCTACTATTCAAAAAGAAAAGGGTAAAGAGGTAGAAGTCTCTAATGATGAGATTGATCTAGAGGAAGACATAGTTATTCTAGATTAGGATCTTTCCAATCTTGCTCCTAATCAGATGGACACTCTAGGAGATATTTGGAAGAAAAAGGAAAAACAAAAAAAGCTAAGAGCTGAAAGAAAGAAGAGGAATCAAGTACTTGAAGACATTAACAGTATATTTGTTGATGCACTTAGTATAGAGGCTAATAAAAAGAAACCTATTTTGGATCAACTTGTTGACATAGTTCACAAGTTTAATGAAGAATTGAATGGACAAGAAAAACTATTGCAGAATGAAGAAAGGATATTTGATAATAAAAAGTTTTGGAGAAGGTGGCACAAAAGATTGTCATTGATTAAGTGGAATTGTCCACTATTCTTGCTACATTTGAGAATTCTATAAATAATTTTGTTTCTTTATTTGTGAATTAAGTGATACATCCAATTTCACTAAGGAAATAAAGGATAAGGTGTCTAAGATAGATACTGATATGAAGGCAAGTGCACACCAGTTGTCACTTAACCCAAACACTAGCTTTGTACATTTTGTGAAAATTAGGTATATGATAGATTTGCAGGCAAAATTGTTGAGGGAAGAAGCCAGAATTAGGGCTACACTAACAAATATTCAGAATATGATGATTCTCAACATGAATATAATGTAAAAACATATTGTTCATGCTAAAACATTAATCCATGACAATAATTTTCTATCGTTGATCATATGATGGAGTTATTAGCTGAAGTACAGATAGCTTTGCACTCTTCCAAAATTTTGCAAGAGAATTGGGACAAAACAATGTCCATAATTTTGAAGGTACATAGTGATTTCCTCTCACATTTTGGTATTATTGTAAATATGCATTTTTGGCATTTGTATCAAAATCAAGGGGGGAATGTATATCATAAGGAATGAAATCAATGGAAAAATAATTATATCACAAGGAATATATATATATATATATATATATATATATATATATATATATATATATATATATATATATATATATATATATGTATGTATGTACACACACACACACACACACACACACACACACACACACACACACACACACAGAGATATATATAAAAAAGGGAAATATATCTAAGAAGAATAAATATATGTACAAAAACAATTTTGAAAAATAAAAAACAGAGTCAGAGTCTACCAATTGTGGGCACAATAGTCAAAACTGAGTTGCAAACCCAAGCATATTGATAGGGGGAGTTTTGACTTATATTTTTTAGTATTCAAAATTTTGGTATGATAAGTGTTTTTGTCACTAATGCCAAAGGGGGAGATTTTTAAATTTATGGTCAAATCATTTGTCATATAGTACCTAAACACTTAATCATCTAGTTGGTTACATTGCTACCAAGCTTCACAGATTTTTATCGAGCTTCACATATAGAAAGTAGTGTAAGTTGAGCTTCACAAATAGAAAGTAGTGTAAACCAAGCTTCACAAAGTCTACTAAGCTTCATAGATAGAAAGTAGTGTAAATTGAGCTTCACATAGTCTATCAAGCTTCACACTGTAAACCAAGCATGAAGTAGTGTTAATCGAGCTAACAGTGTTTACCGAGTTAGCTATGTTAACCAAGTAGAAGGAAGGTAGTGTCGACCAAGTTGTAGTGTCTACCAAGCCCTTTAGCATCTATCGAGTTATCTAGTGTTCATCAAGTCATTAGTGCTATCTGAGTTCATGCTACTCCTGAGTGATCAATTTGGACTATGCACCAATGTCAACCAAGTGCCAAAGTTTGCTGAGTTGATAGTATTTCCAAGTGTCAGAATATCACCCGAGTGCTCTTCAAAACCCGAGTATCAGTAGTGAGCCAACTTAGTGAAGATTGTTTGAATTTGGTACTGTAGCTAACTCGAGAAGGTAATTAATTGGATTGTTATATATGTAATATATCTTGTGTGATCCAAATGAGAATCTATAACAAGTAAGAAGCAATATGAGTGTGAATTAGAAGACAAAAGGCTACAACTAGTATAAGGAAAAGTAGAGTCTTATCAATCACAACAAGGTGATCAGTTTACATCAAAAGAATCTCATTTAGTAAACCAAGTTGCAGATCAGAGATCTACTACTAGTTCATCCTAACAGGTGCATCAGTCAAATTCTTTAACAAGGCAGACTTAATAGTCTTATGCAAAACCTCCTAACCGAGTGCATACTTCATTGTATTGTATAAATCCTTTTACAAGGTATACCTAATAGTCCTTATTGCTCCTAACAGGTTAGATCACCATAAGTGATCAATTGTAAGATTTAACAAGCTAACTTTATACTACAGTATTAAAGCTTGTGGGTATCATCCCCACCCTAGTTTTACTTTCTATTTGGAAGGTTTCTGAGTTACCAAATATTGTGTCAAGTTTTATGAATGTTTTATTTTTTTCAGTCTTTCATGCATGCAATTAGATCAGATTAGATTGTGAAGGATTAATTTTTGAATTAAAGTAAAAAAATTATTGGTTCCTAATTTAGTGTGCCCCCAACACCACCCCCCCCCCCCCCCCCCATCACCTAGTCTATCATACATTTCCAACAATTTTATATCCAAAATAGACATATTTTTTAGGTGTTTTACATGCATTGCAACATAGGGTAAAATTTATTGATTTAATCCCATTTATAAAAGATAGGGTTTTAAGATGCAAGTAAGATGATCATCTTTAAATTGAACATAAATTTTATCACATGATTTAAAGGATGAATTATTGCATCTATAAATTAAATAAATTATATATCCATATTCTATAATAAGAACTTTCAAAATAAAATGAATTTAAGAAAAGATTTCATGGAGAAAGGTAGAGAGTTTACAACTCGAATTTTTTTTACAAAGCAATATAATTGATAGTAAGGTTTGATTTACAATTTAATAACACTTGATCACATAACTTGATTATTCCATACAATAACTAAATGTTTGACTTATCATATTGAAATTACAATATCTAGACCATCTCTTTTACAATCATTCTCAACACATATATACAATACAATAGGTGGTATAACAATGGAGAAACCTCCAATGACATGACATCAAGAACATCATTAGTGCCCCAAGAAAAATGGGATCACTCCATCATGAGAATCTATCTAGGCAATCTACAAAACACAAGAATAACCATGGAGAGGTAGCCCCCCATTCTAGGCGCCAAAAGGCCACCCACTGAGCTAGGAGAACCAGTAACTGACTAGGTGACATTTAGATTCCAATCACAATGACACAACTCAACATGTAATTCACATCTAAGGTATGCACAATAGGTTTCATAATGAACCTATGACTAGGGAGAAGGTGGATTTGTCTAGGTAGGAAATGTCAATGAAGAATACAAATCACATACCTCTTCCAAGGCTACCAAATCACAAAAACTTTCATTTTTTCCTCTCCTTATTTCCCCAAAATAAAATCAATTTTACACTGACAAAAAATGGCCTATAACACCTTGCTTCCTCCCTCTCTTGAACATGAGAAGAGACTTTGCACTGACCTGAGATCCAACTAAGCCCTTCCCTTATACATGGCCACTTCTACCCTATCCAAGTGTGGGTAATGCCAACACTCCTTTCATATTTTCCCCAACAAAACAAGTAAAAGAAACATGAAAGAAAGCAAGTAAAACCCACAATACACATCCCTCACATGATACAAACACAAACATGCCACAATATGCAAGAATTTAACACCTACAAGCAATGAACAAAGGACATAACCATGGCAATGGAGAGCCTACCTTCACAAAGGTTATGGCAATGAAATTTGAGATGAGCTAAATCCTCTCCTTCCTTCCAATTCCAAACTTGACTTCTCTAAATGTAGAGAATGGGTAAGCAACCTTCAACTCTTCAAAAAGACTCTAATAGCTTCTAAACTTATCTACCCAAAATAACAATAACTCCAAACTTGACTTTAAGCCTCCTATGGTCTTCACACTTGCCCCTATCATAAAGACAGCCTTTTAGAATGAGTGAAAACTTGGGTAACCTAATGGTGATAATCCATTTTCACACAAAAGGGAAATTGAGATATTTTATGAGTCATAAATGTTGCTACGAAGTTCTAGAAGGGTGGAAAAGGTTCCTAACCCATACACATACCACTTGGGAACTTGAATTACATTAAATTTGGCTTCTAAGGTCAATTTATGACCTATGCAAGTGGCTTGAAATATTTGATCTTAAAAAACCCTAAGGATGTAACCTTTCCACTAAACCCTAATCAAGGGGAACTAATTTAGGTTACTAACTAATCATTCTTAGATTAATGGGTTACTTTGCTAACCATAAATTGACATGTCGACACACATATGCATATAACGAGTGTCAAGTGACACCATAAGATTTACTTTTACTTAACATTCAACACATCACAAAATATAGAATGATACACATACATTCATATTTGAATACAAATTAAATGATAGACAACGAAGTTCAAATCACTTTATTGGATTCAACCTTAGTCTTACCATTTTCTCATAGGGTCAATTATTGATTCTCTGATTAATTCCATGGTTAGTTATCCTGCATACTCAATTCAAATATCAATAGTTCGATAACATTACATTCATATATTTAAACCAAATTTGCATTATCACATTGATCAAAACATTAAAACTTTCATTTAAATAACCTTTCTAATTTCTACATACATATTTAATCATCACTAATTGCATAATTAAAGTATTTGACATATTCAAAATTCATAATTATTTACTAAAATACGCCATCATAATGCATGCCTAACCATTAAACTTTAAATAACATGATTATACATTTTTTAAGTAAAACATCACACGACATAAATAATATAGATAATGTCTAGTCCATCAAATAATGTCTCAACATATCTAGTCATAATGTGTCAAAATATAAAGTATCAGATGTGATATGATGGATCGGGATCAGGCCTCACAGATTAAATGTGATTACATATTCATGTGACTAGATTTAGGTGTCTACGGGGACTTTGTACTTGGGTCAAGTTGAAGCCTATAAAATAAACCGCAATTTCCTATAAGATTAAGCAATGTAAGATATTTCCTTTGTCAACCTTAATATAGAAATTAGAAAACAAATTGATATTCAATTATTTTGTACCACTAAAATGCAAAATTCCTAAGAGCCATCTACTTTCATGCAAAGTAATCAGCTTGTTAGATCTTCATTGCAATCCAAAATATTGAGAGATAATGTTACATGACATGACAAATAAAAATGTAAAGTTCTACATAAAACAAAATATTATTGAAGAATATCATCTGGAAATTTACCATTAAGTACATGAAAAACAAGGACCTTCACAAATAGTTAAGTCATTTTTGCATGAGGGAATTAAAAACTTGCATGCCAAACTCTATTAATTATTATAGAATCAATTTTTTTTTTTTTTTTTAAACTCTAAAAATTGGATTTTTGAGTGTATTATTAGAAAAGAAAAAATTTGATTAGTACTACAAGTTTTCTGTCACAAATTCAATTTGAACAAACCTCCGACACAAAGTTTGTCACCTTAAAAATATATTTTTAATATAATAAGACATTATAACAAATTGTTAATTTAAAAATATTAACTTTTAAATTTTATTCAAAATTCAACATTTACTATAAAATATACTTAAAATTTATCATTGACTTTAAAATATATAAAATATTATATCTTATTATTACAATGCAAACAATCCAAATCCATAACACATATTATATTGAAAAAGTGTGGTAACACAAATACTCCCTAATAGAGAATTCATAAAAAATAATTTAAAAAAAATGCTATTCATAGATCTTATAAAAGATATAATTTTTCTATTTTATTAAAAATTACTATTTATTAACTTTAAATATCTACTTAAAAACTTATTAAAATTCAACATGTATACACAAAATTCAACGCTACCTTTAAAATATATACAATATCTAACATTATATATATTTATATGATTTTATATTTTATAATTACAATTCAAATAGTTAAAAATTATGAAATGCCAATGCCCTCATAATAAAAATAGAAACTACTACCGACGTATTTTTCGGGGGGACTCCGAAATGTATGGCCATGTAGCCTGTGGTGAAATGAATACAATGAGAGCATAAATCTCCACAGAAATAGAAAGGACATAGACTCCGAAATATACGGCCATATAGCCCCTGGTTAATAAAATGCTGCGTCAAGTAAATCAATCAATTCATTTGAAAAGACTTTAAAGCAGATGATTTTAATATGAAGTTTGATCATATAAAAAAACGAGTGTAATTGTCCAAAAATAATTGATTACTACACAATGTTTGCCACTGACTGACATATCATCCTATATATTGATTGTCTGGATCAATAATGTTTCTTTTATCTTTTTCAGAGTCCCCCGGTTGAAAAGCGTGTCAATCCTCCATGTGCGAAAGATTGAAGCAGCTTATAAACAATTAAATCGTAGTTGCTTCGAAATCAATAACCGTACCACATTTTCCATGCATATGATTTTTTTGTGAAAATCTAGAAAACAGTACTGCCTTTTCCATGCATGCCTTCTCCTTATGAAATTCATTCTTCAGATTGTTTTTCCTCCATTGCAAGTATTCCATTCAATACTTTCAGTTCCAAGATGGAGGGCATCAGATTACAAGAATGGGGGAATTTTTTCAATGAGAAAGATTTGGATTGTTCTGAGGGCTGGTATTTGAATTCAACAGATTTTAATCATGATGAAGCTGCCATAGACTTTGGTTTTGAAGGAAGTTCATGGAATGATCTTGTCCAGAAGGACAGATCTCTCGTTCCCTTGTGTGTAACAGAGTTTCCTTCCATGGAAGGGGATTTAATGGAGGTTTTTCAACTGCAGGAGAATCCTGAAGAAGACATGGTTTTTGATGAGATTTTGGCAGACTGTAGTTCAAATTGGGTTGAAAGGCATTGCAATGAAATGGGAGCTGATTCCAGGGCAACAGAGTGTTTTTCTTCAGTGGAAGAGGATTTGGGGGATATTACAAATGTGTTAATGGTGGAGAATGGTAGGGATTGTGATGATATATTGGCTGATTGCAGTTCAAATAAGGTGCGAAGTTATTGCAATGAAATGGGAGCTGATTCAATGATAAAAGAACAGTTTTCTTCAAGGGATGGGAATTTAGGAGATATCACAGAAGAATTAATGGTGGAGGATGGTAAGAATTTTGGTGAGATATTGGCAGATTGTAGTTCAGACTGGGTTCAAGTGCAGTGCAGTGAAATGGGAGTTGATTCAAAGCCATCAGATCATTTTTCTTCAGGGGAAGAGGATTTGGGAGATATTACAGATATGTTAATGGTGGAGAAAGGTAAGGAAATGGAGAGGCAGAGTGGAGAGAGTGAGGATGAGATCAGTGTTTCTGATCACCGTCCTGCTGAACCTGAAGAACATAGTGGAGGAAATAAGAGTTTGTCAAGTGTAACTGGGAGTGGGAATATATCATCATCGTCATCCCAGTCTGCTGATTTTGATTGGTTAAATCCATGCAGTACTGATTCAGCTGAGTATAGTGGGCTAAGGCTTGTACATCTCTTAACTGTTTGTGCTGAAGCAATTTCAGAGGGAGCCCATGATGTTGTTGAGATCATTCTTGAAAGATTGAGAGAATTGGTTTCTCCATCTGGATCTACTATGGAGAGAGTGGCCTACTATCTCTCTCAATCCCTTCTCCACCGCCATGAAAGTTCTGGTCCTCGGGTGCAGAGCTCTCAAAATCCTACTAAAGATCCCAATTTTATGGGGGGTTTTAATTTACTCAACCAAGTTTACCCATACATCAGATTTGCCCATTTCACTGCCAACCAGAGCATTTTGGAAGCCATTCCTGCTGATCAGACTAAGAGACTGCATATTCTTGATTTTGACATATTGGAGGGGATGCAGTGGCCACCATTAATGGAAGCTCTGAAGGCTGAGAACTACAGCATTGATCACCTCAAAATCACAGCCATCAAGTGGAGTGATGATGGCAGCAATCCATGCTGTTCTCAACACGCAGGAAGAAGGCTGTATGATTACGCAAGCTCATTGGGGATTCCATTTTCTTTCCAAGAAACCCAATTGCGAAATCTGGAAAAGAACATAATTTTTAGGAAGGATGAGACAGTGATAGTGAATTCTATGTGGGGATTGCCACACATGTTGGAGCGCAGCAGGAGAAAATTATCAGAATTTATTGATGCAGCACACCACCTGAATCCAACAATTCTGACATTGGGCAGTGGACCTCATGGCATTCAATCTTACCAAGATCTCAACTTTGTAGAGATTTTTGAGCAATGTATGAGAAACATCTGTGCTGTGTTTGATTCTTTGGAAGCGGGATTGCCTGAGCAATATGGGCTTGCGAGGGCAGTGGTGGAACGTTTGTTCATGGGTCCATTGATGTGCAGGCCAATCCATTACTCACAACCCAAACAAGACCCCTTCTTCAGTCACAGTGTCATTGATGAGCCAATCAAGTGTGGTTTCATCCGGGGGGATTTAAGTGAGAAGAACAGCATCTATGCAGAATGTATGGGAGAGAAGGGAAGTTTCTACAGGGTGGAAAGATTGGGGCAAAACCAGTTACTTCTCAGATGGCAATCAACTCCTCTTACTTCCATTTCAGTTTGGAAAGCAACAGATTTCATGTAATTTTAAGTGCAAATTATGTACTGATACACTTTTTTGTACCATGCTTGTACTCAAGTTCAATCAATGATGACTTGTCCAAAAGAAATTGTAAAGCTAATTTCTTCTTCAACATGTGGAAATTGAGAAAGGAAATGAAAATGCATTCGAATCGATTTAGAATTATAAACGTCTCAGTTTGTTCTCGTAAATATGGTTTTGTTTTTAATTAAGATTGCAGAGAAGGGCCTTGGATTCGAAGACAAAAATTACTTTACGCTACTAGAGCAGAGCACAGAATCCGACCATAACAGCCTGAAGCTCTGAAACCTCAATTTTTTTATATAAAATAATTAAATCCTTTTTAAGAAAATTACACAGGTTGAAAACAGTCTTTTTCATACAAGAGATGTCAGATGGTAAAGATTAAATGCTGCAATTTTCATAAAATCCAATAATAACCCCGTCCTAATATAATCAGCTAACTTTTCAAATATAGGGTTCAGATTAGAATACTGAGAGTACCGTTTGTTTTTTAATTGAAAAGCAGCCAAAACTTTTTTCTGTCTTTCTTGTCAATAGATTGAAGCATCAGTCCCTTGAGAAAATAGATGCTTGGGTAATTATTATTCTTTGAGCTTTTAATACCATTTTTTTTCAATTTTTATAATGATAATATTATAATAGTGCTTGTGGTAGATGAAGTGTAATGGTTTAGTGGATAGTATTGTATTTACAGTAATGTTTCAATGAAATACGAGTAATAAATTTGAGGCAAAAGCTATATAGTTAAATTCTAATGACAATATTATTATAATTTTAAAAATTAACTTCTCCTTTTTTTCCATATATATATATATATATATATTGTCATCGTTCAAAGTGTGGGCACTAAGGGGAAAAGAAGGAGGGTACAATTTCCCCATTAAAATTGAGGGCTTAGAAGGCATACCTTTGAATTACATAGTTGCAAATTTACGAAGGAAATCTTGGCCAAGGGTGATTAACATGGTTCTAATTTACCAAGTCCTTAATCCTTTGTTCTCTCTTTATTCTAAAGTTATGAGTACATATGTCCCACTACCAGGGGTCTTAAGAGGGCATAGCCTCTTTTATATTTTACAATATCCTTCTTTATCATACTTTTTCCATGCCTTTGATTTGTCTTTTCTAAAAATGTCCATCTGTGATATCCTTTAACTTGTGCTCCCCTATTCTAAAAACATAACTCCATGCCTTGAACCAAGTTAGTATTGGTAAATTCATTCTTAATCGTAAGGTTCTGTAAATGTAGATCCATAGACATGATTAAAACTAAATAGTTTATAACCATAATAACAATTGTACTTAGGCATATGTGAACAAGAAAACACTGCTTACATAAACTAGAATAGAGTGACCATTGCTATTGGTTAGGCATTCAATAAATGTAAATCTTCTAATTGTTATTACCATTATGAAAATGAATATCACCATTTACCATCATATTAATTCTTATTTGACTCATTAGAACAAGGAAAAATCATACCACCTCAGGAGACTACATAAAATAAATTTGGGAAAGAAGTTATCAAAACAAACTTGGACATATTCACAGTCATGTTGACATATAATCAAATAAAAATATTGTGATAACCTAAGTTGAGGGATAGCTTAGTGTGATCAAACTTGTTAAGGATTAAGATTGTCTAGAAGAATCCAGAGAAGAGGCTTTCTAGAGCCTTCCATTGTACAGTCCAGATTAGATCACTCTAGGATATAGAATACTCTAGAGAAGGAGTTTCTAGATTTTGGTATTACATGTATAAATATGTGATGTGCACATACAAGTTATGTATCGTTAGAAGAGATCTGAAGGTCTGATGTACGTAAGCAAACTAGATTATATATTGGTGTTTATAAATTATATATCTCTATTTTTTGGCTCTGTTTTACCCTACTTTCTACATGACAACAATTATTACTTTAGTTTTTATGTTGTTTATGGTCTGTTTTAACATGGTATCAGAGCTTAGGCTCAACTAGAAATAGATTTCTGTGTGGTTCAACTGGAGATTCATTTAGAGGTTCAGCTGGAGATTCATCGCTAGAAGTGGTTTGTTTGCAAGGCATATTTTTATTTTATGCTAACATGGGCTCTTCAAATGAAGTTTTGCCTATATCTGATGGAAGTGGTTTTGTAGATTGGAAGATTGCAATCAAGAATGCTTTGAGAGAAAAGGCCTTATGGAGGATAGTGATTAAGGAGATTGCAGAACCCCAAACCAATAATGAAAAAGAGATTTAGAAATGCAAGTTGGAGCAAGTGACATAGTGCAAGGTAGGAGAATCCCCAAAGAAGATGTCCAAGCCCCCAACAAATAGCCACACAACTTAAACAACACAACAAAGCAACAACAATGCAAAATCTAATACCAAATCACAACTTGTTATTCATATAATAACTGATTACATGCAATATGCTTGGCTACAAGGCCTTCTTGGTTAGGGCCAAATACAAACAATAATTACAAAACCAATTTTGTAAGATCCAACTTACAAACCCAACCCTAGTTAGTCCAGTTACACAACTAGATAAGAACACCAAGAAGAATCCAAACTTGTACCCTCAAGTCCACCAAGCAATCCTTTGGGTTCTAAGCCTCAGCCCGAGCTCTTCAAAGTTCGCATCTACACTTCATCCCCTTCTTCAAGTTGGAAAATGATAACTTGCCTAAAGACTCTACAAGACCCCTTACTCATACCCAACTAAGCCACAAGTTGGCCCTGCTTCTTACAATCTAAATTAAATCCCTTACATTAAATATAGGTTGAGCCACAAGTTGGCTACACCACTAAATTAAATACCCATACAGAAATTAAATGCCAAAAGTCGGCTCACAAACAATTCGACACCAATATAAACAAAGACTAAACCTAGCACCAGTAAATTCCCAAGCATTGCCGACTTCCCAGACCATGTCGAGTTTCACAAACCATGCCAAGTTCCTAGACCATGCCGAATTCCACAACTTTAAGCCAAAATCCCTCCAAACATGCAGGATTGCAAGCAAACCCAAGATTCTCCTGCATTAGACACCCTGGGTTCGAAAAGATGTTCTAGTAACTGGAAGAACATCTCTTGGGATTCAACACATAAATCCAAAATTGGTTCTTCACATACATATCCTCCAAGTCCCCAACTTTTACACTATTTCCATTGTTCTTATTTTGCTTCTTCATATCCATCCTCGGTGTGTTACAAGTCTTCTTTCCATGTTGATCTAACCTTCTTAGAATTTGCCAACTCAACTCACCTGCCAATACTTAGGTTCCTCCTACCAAGTTATTCATTCTGCAAAGGAATCTAGGAAAACTTTCTATCACCTTTCTCAATAATAAACACATTCTTGACATAATCATGCACAACCCTACAATCATACTACCAAGGTCTACCAAGTAACACATGACAACTACTCATGTCCATAATATCACACAACACTTGATCCTTATATTGCCCAATCTAGAAATCAACAAGGCATTGCTCCCTTACTTCCAAAGCATGTTCAACTTGCAACCAGCCAATCCTACTATGATAAGGATGTCTCAATCTCTTCAAACTAAGTTTTTGAACCATCTCCTCAGCAACAAGGTTGTCAGTGCTATCACTGTCCACAATCATCTTGTAGACATTACCACCAAACTTACAACAAGTCATGAACAAACTAGTCCTCTGACAAGAATCCAATGTACTCTCACCAACCAATACTCGCCGAGTGTAACGCCCCGCCAAGGGATCCAAAAGAATTAACCTAAAGTTTCACTAAGCTTGCTAAACATTTTTTAAAAAATTTTTTTTTTAAGGTAAGAAAGTATAACATACACATCAAACACATAGTAGCAGAAGCAATAACATGTAATCATCGACAAACATACATTGCAAGTTACATTTCTTAAAGATCCCAAGACGTTGAGTCACGTTTAAATTTAATTAAATCTAAGTCTAACAACCATCACATACATATGAAAGAATAATCAGAAAGTTCCATGTCCATAATATACATTTGTTCCGAATGCCTCTCGGCAAATTAATTCGGAATGCTCAATCATCCACTGTACAAGTCACAGGGTATGAAAGGCTTAAAAGAATATACATATTTAAAGATCAAGATACAACATCCTCAAATCCATGATACAAAGTAAAGTAAAATATATGAAACTATTCACCATACATGATACATCCATAATGATAAAACATCTATCATAAAATCTAACCATCCATCATAATAATCCAAGAACAAAGTGAAGGTAAATGCCAATCACGAAATCTCCAGCCACGGTGACCACAGAACGGATCTTGATGGTAAGAGTAAAAGCACTACCACCCGACCGCGTGGAACCTAAATGGTCCACTCCCACCGCGCTGAGGAGATAGTCTCAAGTCCCAAATAGGATAACAAAACCTATAATCATAAATACTCTCTAAGTCCAGGAAATCCTATAAGTATGCTAACTCAAGGGTTCCTAAAAAGATCGACATCTAAATCCCAGAGGTACCACAAGACACGTAGGAAACCTAATATGCAAGCGGGAAAGTGTCATCGCAAAAGTCACGTAGAAGTTACCCGAGCAATCCCTTAGGAATCCCAAGTCCCTACTGATCCTGCGGCCACTAGTATCCTCTCGTACTGACGAGGCCTACTATGAAATGCAAGGTCATAACCAAGTGTTCTCTCTACCCCATCCTAGTCTGTACTAGCACTCAAGGCATGGGAGAGAACATACAATTATCTTGCTAGGTTCATTTTCTCTCATTTAGTGTAAATGTTTTCACTTATTAAAAACGACTTACAATGGGTTTCTCAAGGCAGCCTCTTAGGGCTCCGACCCCCATTGCAAGCCACTTCCCGACTCTACACATAGATAACCTACCCTAGGCTCATGAAATCATAAATCAAAGAATCATAATAAAACCACATTAGTCCTATACAAGCAACTGAAAAGACATCATAAAAGAATAAGCCACAAAATTATATCAGTTCTTCATGAGCAACAGATAATATCAATAAGTAATCATATGATCACGACAGTTCTCTATCAGTAACTGAAGGCATCAATGATAAGTCACAAAATCCAATGGTTCTCCAATGAGCAACCAGAAAGTATCCCAATAGTAAATTACAATACTGATCGAAGACTCCAAAATGGTCATCAAATATAACTGATCGAGACTTGAAAATGGTTAAGTCAAGTATCTCAAATACGTACATCTCAGCTTCACACAAGGAAACTAGAAAGCAATAACAAACAGTAAATACAATCATGTCATAGAGCACTTCATCACATTACCATGGTCAAGTTAAGAAAGATCGAAACCAAATCATCATGACATCACATTCACAACCCCGAGCCTCTGGTAACAACCTAAACTAGTCAACGTTAAACCAACCCCATAACATTCAAAGCACAAAGACAACATCAAAGTCTCAGAAATTGGATCTGAAAGTATATTATTTGAGTTAAGGTAAGGTTTATGTTTCAGTTTCCAGTGTTTATATTCAAGTAAAAAGTTTTATAGTTCAATTTGATTGATAATATACTATTGCATTAATGTGAGGTTTCCATTTTCAGTTGAATGTAAGTTTTAAACAGATAGAACCTTATCCCGTTCCTAACTCCAAATGAAACACCTAATTACCCTTAATTGATTTTAAGTCAAAGTCCTAAAACAATCTAAGGTAATAATTAAATTATTAATAATCCTTGTTGATTATAATAATCTACGCTTCCATTAAAATCGGTGTTATAATATTAAATTTGCTTAAACAAATTTTCAATTTAATTAATCCTAATTAAGTCAAACCTAAATAAGATTAATTAATGATACATAAAGAATCATATGATGTTTATTTAATAATTTATTTATTTATAAAATTATTAATAAACAATATAATTTCAATATAATTTAAAGTTTTATAAATTTTAAAATAACTAACAATAATATAAAATAATTATTAAAAAAATGATTTAAAAAAAAAAGAAGTCATAATATGAATTACGGCGTTTTTAAAGGCTCGCCGGCCTGCCGTCCACCTGCGGCCGCAGGTGTTACTGCTGCTGCGCAGCAGTACCACCTGCTGCGGCAGTGTGGGGAAAGGTGTGGGGCGTGGGAAGTGGTGGCCCCACCCCACCCAAAATATATTATATTTAAAACAAATCTCCAATTTCAATTTTAATAAAAATATAAAATAAATTAATTTCATTTTAGTATAGATTTCTTTAATTTTATTAAAACAATAAATATATATATATATATATAATAAATAATGTTTATTTTATATTTAGTTTTATTTAATTTTCATTAAGACAATATCCTCCAAGGAAAATATATATATAATATATATTTATTTATTTATTTTATTTTTTTAAAAAAATTTAGAACTTTTAATTTTACACTCAAAACCCTTACCTAATCAAATCTTAATTTCTAAATCAAGAAAACAAGGGTTCTAATAATTCATCCAGTCTCCATGGATACAGAAATTATTGACGAACAATTAATAAATTCACAATATTGAAAGCTTAAAACTTTCATCACAGAGAATTCGGATTTACAAACCCCAGACACGAAGAAGACAGGAAAGGATAATTGCGTATTTAATCGATAATCAACAACACAAGACCCTACCTGATCCTGATGCTATTATGAAATCTCCAGGAACTGTAAGAGAATTTGTTCCTCTCAATAACCTTCTTCCCAAAATCTTTCTTTGGTATTTGCCTTCTGAAAATCGCTTCCAAAAGATGTCTCTCCCAAAAATTCCCGTCCAACTTCGTATATCTCAAAAATGAACCCCCAAAGTTGTGATAAGCAATTTCTCCTCCATTCGGGGAACTAATTGTGCGTTTACCCGAGAAGACTCTTTGCACAACTCAGTTAACTCCAAATTAACCTTTATTATCTTTTCTTATTCTTTTGCATTCAACTTTCATGCACATTAAGTTGAATTATTAAATAACTTTATTTAATATTCCACTTGACTTCTTTTCTTAATTAATTTATTACTTTAATCTTATGTGCACTTTTAAGAAATTAAAATAATATTATTAATTTCTATAATTTAATCTTTTAATTTAATTCTCATATTTAAACTCATGCTTAGATCATGCGATCTAGAATTCTTAATAATTTAATATCTTTCAACTTTTAATTTATTTTAGAACTTAATTGATAACATATTTAATTAATTTAAATAACAATAATATTTAGCATTTATTTTAAAATGAACTCCAAATATATTATTATTAAATTAAATAAATATTATCCTATTCTAAATTTATCTTTGAACTTTAATCTCCAAATTTAATTCTTTTATTTAATTAATTTCTCAATTAATTAAATATAAAGATATCATAATAATTCTCTATTAAATTAAATCATTAATTAATCTTTTTAATTAGACTTAATTAATAGAAAATACACCAAGGACTCATAAAGCAATATACGAAAACCCATCATAGAAAAATACATACCAAAACAAACAAAAGAGTTATAATCACAAAATTACATCATTTGATGCATTCGGAGGGTACTTAACTCAGATACTTGTCCTAATTATCAATTAGGACAATTGGCTAAAGGGTTTAGGATTTGGACTTAAGAGTTTATCTCCCCTCTCTTACCATTGAGATAGTGCGATAGGGTATGCTCATCCTGACAATTCAGGGAAGTCGATACCCGGTACCTGCAACCTGCATAAAATCCACGCATGTACAAACACAATATTCTAAGCTAAACAAACAATGGCAAGAAGTGGTGCATCGTGTAGATCCCGACTAGCAAGTGACTACGACTCCCTTCCTTAACCATATTAGAAACACCATACATAAATAAAACAACACGCACACCATACACATGCAGTATGGGGTAAGTATCCATAAGAAACACATGGAATAATAAACCATCTAACTAATCATCATCGATATCTGAAACCATTGAATAATCATCATACATGCATGAAATATAGAGTACCAAGTAATCTCATCATATAATAAACTGAGTGTAAACATCATCTGATAATCTCTAAAATAATAATACTAATCATCAAACATAAATTGGCCTAAAAGAGTTTGGCAATGATATCAGAAATGTAGCTCGAAAATGTAAACTAGGGGCAGGCACTACACCGAGCTAACAAACTCTCTCCTTGCTTAGGCTAACTATCCTGGACTACAACGGTTGTCCTGCTAAGTGGACACTCAAAAGATCTATGCCCTTCTTTCCCACATCTAGAACAATTACCTTTGAAGCCACCTCCACCTATTCTCCTTTTCTAATCAACAAGTTTTGGTTCACATTCAACACTCAGTTTAGCTTGTGCCAAGCTATCTTGCTTTTCCTTCCCTCTAGCATTACCTTGACTTTTCCTCTTCAACTTATCTTCTACCTTCAGAGCATACTGATAAGCATCCTCAATTGAAAAAATATTTAGCATACAAACCTCATCCTGAATATTGAATCTCAAATCATTAATGTAACGAGCTACCTTTTCCTTTGACAATTCTCTATGACCAGACTGAATAGTCAACTTGTAGAACTCCTTGGTATAATCTTTCATAGACATATCTTTCTATTTGAAATTCTACAACCTTTTAAACAACTCAAGTTCATAATTAGTAGGAATGAACTTAGCCTCCAACTTAGTCACCATCAATCTCCATCTAATGATCTTCCTTTCACCTTCCTCTTCTCTATCTCTTTGCAATTTTTTCCACCAAAGAGCAGTATGTACTTTTAACTCGGTTTGTGCCAACCTCACTTTGAGTGGATCCTCAATATCCTCAAGCTCAAAGTAGTCTTCTAATTCACCAATCCAATCAATCAGGTCTTCAGGAGTTAAAGTACCTGAGAAATTAGAAACTTCCATCTTATGCTTCAGCATCAATTGAGGTCTGGGTCTAGAAAACTAACTAGCCCTAGGTCCAATAGTTCTCTCCACACGATCAATTATGTCTTCACCAGTAGATCTAGTAGCTTCAAAGTCTTCAGCAACTTTCTCATAACTACCTTCAGTACCCACATGCCTAGGTACACCACCTAGAGCACTTACAATTTCAAAAATCATGTCACTCTTTATCAACACAATCTCAGATCTGAACTCTACTCTTATCTTCTTTGAGGTCCTTTCTTCCACGACATCACTAAGATCATCAATTTCCCTAGGGTCCAATCTTCTTGGAGGTATCTTCCAAAATTTTTGCAAACCCTAAGCAAAAAATCCACCAATCTAGAAGATCAATCAACCACAATATCAACCTCCTCTGCAAGTCTTGGTGTAAACTACCTAAGCTTCGGTGATCTATCAACACACTCAGGAACAAACTAGGCTTTGATACCATCTGATGTAGTGCAAGGAAAGAAAATCCCCAAAGGAGATGTCAATGCCCCCAGCAAACAGCTACACAGCGGAAACAACACAACAAAGAAACAACAACGCAAGATCTGATACCAAATCACAACTCTTTATTCATATAATAAATGTTTACATGCAATATGCCCAGCTATAAGGCCTTCCAGGTTAAGGCCAAATACAAACAACAATTACAAAACCAACTTTGCAAGATCTAATAAGATCCAACTTGCAAACCCAACCCCAACTTCATACAAACTAAATTAAATCCCTTACATTAAATATAACCACAAGTTAGCTACAACACTAAATTAAATACCCATACATAAATTATATGCCAAAAGTTGGCTCACAGACAACTCGGCACCAACAAAAGAAAAGACCAAACCAAACACCAATAAATTCTCAAGCATTGCTAAGCTCCAGAGACCACACCGAGTTTCAAAGACCATGTTGAGTTCCTAGGCCATGCCAATTTCCCAAGCCATGCCGAGTTCCACAAGCCATGCTAAGTTCCCAGACCATGCCAAGTTCCACAGCTTTAAGCCAAATCCCTCTAAATATGCAAGATTGCAAGAAAACCCAAAATGTTCCTGCATTAGAAAGCTAGATGTATTATTGATAAAGCTTTAAGCCCCAATCTCAATAGAAGGTTTGTTGATATTGATGGTCTAATAGCATTGTGGGATAATTTATAAAAAGATTATAAAGATGATGATATTGCTAGCACATTTAGCATAGAGGAAAAATCGGTGAACTTAGATCCATCCTATTTTGAAAAAATATGATTGATTATTTCAATGAAGTTTCCTTTTTAAATGCTCAACTAAAGAAAATAGGTGTTGAATATGCAAAGAAATATTTTTAGTCGATTCCAATGGCTGAAAGTAAGCTTCCCCAACCATACAAGGTATTTAAGGAATCAAGGAAAAAGATTATTCAGTTAAATCCTAATACCCCACAACAAACTTTTGATTAGTTTGTAAGTCTATTATAGATGAAGAAGCCCAACTTATTAAAGAAGGGTATATTAAGAAAAAGCATGCATATGTAGCTAGAAGTAAGTTTTTTATAACTGATGGAAAGAATAATTGGAAAGGATATAATAAATTTTAGAATAATGAGAGTTCTAACCATTTTTTTAGAAATGATGGCGTAGAGAAACAAGGTGGAAGAAAACTCATTATTTGTAGGTATTGTGGTGGTGAAAATCACATGGAGAAATTCTATTTAAAAAATAAGGACAATGAAAGGTAGAAAAACAAGCCTAAGCAAGGAAAGTTTAAGGATGGCAAGAAGGATAGATACAAATTTGTAGCCATCTCCCAAAAAAGAGAAGATAAACAAGGAGGTAACTGCTACACCTGAAATAAAATTTAATGTGGCGGGTGGGGGTGCAGGTGGGGGGGCAGGCGGGGGGGTACTTTGCTTTAGATTCTATTAAAGAATGGATTTTAGATTCAGGTGCATCGTTTCATATGACTGGACATAGATCTTTTCTTACTAATTTTTATGAAGGAAAGAATTCAGATCAAGAAATTAATATTGGCAATAAGATGAAATTGTTGGTTATAGGTACAGGAACTATTAATGTAACAAACGGGTCTTTGAAAAAAAATTTATTGGTTGAAGGATTAGGGGTGAATCTAATTTTGATATTCAAAATAGTTCAAGTTGGATATGAGTTTTTTGTTACTGTTGATCAAGTCATCGTTAGAGATAGAAAAGACCCAACCAATGTAATTGCCATTGGTAGAGTTGATCATGAAGAAAGTATTTTTAAATTTGTGGGATTTGCTGATGAAGAATTTAAACACTCTCATGTTTATATTGCTCAAGCTGATTATATATCAAAAATTCAGCATGCTAGACTTGGATATATCAATTATAGGAAATTTCAAGATATGGTTAGAATGGATATGGTTAGAGGGTTAATAAAAATCTCACCATCTGAAGGAGTTTGTGAAGGATGTGTGCTAGGGAAACATCACCAAGATCCTTTTGATTTAGGTAAAGCATGGAGAGCTGATGTAGAGCATCATAGAAATAAACCAGTAAGTGGGATACATTCTGATCCCTTCAAAATATATGAAATATTTTCATTATATAGAGGCATCTCATGAGGCAAAACAAAGCATTTTCCAACACAAAAATATCAATTCTTCTCCATTTACATATCCTGATTTATATATCTAATTCCTTTATTCATAACTTTCAATCCTGAACTTTTCTTGCCAAATCCTTTGATTAAAGTTTTTCAAATTAGGAATACTAAAACATATCCAAAGCTGAGACAAAAATAATAAATCCATTACAAGTTATAGTCTCTACATGTAGATCCTTTTTCTCTATCATGAATCAGAAGTAAGACCAGTAACCTGCCTAGGGAATCCAATAACTTCCTCAAAATGACTCCAAATAAAACCAATCTAATTTTCACTAAACCTTATATGAGTCTATTTTCTGAATCTATAAGCCATTGATTCTTTTATTTCATAAATAGTTCTACAAGCACAAATCATTATTTGCAACTTCAATAGAGATCCTTGAAAACCAGTCTTATTAAAATAAACATAACTTACACATACCTAAATAAAAATGACTCAAACCAATTGGAAATAAAATTTAGTTCACATATCATTCTAATGAATATAACTATAGTTTATGTTTCATCTGAATGTGTCTGTACTAAACATTTCAATCTAACTAAGAGGGAAGGGGTGAATTAGTTAGCACAAAAACAAATCCACAATCCCTTAAGATGTCAATACAATACAAAACCAAAACTCTACTGAAATTGAATTAATTTTGTAACTCAATTAACATAGGAACATTGGGTTTACACTAAGAATCACTATCACTCGGTAAAAATTGAAATAATCTCTTCTTAAAATGTTTAGTGTATTTAACCTTAATTAACTTAGTTGCATAAATAAAATAACATGAACGCAAGAGACACCAAGACTTAACGTAGAAACCCAATTTTGGAAAACCACCAATTGCAACTAGTTATTGTTTTTCATTCTTTTGAAGTGAGCCCTATTAGGAGCCAACCTTGTTAAATATTACAAAACACACTATTAGGTGTGACATTGTTAAAGGATTTAATTCATCTTGTTAGGAGTGTCCTTGTTAGAGGTCTTCAAACACTTCAATCTAGAAATGCCACCTTGTTGGAGGATTTAAAAAATAGTTGTTAGGCTAACTCTGTTAAGAGATTCGATGCACTGCTAAAAATATTAAAGAGAAGCAATGATCTAACATAATGGTTGATGCAACTACCTTTTTTATTTTAGATCTTTGTTATGTCTTGAATGTTTGATCCTCCTTGATCAGATTTATCTTTGCAACTTGGCCAACTCTAGATACTCTGTTATCCTTCAAATTTGCTTCCTTTATTCATCTTCTTCTCTTCCACTTACTCCATTTATTAAATCCTCAAATTTACCTTATATTTATATGATTTACCTTGTCAAGTTAGCTTGAATACACTTTCAAACAAATAGTATTCATCCCTTGAGTCAACTAGAACTAACAAACAAAATTGTTAGATCCAATATGTTGATACAAGAAAATCCTTCATTAGCCGACCCAACTTGGTCAACACTAACTCATAAAAGACTTTTCTTCATACTTCCTTTGGTAACCAAGTGAGCTTGGTTAGCACTAGTTCCATGCAAACTTTCCTTTGGTAACCAAGTGAACTCAAGTAACATCGTTTACTTGCAAACTTTCCTAGAATGATCGACATGTTAGTGTAGTTTTTTATTTTTCCTATTTTGCTAGGTTTTTCCTACACTTTCAATAATCTTGCTTAGGTTAATAAAGCATGTTTTATTAGGTGAATGGTTGTGAGGTGTCACCTTCCTACATGTGAGCATCCATTAGCTATCTTGGGAAGATACTTTGCTATCTTTAGTCCAATAGATGGTTGCTCCTCATTGGTTGGTGTTGCCACCTCCTCCCTCTTCCTAGCCTATATAAGCATGCTACCTGGCTTATATTTGCATCTCTTGTTTTTGCATCCTCTTAATGCTATTTTGCTTCCAGCATTTGCATTACTCTCTTGGAGACTAACTCTATGATGCTATTTTGATTTTGTATCATTTGCATTCATAGTTTAGATATTTATTCTTTGCACTAGTTTTCTGGGTTATTAATCTTATCAGATTATAACATGGTATCAGAGTTTTTCTATGTGCAAGAGTAGAGGATGATCTTGAGAATCGAAAAAGTTTTGACAAAAACGATTTTTCTTTGGGGTTTCAATCTCAAATCTGATAACCAACTTGCATATTTGGAGTTTTCAATCAATATTGCAAGTTCCAGCATGCCATTGATGGACTTAGGAAGTTGATCCAGCATTTGCATGTCATATTTTGGTTGCTGGGGTTGGTTTTTGATTTTTGGAGCCATTTTTTTACTGTTAAAGGCATCTAATTTACACTACAGCAGCATCTTTTGTAAATCAACAAGAAAAACACTTTTTGGGTTTTGTTTACAGCCCCAAAAAACCATCTGGGTATCTTTTAGATTTTGCATGCAAGCTGTATATTTTGCAGAATCGAGCATGAAAGGCTACAACCATACCTCTCTCCGTTGGTAGTCGCAGATTTGAATGTAGTTTTCAAATGTCTCGTTCTTGCTCATACTGATTCTTGTTATGAACTTGGCTATTTTTTTGTGCTCTATCCACTAGTGGAGTTGTTTTTTGATTTTCATGCATGAATTCTTTAGAAATTGCAGATTCTCAGCTGTGACTGTGCACAGTTCTCGTTTTGGAAACTTTGGAGGATCATAACTTTCTCATACGACCTCGTATCGAGGTGATTCTTTTTTTAAAAGTGCATGATTTTTCGAGTAAATCGTAGTGGTGCTATTTGTTTTCATGATTATTGTGCCCAAGTTTCACTTTTAGCATATGCTCTTCATGAGGGTTTGTAATGCATTGAAATCAAGACCACTAAGTATTTCTTTCTAGTGGTAGTTGTAAACACACTAAAATAAAGTGCCAAATCATATTTCTTTAGGGGGGGGGAGGGGGTTCTTTGATTGAGTAAAAGGGGGGCGGGGGGGGGGGTGGCGCATTGTTGTGGCTGAGTTCTCTTCTTTTTAGCATTTCTTTGCATTTCTTCATCATGGATCAAACAAATATGCCCATCCCAACTCCATACAATTACTTTGAGTGGAAATCATGCATGACAATTCACTTAAGGAAAACTGGATTAAATAGGATAACTATGGGACTTGAAACTGAACCTGCTAAAGATGAAGACAAGCCTAAGTGGTTTAACAAATGTGATGAGGCATATGGAACATTGTGTTTGTCTGTTTCTCTTGACTTGCTATTTCACATTGAGTCTTTGGATACACCAAATGAAGTATGGACAAAGCTAGAAACACTATTTGGCACACAAGATTCAATGAGGGGTCATATGTTGGAAAATGAATTAATTAGTTTGAGTCCAAGCAATTTCAACACAATTCAAGATTTTTTCACCAAATTGAAATCACTAAGGCTGCAATTAAAATAATGTGGAATTGAAAAGAAAGATGAACAATTGATTCTTAGTATTCTCTCTAAGCTAAGTTCAGAATGTTCTGTGTTTGTCTCTACCTTCTATGCTACTAAGGTTGCACTTGGTACTCAATTCACCATGCCATCTCTAGATGATTTTGCTATCAATCTCACTCGAGAACAGGACAAGCTAATCTAGATGGACACTCTTAAGTCCTCTAAGTCACATGCCTTAGCAACCAACCAAGGCACAAAAGAACAAAAAGGACAAAGTAGTAACAACAATAGTAAGGATGAGAAACAAAATAATAGTGAGGAAAAGAAGGATCATATACCAATTGCTTCAAAAGCAACTATTGATACCTCATCCTTTAAGGGTGATAAGCCTAAGAAAGAAAAGGTTAAATGTGCCTATTGTAAAAGACCCGGTCATGATGAACATAAATGTTTGAAGAAAAAAATTGATCACTTGACATACATTCTTGAGAAGAATAATATTATTGTTCCTGAGTCTATCAAAAAAATTTCTAATGAAGAATCTAACAAGGAAAAAGAAAACAACAAGGGGAAAGGAAAGGGCAAGGCTCTTGTTGCAGTTGCTTCCTCACCATCCACTTGGGTTCTTGATTCAGGTGCTTCGCACCACATGGCTTCATCTAAGGAAGAACTTGCATCCTTGGAGCCATGTACTATGCCTTCTATTTTGATGGGTGATGACACTCCTATTGAGTTGTGTGGGAGAGGGTCTGTTGATGTGGGGGATGGCACATTCCATGATGTTCTTTGTATACCCTCATTATCAACTAATCTCCTATCAATATACCAGATCACTCACACAAGTTTAGGCAAGTGGGTTGAGTTCACTCCTGATTCAGTGGAGATACATGAGTTGCATAGTGATTCTGTAGCTGCAGTTGGGAGAGCAGATCATCAATCACGGCTCGATCTGTTTTCTCACTTTGTTCCTGATCCTCCTTCATCTTTTTTGCTCACTCACTCTAATGATGTGAGTAAATTATGGCATGAGCGGTTTGGCCATCTTAACTTTCACTATTTGCATCAGCTCAACCAACAGAGCATGGTCACAGGGTTGCCTTCGATTCAATTCTCAGGAGGTGTTTGCCAAGGTTGCATTCTTGGTAAGCATCCTAAGGAAAAGTTTGACAAAAGTAAGGCATGGAGAGCTTCACAGATACTAGAGTTAGTTCACAGTGATTTGGCTGGTCCATTTCAACATCCTTCTTTCAGCAGGGCCCGATATGTCCTCACATTCATTGATGACCTTTCTCGATATACATGGTTGTACTTTGTCAAACAGAAGTCAGAGGTATTTGATCATTTTCAAGACTTCAAAATTTTTGTAGAAAAGCAATTTGGGAAAGCCATTAAGGTTTTGCACATAGACAATGGTGGTGAGTATGTCAACCATTGGTCTGAAAGATGTTGCACTTCAGAGGGGATTGATTTATAGCATTTAGTTCCATACAATCCTTAGCAAAATGGTGTTGTAGAATGGAAGAATAGATCCTTGAAGGAAATGGAAAACTATATGATTCACTCTAGATCTCTTGCACCATAGTATTGGGCAGAAGCCATTAACTGTGCTTGTTATATCTAGAACCATGTTCCTCACCAAGCCTTGAAGGGAGTTACTCCTTTTGAAGCTTGGAGTGGTCAAAAACCATCAATTAAGCACTTTCAAGTTTTTGGCTCCCTTGCATGGGCCCACATTCTTACAAAGAAATGTAAGGCCTTGGATCTGCAAAGCAGACCTTGCATATTTGTAGGTTATCCTGATGGTGTGAAGGGTTGTCGGTTGCTCCACCCTACTACACATGAGTTATTCATTGAGAGGAGTGTTCAATTTGAGGAGGGATCTTCAAGCTCACTTTCTATCACTTCTCCAACTCCTTCTACCTTGGCATTAGAGTCACTTGGAATACATGACAGATCTTCTAATGAGTCAAATTCACTTGAACAGCCTTCTACCTCTACTTCTGATGCAGAAAGTGATTTAGAGAACTCACCTCCTTCCTCTCCTAGTCATCATTCAGAGGTTAATGATTCCCCTCCAAATTCTCCATCGTCCTTTCCACTTTGGGCTAGATAGACCTTGCAGTTTGCAGGTGATTGGGTTGGGGATCCATCAAACACCAGACAAACTCATTCACAATTCCAAGATGCTCCACATGTCTTCATTTCTACTACCTCAAATCCACAGTCCTTTCATGAGGCTTCTGGTATTTCTGAGTGGGATACAGCTATGCAAGAAGAGTATAGTTCCTTGATGAGGAACCACAATTGGGATCTTGTCCCTCTTCCTAAAGGAAGAAAACTTGTTCGATGTAAGTGGATCTATCAGACAAAATTTGCAGCAGATGGGTTAGTTGACAAACACAAGGCTCACTTGGTCGCCAAAGGATTCTCCCAGGTTCTTGGGATTGACTACTTTGAGACTTTTGTGCCAGTTCCTCGAATGAATTCCATTTGAATTGTTCTTGCCATTGTTGCAGCTAATCGTTGGGAAGTACATCAAATGGATGTGAAGAGTGCTTTTCTTCATGGTGACCTTCATGAGGAGATCTACATGGAGTAGCCACAGGGCTTCCTTCAGGATTCTTCACTTGTGTGTCATCTTTGGAAGTCTCTCTATGGCCTCAAACAAGCTCCTCGGCCCTGGTATGCCAAGATGGACTCCTTCCTTCTATCAATTGGGTTCACTCGATGCCATTCTGATCCTAATGTCTACATTTTGCAATAGGGTGATTCACTTCTATTTTTGGTTTTGTATGTTGATGACTTGCTAATCATAGGAAGTTCTTCACCCACCATTAAGGCTGTCAAAGTGGCCCTTCAGGATAGTTTTTTTATTACTGACTTGGGCTTGTTGCATTACTTTCTCGGGATTGAGATCCTTCAATATCCTTCTGGGATCACCATCACACAATCCAAGTATGCTCTAGATTTACTCGCGAGGTTTTATATGGCTGACTGTAAGCCTGCTCCAACTCCCTTCCTTTCTGGAGTCAAACTTGAGGTTCAATGTTCTTCTCCACTTATTGATGGCACTTTGTACCGCCAACTTTTTGGGAGTCTCATTTATCTGACTCATACGAGACTTGACATATCCTATGCTATAGGCATGGTCTCTCGATTCATGCAGGAGCCCCATGAGTTGCACTAAAAAGTAGCCAAGCGGATCCTTCACTACATTCAAGGTTCTCATAATTGTGGATTCACTACGCAACAGGTATTGAGCTTGATTTGGTGGGCTACACAGATTCAGATTGGGCAGGTGATTCTGAGGATCGCAAGTCTACTTCAGGGTATAGCTTCTCACTTAGGTTAGGTCCTGTTTGTTGGTCAAGCAAAAAGTAGTATGCTATTGCTCTGTCTTCTACTGAGGCTGAGTATCAAGGGGCTGTAAATGCTGCCACTGAGGCCATTTGGCTTCAACATCTCCTCACTAAGTTTGGTATCCAGATCAGATGGCCATCAGTCATATTTTGTGACAACCAGAGTGCCATTCAAATCTCATGGAATCCAGTTCATCATCAGCGGACCAAACACATAGAGGTCCACATGCACTACATCTAAGAGCTCATCCATGGTCATGTCATTGACCTTTTCTATTGTCCAACTTCTGAGCAAGTTGCTGATATCTTCACCAAACCCTTCACTGAGAGAAAGTTCCTTCATTTGCGAGCTTTGCTGGGGGTGCGGGATGCTTCATCTTTTGGGGGGCCCTCTTCCTCTTGCTCGGAGTCCTAATTTTTTTTGTGGGGGGGGGGTCTCTTTTCTCTCTCTTTTGGGAAATCTTATGTACATGGGTACCTCATCAGGCTTGACTTGTCGGGACCCATTTCTACGTCCACCTAAGCTTTGCTTATGGGGGGGTGTTAGTGTAGTTTTTTATTTTTCCTATTTTGCTAGGTTTTTCTTACACTTTTAATAATCTCACTTAGGTTAATAAAGCATGTCTTATTAGGTGAATGGTTGTGAGGTGTCACCTTCCTACATGTAAGCATCCATTAGCTATCTTGGGAAGATACTTTGCTATCTTTAGTCCAATAGATGGTTGCTCCTCATTGGTTGGTGTTGCCACCTCCTCCCTCTTCCTAGCCAATATAAGCATGCTACCTGGCTTGTATTTGCATCTCTTATTTTTGCATCCTCTTAATGCTATTTTTCTTCCAGCATTTGCATTACTCTCTTGGAGACTAACTCTATGATGTTATTTTGATTTTGTATCATTTGCATTTATAGTTTAGATATTTATTCTTTGCACTAGTTTTCTGGGTTATTAATCTTATCAGATTGTAACATAACAGACATAGAAAATTTCTTTCAACACCTGAGTGAGCTCAGCTAACATTGATTTCTTGTTAAAGATTTGACATTTTTTGTAACATCAAAGACAACATACAATTATATAATTGTATTCAACAATCTCTCTCTTTGGCATTTATGGCAACACAACATGTCATGAAACAAAGAAATTTTAGAGAAAATAGAAGGATAATATCCTTAGTTTCATTCTAATTCTCATCCATGAGAACTCCATATATCAGTGTGAACTCCCTCTAATATGAATCTCTCTGATTTCTTTGATTGTTGTGACTGCAGTTTCTCCTTCTGACAACAAACTCTCCTCTTTGACATCTGACTCAAATTTTTTATTTATGATATGAAAAACTCTCTCTCTTTGACATCTTATGCCAAAGACAACAATAAATGTATTTTACATGTATTTGATGTTGATTACACTAGTGTTACCACAGAAGATAACAACTTGGTCCGTGATCTCCTCCTTCATACTTGACAATAATTTTTTGAACCGAACAATGTTGGAACAATTAACTGTTTCTATAACATATTATGCTTTTGTTGTAGACTGAGAGATATAATTTTCTTTCTTTCTTGTCCAAGATACTAGCCTCTTTCAAAGAAAGAATGCTCCACCACTAGTTCTCTTCCTGTCATCAACACTTCCTACCCAATCAATATCAATGAATGCTTTCAATTCAAAGTTTTCTCATTTCTTATACCACAAACCATAATCTTCAATTGTAGTGTCTGCCCCTAGTTTACATTTCTGTTATCATTACCGAGCTCTTTTAGGCCAATTTTATGCTTGATTATTGGTAGTATTGTTTTGAGATTATCATATATTGTTTCACATTCAGTTGATTATATGATGAGATTACTTGGTACTCTATACTTCATGTATGAATGATGATTATTTAGTGATTTTGGTTATTAATAATAATTAGTTAGATGGATTATCATGTGTTTTCTTATAGATACTTACACCACATTGCATGTGTATGGTGTGCGTGTATGTTTTCTTTATATATGGTATTTTTGATGTTGTTAAGGAAGGGAGTCATAGTCACCTGCTAGTCAGGATCTACACGATGCACCACTTTCTGCCATTGTCTGTTTAGTTTAGAATATTGTGTTTGTACATGCATGAATTTTATGCAGATTGTAAGTATCGGGTATCGACTTCCTTGAATTGCCAGGATGAGCGTACCCACGTATTATCTCAATGGTAAGAGAGGGGAGATAAATTCTCAAGTCCAAATCCTAAACTTTTAAGCCATTTGTCATAGAAAATTAGGACAAGTATCTGAATTGTCTACCTTCCAAATGCGTCGGATGACATTAATTTGTGATTATAACCCTTTAGTTTGATTTTGTATGTGGTTTTTTATGATGAGTTTTTGTATTTTATTTTATGAGTCTTTGGTTAAATTTTCTATTAATTAAGTCTAATTAAAAGATTAAATTAATAGTTTAATTTAATGGAAAATTATTATGATTTTTTAATGTTTAATTATATTTAATTAATTATGAAATTAATTAAATTAAAAAAATTAAATTTGAAGATAAAAATTATAAAAATAAATTTAGAACGTGATAATATTTATTTAATTTAATAATAATATATTTAGAGCTCATTTTTAAATAAATGCTAAATAATATTATTGTTTAAGTTAATAAATATTTTATCAATTAAACGTTTGAAAAAAAAATAGAAGTGGGAAAAGAAATTAATATATTAAAAGTTTTATGATTGCATGATGCGTGCATGAGTTTAAATTTAATAAATTAATTTTTAAAAAAGTCAAGTGAAAATTAAATAAAGTAATCTAATAATTCAATAAACGTGCTTGGATAAGAAAAAAGAAAAGAAAGAGGAAAGATAAAGTTATAATTCTATTTTTGGTGTTTTATATTTATTTAAATTAATAATTATTATTTAAATTTTTTATTTTAAATAATAAACTCTAAATAATAATATTAGTTGAATTAATAAATATATTATTGAAACATCTCATAATTATCTAGAGAGAGAAAACATAAATTTAATAAAGTTTATTTTAATTAAATTGCATAAAATTAAAATATAATAAATTAATAAGAGAGTAAGCAATTATATAATAAAGCTTATTTTAATTAAATTGTATAAAGCTTAAGCATGAAATTAAAATATAATGAATTAGTTAAAGAGAGAGTAAGCAATTATTTAATAAAGTTTATTTTAATTAAAGTGCATAAAGCATATGCATGAAATTAAAATATAATAAACTAAATTAAAGAGAGAAAGCTAATTAATTTAATAAAGATATTTTAATTAAATATCTAAAAGTTTGTGCATGAAAAGGTAAAAGATAACAAGTAATAAATAGTAATTGATCAGTGAGTTCCCTCACATGATTTCACAATTAGAGCCCCAAATTAAGGGAGAACTCTTTATCAAAGATTGTGTGATTGCACAATCAAAGCCCCAAATTAAGGGAGAACTCTTTATCAGAGGTCTAGAGCTCATTATGCAATTACACAAATTTTGGAGGAGCAATTTCAAAGAGGAAACTTTTTAGAGAAAGGGGATTGTTTTGCATGCTTCATGTGATTGTTGTTTTAGCATCAGATCCAGGTAGGATCGTGTGGTTTATTTGTACAGTGGTTTTCCGTCCTTTGAATTCTTGTCTTCTTTATGTCTGTTGTGTTTTGGATTTCAAAATTCTTCTAGGTTGAGACCCTTGTTTTGCATATTTATTGTTCTTCATTTTCGAGAATTTTCGTAAGCAATTTTATGATTGAAAATCTTGTGTGTGGATTTGGTTGTTCATCATTCTTAGGAAACATCTATATACAAATTGGAAACTAAGAAACCCTTGTGTTAAGATTTATTGTTCTCTGTTCTTGATTACATTTGTGAAAGAGTTAAATTAAAACCCTTATTGTTAAATTGAGGTTTTGTATATGGAATTGTTAAATCGAGTTTTGGGTTCTAAAAAGAAAACAAATTTCGTTTTATGGAATTTGACTGGTTGGTTCAGATTTCTATATCAGGGCTATTTTGGAAAGTTTATGCTTTTAGTAAGTTTTTATTTTTAGAAAGTCTCTATTTTTAGCAAGTTTCTATTTTTAGAATGTCTCTATTTTTAGCAAGTTTCTATTTCGGAAAAGTTTCTATTTTTAGTAAGTTTCTATTTTTAGAAAGTCTCTATTTCTAGCATGTTTCTATTTTTAGAAAGTCTCTATTTTTAGCAAGTTTCTATTTTTAGCAAGTCTCTATTTTTAGCAAATTTCTATCTTAGGAAAGTTTCTATTTTTAGAAAGTCTCTATTTTTAGCAGGTTTCTATTTCAGGAAAGTTTCTATTTTTGAAAATTTTATGTTTTTAGTAGGTTTCCATTTTGGAAAGTTTATATTCTTAGCGAGTTTATATTTTTGGAAGTTTTTATTTTTAGTAGGTTTCCTTTTTGGGAAAGTTTTTCCCAAGTTTAATTAAATTAAAATTATTATAGTAATAATTGATAATAATAATAATTATTAATTTTAATAAGTATTGTTAAAATTTGAAATTTAATTGTTTGAAAATTTGATTTATTACTTTATTATTTAAATATAATTCTAAAGTGAATTAAAAATCAAAGAAATTAATTGAGAGAATTAATGTTTTCTTTTATAAACTTGGATGTGTTTATATGGTTCAGATATATGAAAATGGTTTGTAATACTAGGGAAATTTTATTATTTGAAAACCTTAGTAATTATAATACTTTGAGAAAATGAAAACTAAAACTTTACTATTAACTCAACAATGTGTTTTCAAATCAAACCAAACTATGAAACCTACACTTTATTTTTTGTGTGTTGGGTTAGGATTGACTAGAGTGTTGACCAATCTTAGGATGTTACTAGAGGCTTGGGAGTTCTACGTTTGTAATGTTATGATGAATTGATTTTGATCTTTTAAACCCAACTATGATAATGTGTCTCGTATACTCTATGATGTGTGTTGATCTATTGATTGTTATTGCTTTCCAGTGTTCTTGCATGACGCTGAGGTAAATGTATGACCTACTTGACTTAGCCTTTTTGGAGTCCTTGATCAGTTATATTTGGATTTCTTTCCAGTCACTTTGATAGGACTGAGGTGTTTGGTATGTTTTGTTCTTGGTGATGTCATGTTATGACATATTTGAATTAACCATTTTGAGTCTTTGATCAACTATTTTAGGGATGCTTTCTAGTTGCTCGTAAAGAACTGATGTGTTATTATGAATTATCTTTTGATGTCTTCTAGTCACTTGTATAGGGTTGAGGTGATTTTACTATGATTATTTGATTTATACTTTTATGAGCCTAAGGTAGGTTATCTATATGTAATGTTAGGAAGTGGCTTCCAATGGAGATCGGGGCCCTAAGTGGTTGCTAAGGTAACCCATTGTAAGTTATTTAATAAGTGAAAACACTACACTAAATGAGAGTAAAATGAACCTAACATGAGTCTTTGTATATTCTCACCCATGCCTCGAATGCTAGTACAGACTATGATGGGAGTAGAGAGAATGCTTGGTTGTGACCTTACATATGTAGTATGCCTTGTTAGTACGAGAGGATACTAGTGGCCACATAGGGATCACTAGGGGGCCGAGGTTTTGAGAGATTGATCGGGTAACTCTAGCATGATTCGTGTGATGACACTTGCCCGCTTACATAGTAGATTCCCTATGTGTCTTTGTGTGCTTTTGGGTTTAGATGTCAATTTATCTTGGAACCCTTGAGTTAGAATACTTTTAGGATTCCCTAGACTTAGAGATTGTTTTTGATATTTGAATTGATATCCTATTTGGAACTTGAGACTATCTCCTTAGTGTGGTGGGAGTGGGCCATTTAGGTTCCATGCAGTTGGGTGGTAGTGCTTTTACTCTTACCCTTGAGATTCATCTGTTGCTACCATGGCTGGAGTTTCCTTGTATGTATTTCCTTTCATTCTATCTTTGTATCATTGTGATGGATGGTTAGATCTTTTATGATGGATGGTTTCATTTATGGTATTGTACTTTGTATCATGGATCCAAGTAGGATGATGTAATCTATTTTTATAAATGTGTATTCTTTTAGCCTTTCATACCCTGTGATATGTATAATGGATGATTGAGCTTTTCAAATTTTATTGCCAAGTGGCATTCAGAACAAATGCATATTATTTAAATGGACATTGGACTTTTAATTATTCTTTCATATGGATGTGGTATTTGTTAGACTTAGTATTAATTAAATTTAAATGTGATTCAACATCTTGGGATCCTTAAGGAATGTAACCTGTTATGTATGCTTATTGATGATTGTATGTTATTGTTTCCGCTACTTTATGTTTGATGTGTATGTTATTCTTTCTTGTTTTTTTTAAAAAAATGTTTGGCAAAATTAGTAAAACTGTAGGTTAATTCTTTTGGATCCCTTGGCGGGGTGTTACATCAGCACTTTTAGATATCTCATGATTCTTTTTATTGTCATCATATGATTTTCTTTAGGATTAATAGAGAATCTTGCCACCATACCAACTACTAATGCAATATCAAGTCTTGTGTGCACTACATACTAAAGTTTTCCAATCATTGATCTATATGTAGTTTGGTCTATCTCCATGTAATCATCATTTTTGGAAAGCTTATGTCTAGTAGACATAGGTTCCAACTAGTCTATAATCTTCCATTCCAAATTTCTTCAATATCTCCTTAATATATCTTGATTGTGAAATGTAGATACCATCCTTCATTTGTTTAATTTCTAGGCCAACAAAGAATTTAATCTCTTCAAACATTCACATTTCAAATTCTTTACTCATTTCTATAGAAAAATATTTACTAAAGTCATCATTTCCAGTAAATAATACATGATCCACAAAAATTTCTGCCAACACTACCTTCTTATCTGGTCCTTCTTTGATGTATAGGTTGTTGTTATCATTAGTCCTTGCACAATCCATAATTAATCTATTCCTTCTCTCTGGTATGTCATTCTATTGAGTTGTACTAGATGCAGATACTTGTCATTTGATTTCCCTTTCATTGTAAAATTTATGAAATTTATTTGAGATGAATTCACTTACTCTATCTAACCTTAAACATTTTAACTTATTTCATATTTCTTTCTCAACTCTAGCTAGATACCACTTGAAATTTTAAAAAGATTTTGATTTATCCTTTAAATACATAATTTTCATCATCCTAGAATAATCATCAACAAACAAAATAAAATACTTATCTCCACAATAGTTGTGTATGCCTATAGGTCCACAAAGGTCTATATGAACCATCTCCCAAACTTCTTTAGAATGATAATTCTTACTTTTGAAACTTGTCTTTCCCATCTTTTCAATTTGACAATTTTTGCACATGTCCATATAAGGTTTCTTTAGGCTTGGAATGCCTCTAACCCTTTTATTCTTGTTTATGTTGTCCAGGTTATCGAAATTCACATGACACAACTTTTTATACCATAACCAACTTTCTTCTACTTGTGCTATGAAAATTGAATTTTTAGTTAGATCTAGGTAAAATATATTACCTCTTTTTTTGTTGTTAGTCCCAACTAGATTTCCTTTTCCATCCAGCAACTTGACTTTCCTATTCATGAATTCTACCTTGAATCCAATGTTATTCAACTATGCCACACAAAGTAGATTATGTTTCAATCCTTCAACCCAATAAGCATTATCACATATGAGTTCATTGTTTAATACAATACAACATTTTCCTTTCACATAAAAAGGTTCATCATTTCCAAATCTGAAACTCCCACCATCATAGTGTTCCAAGTGAAGTGTTCCAAGTGCTCAAATTTAGATTTATGAATAATCATGCAGTGAGAACAACCACTATGTATGATCCATGTGTCATTCATGCTAACATGAGAAATGAGGGTCATCTTATCATTTCCATCATCTAATTCATGCTTAACTACAACGTAAACCATTTCATCTTCATCACTACTACCAGAATCTTTAGCCATGTAACAAGATTTCTTACATTTATCTTTGTAGTCTTTTTAGATTTTGAAATATTTCTTTCCTTTGTACTTTTCATGCTTCTTTTCTTCTTTGTCTCCTATATTTGGACACCTTGCAACAATGTGACCAACTTCTTCACAAGAAAAATATATCAAAGATATTTTTCCTTTGTACTTTCCTTTGCCTTTGGGAAATCTTCTTGTAAGAAATTCTTCAATGAATTCAAGATCATCATCAAAACCATCTTCATCTTCATTTTTAGAATTTTTGCTTTTAGATTTTGCATCTTTCTCTTGAGTGATAGTTTAGCTTGAAATGCAAACTCAATGTTACCAGAGTTAGGAACATAGTTTATCAAAGTTATCTAACTCAAAGGTTGTCAACCTTCCCACTGGTGCATCTAAAGTTATATCATTCTTAGAATCACATCTCATTTCCTGAATAGATGAAACACTAATTTCATAAATAAGAAGAAGAGTTCTGAGTACCTTGTTGACCATTGTTACATCATCAATTTTCCCACATGAGGTTCTGATTACACTCACACTAGCTTTGATTCTTTCACTATTGTGCAACATTCTCATCTTGGTTTGATCAAACTGACCTCTAAGACTTTCTGCCTTATCTCTCCTTACATTTTCATCACCTCCATAGATATCTATCAGCTTGTTCCACATTTCATGAGTAGTAGCACAATCTTTGACTTCATCAAATTTAGCATAATTGAGAGTAGAGGTAATGTCAATCATCATTATGTTATGAACTTTATTTTTCATAATTTGATCCACAATCAAAGGTCTAGTAGATGCCACATATTTTTTCTCTAGATATTTCAGGCCTATGTCACCAATGGTTTCCAAATGGAGCTTCATGAGTTCCTACCATGCTTGGAAGTTATCTTTGTTTAGCTTAGGAATCTCCCTTCTGTAAGACATCTTGATGTTTAGCTTAGGTCCTTGAAACCTTCTGTACAAGCACCAAAAGCTCTAATACCATTTTTTGGAAATATAAGAGGAGTAACTGAGAGGGGAGGGGTGAATTAGTTACCACAAAAAAAAATCGAAGATCACTTAAGATGTTAATACATTACAAAACCAAAACTCTACTAAAATTGAAATACTATTGTAACTCGGTTAACATAGGAGTTCTCGATTTACACTAAGAATTATTGTAACTCAGTAAACACTAAAATAATCACTTCTTAAGATATTTAGTGTATTTAGCCTTAATTAACTTAGTTCCATAAATCAAATAAAATGAACACAAGAGACACCAAGATTTAACATGGAAACCCAATTTGAGAAACTCATCAATTGCAACTAGTTATTGTTTTTTACTTTTTTGAAGTGAGCCCAGTTAGGAGCCAACCCTATTAAATATTAAAAAATATATTGTTAGGTCTGACCCTATTAAAGGATTTAATTCACCCTATTAGGAGTCGCCTTGTTAGATCTGTTCAGACACTTCAATCTAGAAATGCCACCTTGTTAGAGGATTTACAAAATAGTTGTTAAGCTAACTCTATTAAGAGATTTGATTCATTGCTACAATTATTAGAGTGTAACAATGATTTGACTTGACTACTGATGCAACTATCTTTGCTGATTTCAAATCTCTATTCTGGCTTGAATACTTGATCCTCCTTGATCAAATTTATCTTTGTAGCTCGATTAGCTCTGGATACTCTATTATCCTTCAAATTCACTTTCTTTAGCCATCTTCTTCTCTTCAACTTATTCCACTTATTTAATCCTCAAGTTAATCTTATATTCATATGATTTACCTTGTCAAGCTAGGTTGCATATACTTTCAAACAAATCATATTCATCCCTTGAGTCAGCTAGAACTAACCAACAAAACTATCATATCCAATATGTTGATATAGGAAAATCCTTCATTAGCTAACCCAACTTGGTCAACATTAACTTAGAAAAAAACTTTCCTTCAGAATTCCTTTGGTAACTAAATGAGCTCGGTTAACACTAGTTCCATGCCAACTTTCCTTTGGTAATTGAGTGAACCTAGTTAACACTGTTTACCTGCAAACTTTCCTAGAATGCTTGGCATACATAGGAAACTTCCTTCAACACCCAAGTGAGTGCGGCTAACATTGATTGCTTGGTAAAGAATTGACATTTTTTGTAACATCAAAGAAAACAATAATTTGAACCATGTGATTTTAAAATATAGAGGAAAAAAATACAGAAAGCAGGGGAAAAATATGCACACAAACACACTTTTCTTTATTTCTATCTAAAATTAATTATATAGCTTAAATTTGTAATATTGTCATAAAAATTTCATATGTGAAGTTCGAGAAGCCTAATGGTGGGCATGTAAGATTTGATTTTCTATGGAACCTAGTCATTTGTTTTAATGAAAATCCGAGTTCTAAAATTTTTTGTATATTATTACTGGAAAAAAGTTATAATGGATAAAAATATTTTACTTGGACAAAGTTTATGATTGGGAAAAAGATCCAAATAAATTCTTAGAGTTTACTATGTTTTTATTAAGTTCAAAATTTTTTATTAGTGACTCACACTTATTCAATTGGTTAAGCTATGACCGAGCTTATAATTGAATTTGCAATGTTAATCGAGTGCTACAATTACTATCGAGTAATATAGTTACTACCAAGTTCTATAGTTTCTATTGAGTTGTAGAATATTTATATAGTTCATGATAAGCAATATCTACCAAGTTGTTTAGTGATAGTGCTAACTGAGCTTCAAAGTATTAACCAAGTTGCATAGTGCCAACCATGTTCTCCAGTATCTACCAAGCTTACAGTGTCAATGATGAGAATCTAGTGTTGACTAAGCCAAGAAGTTTCAACCAAGTGATTTAGTTTATATTGAGCTTGCAATGTTAGAGTTGACTGAGCCACATAGTGTCAACCGAGTGATTCGGTTTATATGTTAAGTTTCACAGTGTTCACCTAGTCACACAAGTGTTGACTAAGTCCAAGCTACTTGGAAGTGATTAGTATGAACTAAGCTTGTACATCTACCGAGTGCATAATGATGTCAAGTGTTGAAAATAGTTATCAAGTATCAGAACATCACTGATTTTTTCTTTAGAACCCAAGTGCTAGCAGTTGGGCTAACTTTTTGATCTTAATGGGAATCTATGTTGTAGCCAAATTTGATGAATTGTGATTTGGATTGCTATATATGTAATGAATTATATCATATCCAAATAAATAAGTATGAAGAAAATATAAAGAGCATAAGTGTGAATTAAGAAGGTTACAAGTAGTATAAGGGACAACTAATATTTATCTATCACAACAAGGTGATCTTCACATTTCAAAGAAATCTCAACTAACAAATTAGAGTTGCAGATCAGAGATCAGCCACTAGTTCTTCTTAATAGATGTATCAGTTAAATCCTTTAACAAGGTAGACTTAATAGTCTTTGAAAAATCTCTTTACTGAGTGCATACTTCATTGTATGTTTTGTAGATCCTTTAACAAGGTGGACCTAGCAGTCCTTATTGCTCCTAACAGGGAAGATCATCAGAAGTGATAAATTGTAAGCCTTAACTGGCCAACTTTATACTACAATACTAAAGATTGTGGGTATCATCTCCACCCTAGTTTTACTTTCTATTTGGAAGGTTTTTGACTCATCATATCTTCTGTCAAATTTCTATGAATGTTTATTTTCTTTCACTCTTTCATGCACACAATTAGATTAGAATATTAATGATGGACTAATTGGAAAAATAAGTAAAAGTTTTATTGGTTCTTGATTCACCCTTCCCCTCTTAGTAACCTTGCCTATCTAATATTTCCAAAAATTGGTATGAGATCTTTGTGGTTCTCAAAGAAGAAGTATAACAGCTTGAGCAAAGATCAGAGGCAATGGAGGTATACAGGCTAGATAAGGCTACTGACAATGAAAAGCTAGATTTGGAATTAGCAATTGGTCAACTAAAGAAAGAAAGGGAGAAACTCTCTCAATCACTAGAAAGAAGGAAAGATCTTGTAGTACGAATGAATGACAATCTCTATACTAAAGAAAGAATTGGAGATATCTATCCTGAAAGAAATTCAGATGAAGCTGGTGAAGTAATCAAAGACCTATTAGAAAAGAATTTCAATCTACAAGAAGAAGTTAGAAAGCTAAAAATAGAACAAGAAATCTAGTTAATAAGATTATGTGAAGTCATGGAAGAAAAAGACAAAGCCAAAGAAGAGATAGAAGGAAAGAACAATGAAATTGAGCATCTATCCCTTCAGCAAGTAGACTTCATTGATCAACTTACTAATTCAAATAAAGAAATCATGAATCTAAGATCAGAGAATTAAAGACTATAAAATAATCTAACACTGAAAAGAAAACCAATGATAGAATGTTGAAATCTCAAGAAATAATGAATCAATTGAATGAGCAAAGTCTGTACAGACACAAAGGCAAAGCAAGAATAGGATACACAGAAAAAGGTGAATCATCTGAGTAAGGAGCTCAAAAGAATCAAATGCCTAGTTGCAATCATTGTGGTAAGTTAGGTCATACATCAATTTTTTTTGAAGTAATGGTAAAGAAAAATTCAGTGGAAAGTGCTACAATTGCAATAAGCATGGTCATAGAGAAATTGAATGCAAGGAGAAACCTAATTTTGAAGGTAAATGTCACAATTGCAAGAAACAAGGGCACAAATATTTTGAATGCAAAACCAAGATACTAAATCTAGCAGAATAGATTGAAAGAGCTATATTTGGATGGGACTACAACACATGGTATAGATGCCACTACTATGGAGAATTTGGGTACATTAGATAAAATTGTGTAAAACATCACATAAGGAAAAGAGACACCACTAGAAGATATTTCATTTGTGCAAAACTTGGACACCTTGTCAAGAATTTTATGAACACTAGAAGACTTGAAGATGAAAAGAAAGTCAAAGCTGACAATATCAAAAAGTAGATAAAGAAACAATGGATACCAAAATCTCTTGAGAATGCAAGTCTAAGTCATTAAGCACATGTCACTCAAGAGTTGGGTGACTCAAGCATCTCAAATTGAACTCCCATAGGAATAACTGGAACTAAGATTCTAAAGCAGACATCTTAATCACTTCTAGCTAGCAAGAAGAAGAGATCCATATCAGTATTCAAGAAGCAAAGGGATCACCAAATGATTGTAGAAATTCAAGGCCTTACCGAGCTAGGTCGAGTTGCAAGACCCTACTAAGCAAGTTCAAGATACACTAAAACATTGGGTGGACACCGAGTAATGATGAGATCACCAAGATATGAATGCCTCTTCTAAGAATTAAGGTTGAATTGAGTGGAAGATCATCTATCACTGAATAAGTGACCATACCAAGAATTTATGACATTTTAAAAATGAAAATTTGTTAAAAGGAAGGAAATCAAATTCATTTTTCACCATGAATTTTTGAGAGCTATTTGCAAAGAGTGGTTTCTATGCTTCCAAGTGATCTGTGTGTTTGTTGTTAAAGATTTCATGTTTTCATTAACTCTAACAATCATGGCATCTTCCATCAGTAAAACCATGAAAAGATCTAAGATGTTGGTTCGAGGAATCAATTGGAAGGCACTAGACTTCAAGTTGAGTTCGACAATTGCAGAAGCGCTTGACCCAACTAGAGCACAATCACAAATTCCACCCATGGTATTACTCATTCATGATATCCATTCATATTTTCACTATTTGTTACAATAACTTGGAACCCTAGAGATGGACGAGACTTTGGAGAAGTTATGTGTGAATGGCATGTTGAAACCCAAGCATCAACATTTGGAGACCAAGGGTTTAACACACATTTCGCATATGCCCTGAGACTTTCAAATATACTGGATAAGTTTTATCCTCATCCATGTACACAATGGGTAGTTATGGTTGGAGCATCCTATTCAAATCATAAAGAAAATGATTCATAGAATCACATGGCTCCCAATGTTTAACAAAGCCAAGACTACCAAAACCCTAAGTCAGGTAGAATTGGAAAATAAGACTCTTTCTGAGTGGGATGGAAGAGGAATGAATATCAACAGTGTAATTGACATGGAACTAAAATTTGGAATTCACTTGATCTCTCATAAGATCTATAGCTCCAGTCATCTCAACAATGTATTGTGTGAGGTAGTTGATCTGGCTCTCAAGGTAGTAAAGAACAACATGTCCTTCAACCTTGTTGAGTTAATGTTGACTTAGTTCAACAAGAACATGAAGAGCATCAAAACTTCCAAAAAAAATCTGTATAAGTTTGGTTTACTCTTAACTTGTTTATTCTTCTATGTGCAAAAATTCTTCCCTTCTAAAGGTTTAGTCGTATGGAGAAAAGGTGTACCAATTTTATAACAGATTAATGAATATATAGCAGAGATGGGTGAAAACTTTGTTAGTATCATGGACAAAATTTTTGATTCATTCAAGGAAAAGATTAATAACAAATATAGAATACCAAAGAAAATTGTAGAAGACTACAAGGATGATATTTGTTTCATGGTAGACTGTGACATAGTGTACATTCAAGCAGTCCAACTTAGAGTGGTGTGGGTTAAGCCTCTAAACTATAAGGTTAACATTGATGACACCAAGGATATCATTGAGGAATTGCTGAATGAACCTGTGGATCCCAAGGCCACATATTTTGGTACTTATGAAGAATCCAAGGTGAGGGTAGAACTTGAAATTAAGCTTCCTCAAGTAGTTAACAAATGAAGAAAGAGGATAGCAAAATTGAAGCAAGAAAGTTCTACTCTCCTAGTGACAGAGGGAAAAGGAGATGATATGGAAGAAGATGAAGGAGAGTATGAAGTAGAAGAAACCAAGTCTGAGGAAGAAGAGTCTAAAAGGAAGAAACATAAGGTTATCATAACAAAACCTACTAATTTATCCACTACTGTATTCACAAGAAGGACACCAAAATCTAGGAATAAATTGAAGTTAGGTGAAGAAGATGCTAAGCAAATTATTTCAAAAAGCCTCCACCTACATTTCAAGAAAAATTAATTGAAATGGAAAGAGGAGCCAGAATGGAAAATTTCATATCTCTTAGATATGAAACCAAGAATGTAGATGAGAAAAATAAAATTGAGGACATGTTGATGACAAAATTGGGTAAATCAAAGTACTCTCCTAATTAGCTTGTAAAAAAAATTCCCAATGAGCTCATGCAAGAAATCAAGCCTAGATGGGACCATGCAAAGAAGACTACAAAAGACATATTTGAATAGACTCTAAGGAAAATCATGTTGAGTCTCAATGATAAAGAGGTGAAAGAATCAATGAAGAAAAATGAAGAAAAGCTCACTCTTAAATTCAATTCATGCATGATATTGATAAATGACATTGAATATATAGTGAAGGCAACCACATCTACATGGAAAAGCATTTACAACCTACATTAACCTAGTAATCTTGTTGTTCATGTTAGTGACAAAGATGATGAAGATGACAAGGAAGATGATGAAAATAATAATGAAGAAGATTTGGAAATGAAAGATGATGTGAATATGGATGATGAGGAGGAAGAATAGGAAGCTACAGAGAAGAGTCTCCCTGAGATTTAGAGTAAGAGGAAACTAACCTACAAAAGATTGCAATTATAGTGATGGCCTCATTTCCTCACTCTCTAAGAAAACATTTAATGCTAACAAGCTCTAAGAAATATTCTACTAAGTTGGTTGTAGAAACCACTGCAACACCAAGCACCCAACCAATCTTTGCACCTATTTAGCTAAGTACCATATTGATTGAAGTGATCAAGACTTAATCTATCAAGTAGCAAGTGCCTCCATCATTAGATTTGGCTATACAGTAACAATGTATTTCTATTGTCAGTGTTATATCTACTTTTGTTTCTAGCCCCTCAATTTCTATAATTGTTACAATTCCAAATGTGTGAGTAGCAAGTATAATGATAGTTGAGAATCAATCTCAACTGAGTACTAAAGTATCAGAAAAGGGTAAGAAACTTGCTTCTCCTACTCTAAAAGAAAAGGATGAAGAAGATGAAATAGATTTGGATAAGGACATTATTATTCCAAACTGGGATATCACTACCCTCACTACTGATAAGATGAACATCCTAGGGAAATTACTGCAAAAAATAGTGATAACATCTTTTACAAAAGCAATTTTGAAAAATCTCAAAAACAGAGTATGTTACTGAGTTGTAGAGATAGAAAGGAGATAAAAGAATGTTTTGACATGAAATTCTAAGCATTTAGTTTTGGATTGATAAATGTTTTTGTCACTAACTCCAAAGGGGGGGATTTTTGACATTTAGGTCAACATTTTTTTATTAGTGACTCAGATTTAGTAAATTGGTTAAGCTGCTACCAAGCTTATCTTTTAGTTTGTAGTGTTAACTAAGTGCTACAGTTACTACCGAGTAATATAGTTACTACCGAGTTCTATAGTATGTTCAGTGATAGTGCTAACCGAGCTTTACAATATTAACTAAGTTGCATAGTATGAACAATGTTCTCTAGTATCTACTAAGCTTGTAGTATCAGTGATGAGAATCTAGTGTTGACCGAGCCAAGGAGCGTCAACCAAGTGATTTAGTTTATACTGAGCTCACACTGTTGGTGTTGACCAAGCCACACAGTGTCAACCAAGTGATTTAATTTATATGTTGAGTTTCATAGTGTTCATTGAGTCACACAAGTACTGACTGAGTTCAAGCTGCTTGGAAGTGATTAGTGTGAATTGAGCTTCTATGTCTGCCAAGTTCATGATGATGTCGAGTGTTGATAATGGTTGCCAAGTATCAAAACATCACTGAGTTCATCTTCAGAACCCAAGTGTCATTAGTTGGGCTAACTTTGTGATCTCAATGGGAATCTATGTTGTAGCCAAATTTGATGAATTGTGATTTTGATTGCTATATATGTAATGATTTATATCATATCCAAATAAGAAAGTGTGAAGAAAATATAAAGAGTAGAAATGAAAATTAAGAAGGCTAAAAGCAATATAAGGGACATTAAATATTTATCTATCACAACAACGTGATCTTCACATTTCAAAGGAATCTCAACTAGACAATCAAAGTTGCAGATCAAAGATTAGCCACTATATCATCCTAACAAGTGTATCAATTAAATCCTTTAGAAAGGTAGACTTAATAACCTTTGAAAAATCTCTTTACCAAGTGCATACTTCATTGTATGTTTTGTAAATCCTTTCAACAAGGTGGACCTAGCAATCCTTTTTGCTCCTAATAGGGGAGATCATCAGAAGTGATCAATTGTAAGTCTTAACCAACCAACTTTATATTGAAGTACTAAAGCTTGTAGGTATCATCCCCACCCTAGTTTTATTTTCTATTTGGAAGGTTTTTGAGTCACCATATCTTGTGTCAAATTGCTATGAATATTTCTTTTCTTTCACTCTTTCATGCATGTAATTAGATTAGAGTATTAATGAAGGACTAGTTGGTGAAATAAGTAAAAGTTTTATTGGTTCTTGATTCACCCCTCCCCTCTCTACAACCTTTCCTATCTAATATTTCTAATAGACTATGCGTAGAGGATATGAATGATAGGTAGCTATGATTTGATCATGCACAAAACTTTAATGATTCAATGGTAGATGTAAGTTCTCTTCGAGACTTTTATGCATAGGAAAGTAAGATCGGTTGGCATATATGCAATAGATAAGATTCAATTGTGTTGATGTTTCAAAATATTAAGTTTCTTGTATTAGCTAGTGTGCACATGTAATCATTAGTTTAGTTCCGTGTTGTTTATATGTTTTGAACTCTAATTTTTAATAGGATATATTTAGTAGTTTATTGGGCTTTGTAGGTTTCTTACTTTTCTATGAATCTTCTAATTTTGTAGTGCACTATAATATAATGCTACATTCTTAACTTTTTAGAGCATTTCTAACTACAATACTCTCTATCTTTTTTCTTATTGAACTGAGATACATTAATAGGATTAGTTTTATCTTTATGCTTATGTCAATTTGTAGAAAAATGGGGCACTGGAAATCACACATGCATGATGCATTGAATATGCACATCACATAAAGGATACATTGAATAGGATGCATTGAGATACATTAATAAGCAGAACATAGTAATGGGTACATACACATCAGGCTCTTGTATTGTGATGTCCATGGGAGTGCAAATGGAGCTCTTGTTCTATGAAATTAATCATTTTGCAAAAATTGGTTAATGAACATCTTGAAAAAACCCATGCAATTAATCCTTTTAACAGAGCCAAAAGCTTTATCAAATATGAAAAAAAAAAATAAGAATTGGAATTTCCAATTCTATTTTTACCTCCTAAGGTGGGATATCAAATTCTCATTCGGGGTAAAAAAATGGGAATACCAAATCAAATTCCCAATTCTAGTTTGACACATCCAAACTATGGATTAAGGTTTTTAGGAATTAGTTGCTCCTAATTATGGTTCAATTCTAATAAAACAATGGACCCTTAAGTTTTCTCTTAATACTGTAATAATTCAAAGACAATGTATTAGTGGAGAGAGAAGAGAGTTAAAAACCTCCACATTATGGCATCTTTGAGGTCCACCCTATTAGCTTGAACGTTGATGGTATTCCTTTGGGGGAGCATCCTAGGAATTTCTAGAATAGTTGGAGAGATTGTTAGCATGTTTGACATATTGAATTCGTGACTGTGTTAGTCATTCATGTCAACATAGTATTATTTCAGTAAAGAATGACAGAGTAGTAGATAGAAAATGAGGTCATACAGACTATGTATTGATGATGAAGTCAAATACAATTGAATATATGTTATATATTATGTCTTTCATGAGCCCAAATTCATTAAAATATTTCATATATTAATCAATTACGACATATATATCTTATAGATTATTGACAAATCAAATAATAATTATATCTAGTCATAAGATATAATTGTTAAATGTACCAATAATACTACATTAATTATATATATATATATATATATATATATATATATATATATATATATATATATATATAGACACACACAATAGTTGAATATCCAAACTTCTAATTAGTCAATACAATATATATATATATATATATATATATATATATATATATATATATATATAGACACACACACAATAGTTGAATATCCAAACTTCTAATTAGTCAATACAATCAATTATATTTACATATAAATTGTGAAGTATAAATTAAATTTACTACTTAATCAATAAATAAAGGTAATAACTAAGCCACTAATATTATACTATGTTAAGGGAAATCAACTTAATTGACATTATAAATATAATGAAGGGTCACAATCCATCCCCACATATAAAAGGGGAATACTTCTAATCCAAGAATAGACAATGTGAGGAACAAGGAAAGATAATGAAAATATATATATCTTCCACCCAAGTTAGGCGTAAGAAAGTATGGAAATCAGACAAATTGGCAAAGTATGCGAGCTGAGTACCTTACAACACTCTAATTTGCCATCGGGAAGAAATCCACGTACATTCAAGCATATACACGTCATTGTGTAGGGACCAGTCACATGAGGAAGAGAGGTGGTTGAATAGTAAGGTTTCACCTTGTCACGTCAAGCACTTCCCTTTATACAAGGGTAATCAAAAATTGGGAAGGAGAATAACAACGTAGAAAAGAAACTACCATACGGTGAGTCCAGGTCCCATGTAATAAATAGTCAACAGGTAGGTATGTTATAGGAATGATATTAATGGGACTAATTATTTATAGTTAATTATACTTGAGAATATTTAATTGTAACATATATTTACTATTGGCAGTATCTTTAATATGGAGTAATGAACTATTATTACTTAGTTTAGATAATGGATAATTCAAGAATTTAAAGTAGGATTTAAATTAGAAGTAATTAGTTATAAGAATGATATTAATGGGATTATTTAGTCATAGTTAATTATACTTGAGAATATTTAATTGTAAAGAATATTTAGTATTGGTAGTATCTTTAATATGGAGCAATGAACTATTATTACTTAGTTTATATAATGTATAATTTAAGAATTTAAAGTAGCATTTAAATTAGAAGTGGTTAGTTATAGTAATGAATGTCAACCATTTCAAATGTAGTGAATAATTCAATATAATATGAACCTTTAGAAAGGAAATGTAGTGGATTTGTTAAGGAATCTATGGATCTTTTAGAGATGACCTTCAAATATGATGGTTAACTAACAAAGGATCATTCTAAGGAACACAGATGGTCTTTATAGAGGATTATGAAGCCCGAATTGAAAGATAGTTTCAAGAAAGAAGGCCAAATAATTGAAGACCATTCCTTGGAACACAAGGGATCCTCATAGAGGGTTAGGAAGCCTGATTGAAAGAATCCTTAAGGATGTTTAAAAATAGTGACATTCCTAGATATTAATAGACAATGTTTCTAATAATTTTTATAAGTAAATTTGTCCTAAGGATTGGGGATAATATAATCGTATCAAAGCATAATCCTATCATTCCATGGAATTGGTTAGTCTACACTTCATCACACCTTAAAGGATGATGGTAAGAGAGCTAGCACAAGAAGGGACTTTATAGAACAAACTAATGAGAGATTTGAAAGGATTGAAAACTCCAATAAGGAACTTCTAGAAGCTATACAAAAGTTAAGTAGTAATAATAACAAAAATGAAAGACTTAACTTGTAGAAGGGTCATCATTCCACTAAGGAAAATGAACCCTCATCATAAATTTTAGTCTCGTGAGAAACACTCCGCTTTTTCATTTCAAGAGAAGAACCTATTGCAGATAAAAGAACGACCACTAATAACATGGAAGAATTTTCACAAATGTATATCAACTTGGATCTCGATCTTTGATAGCTTAGTCCCTTTAAAGAATACTATGAATCTAAACTCATGGAAAATAGAAAGAAACATCATGCATATGAAGACCTTCATAAGGTAAAATTACCCTATTTTGATGGGTCAGGTGAAGAAATTGCTCAATCACGGGTCCAAAAGTTAGATACATATCTATCCTATAGTCCTATGATAGAAAAAGGTGTTGTCAAGTTTGCCATACTTCATTTCAGTGGATCAACCCACAGATGGTGGCACTATGGCCAAATTTCCTTGGGGCTCAAAAAAATTACATCCTATAATGAATTCACTCAAAGATTGATGAGTAGGTTTGATCTAAGGGATTCTAAAAGGTACTTGCAACAACTAACTCACCTAAAACAATCAAGTTAGTAGAAGAATATGCAAATCAACTTCAAGATATTTCTGTAATGGTTCCAAACCTAACTCTAGGTAAACTCACTCATTTATTCATAGGACTTAAAGAATCCATTAAAGTACAAGTGAAACCCTTTGAGACCCAAAATCTAGAAGAAGTCATTAGAAAAGGAAAGAAAGTTAAGTCAAATATGATAAAGGAAAGACCCAATGGTCTCCTAACAACAATATCCCAACAAGGTGAAAGATTGAAGAAAAATAATCAAGGAAGACCATGTTATATATGTCAAGGCCCATGGAAATAGGGACATAAGTATCAAGAAAGGGAGGAACTATTAAAGAAGAATATATGTTTCGAATGAAAAGGGCCTTGGAGTTTTGAGCATCAATGTAAGAGAGGGAAAATGAACTAAATTGAAGAAAGATGTGGTGATGAAGGTCCAAAGAAAAGAACAAAGATTGATGAACAAGAACATAATATGTAATCAATTTGTGGCAACATTGTGAGATAATAGATATAATACCATTCCTCTATGAAATATGACGAAGCTAGTATAAGGTGCTAAACGTAATTGTTTAAATATTTTCTTGAGGACAAGAAAATTCGAGAAGGGTGGACTATCATGAACCTAAATTCATAAAAATATTTCATATTTTAAGCAATTATGACATATATTTTATAGATTATGATAAATCAAAAAATAATTATATCTAGTCATTAGATATAATTGTTAAATGTACCAATAATACTAAATTTGACACACACACACACACACACACACACACACACACACACACACACACACACACACACACACACACACACACACACACACACACACACACACACACACACACACACACACACACACAATAGTTGAATATCCAAATTTCTAATTATTCAATATAATCAATTATATTTACATATGAATTGTGAAGTATAAATTAAATTTATTACTTAATCAATAAATAAAGGTAATTACTAAGCCACTAATACTATACTATGTTAAGGGAAATCAACTTGATTGACATTATAAATATAATGAAGGGTCGCAACCAATCTCGACATATAAATAAGGGAATACATCTAATCCAAGAATAGACTATGGGAGGAACAAGGAAAGATAACAAAAGTATATATATCTACCACCTAAGTCAAGCATAGGAAAGTCTAGAAATTAGACAAATTGGCAAAGTATGCAAGTCAAGTTTCTCTCAATGCCATGATCCACCATCAGGAAGAAATCTAGGTACATTCAAGCATATCCATGTCATTGCATATTGACCAGTCACGCAAGGAAGAGAAGTGGTTGGATAGTACAAAGACCATCAAGTCATACTCTTCATTGAGGAAGGTTCACCTTGTCACATCGAGCACTTCCCTTTATATAAGGGTAATCAAAAATTGGGAAGGAGAATAACAACATAGAAAAGAAACTACCATACGGTGAGTCTAGGTCCCATGTAATAAATAGTTAGCAGGTATGTATGTCACATGAATGATATTAATGGGACTATTTAGTCATAGTTAATTATACTTGAGAATATTTAATTGTAAGGAAGAGTTATTATTGGTAGCATCTTTAATATGGAGTAATGTTATTATTACTTAGTTTATATAATGTATAATTTAAGAATTTAAAGTAGGATTTAAAGTAGAAGTAGTTAGTTATAGTAATGAATGTAGACCATTTCAAATGTAGTGAATAATTCAATATAATATGAACCCTTAGAAAGGAAATGTAGTGGATTTGTTAAGGAATCTATGGATCTTTTAGAGATGACTTTCAAATACGATGGTTAACTAATCGAGTATCATTTTGAGGAACACAGAGGGTCTTCATAAAGGATTATGAAGCCTAACTTGAAAGGTAGTTTTAAGAAAGAAGGCCAAATAATTGAAGAGCATTCCTTGGAACACAAGGGATCCTTGTAGAGGGTTAGGAATCTTGATTGAAGGAATCCTTAAGGATGTGTAGAAATAATGACATTCCTAGATATTAATAGACTATGTTGGTAATAATTGTTATAGGTAAATTTGTCCTAAGGAGTGGGGATAGTACAATGTCTTGATGTCATGGACAAGTGCACATGTAGAGAGTCATAGACATGCAAGGGTTATTCAAGAGTTATAGAGGACAGTGTGCAGATACAGTACCTAGGAAGTAATTTTTGATGTTCAAATTATATCGCTTAATAGGGATACAATAATGACGAGTGAAGTTAGACAGTGACAGTAGATAGCCTAATGATGATGTCTGTGAATATGAAAGGTCAAAGGTCTCATGTGTGAGAAGTTGTAATTACTGTGAGCTGATAATGTTTTGTAATTGCAAAAAGATGTAATAAATTGTTATATCTTAATAAAGTCCTATTATAATTAATTGGGAAAGCATCAAGGATAAATCCATAATTTTTTTGAGGATATGGTATTAAGGAAGGTTATTTTCCTTATGATGTAGAGAGAGTGTGTATGAGTGAATGTGCAAGATGTGCAAGTGCAAATTGTATAAGTGCTATACGAAGTTGGTAAATGTGTGTAAGAGATCAAAGGGCTCACTACATTGTGAGTTTGAAGATCTAATTCTGAGATCTAAGAAAGAGTTCGGTGTGGTATTGGCACACTAAGAGGTTAAAGAAAGAGTTTTAGTTGCAGAGTTCAATTTCATTTCTATTATTTTGCAAGCAATAATATAGAGGTTAGTTGGACAGTGAGTTCGATGATCTTGCTCTTGAAGTTGTTTAGATAGTGGGTTCGTCTTCCTTTTAAAAATCCTAATAGGGTTGGCACAACTCCTAATAGAGTTTGAATCTCCTAATAGGGATTCAAAGTTTCCTAATAGGGATTGATATGTACTAAATGCATTTCATTAGCTCTTAATTGAGTCCACCCTCTTACAAGGTGTTAGAGTTTCTTTTTAGTTAAAGGGACTACTAGGTTTCCTTGAACCTAACACTAGGGTGCATAAGACAAACATCAAGCCCAAGGAATAGCTAAAACCTATACTCATAAATGTTAATCTTAGCTCTAGACCAACTTCACAAGAATTTTTAGGATTCTCTTCACTTTAGGCTCTATAGGGCCAAGGCGAGTACACTTTAGGGATGGAAATGATTGGTCACATTTATTCTCCTTCAAAACTCACTCTTTCACTCGTGTTCTTCTTTTAAAAACTATCCATTATAGAAAAATGTGGTCAATATTCTTCTTTGATTTGCTAATAACTTCTTGATCATAGTAGCTAACTATATAACATAGAAGAAGATATTACAAAATAGGTAACAATCAACAATTTTAGTTCTTCATTACATAAAATTGTAAATTGATTGTTTAATTTTTGTGTATTTTGCAACTATATGAATCATCAAATTTTAACTAAAATTAAGTGACCAGTGTCTTATCCATTGTTATATAGAGTCAAAACCAATAACTTGGACCTATTCAATTAACTTGTAATTAAATTTTTCAATGGTGAGCTCTCAATTTCATTCTCACCATATCCTTCTCATAAACCCTGAACCCTATCACTTGCAGAAAGAAATTACTTAATTCTTTGAATTAATTACAATCCATTAGAAACATACAATTTATCTATATTGTATTTGAGTAAAAGAACATTGCTCACTCTAATCTCAAGATCATAGATATATAAGGAAGAAGAAAAAACTCAAAGACATAGATATGCAGAATTCCCTTTTTGTATTGATTTGCTTTAAAAATGAATATAATACTAATAAAACTCAAAGTATAACTTATAACTTGACAACTGATACTTGGTATTCACTATATTCTCCAATACAAAAAATGATTACATTCATATAACTACAAAAAACTTGAACAGACTATAAAAAGACATAAAACAAGAAAATTCTACAAACTTCTGACCTCTACTCCACATCTTGGGAATTCTTATATAGAGGATTGCAACAAAATTCAGATGGGAGGGCAGGTGTCAAAAACTATCCAGTCAAAGAAAAAGGTAAAACCTTTGAAATATTACATTAATTCATTCCTTTATAGTTCAAAACTAGATAGGAAAGTGGGTGCAAAAAGTAGATGACATATATGGCAGAAGTCTTTACTTTATTTCTTTTGTATTCTTCCATCTCCTTTTGTCTTCTCATAGAAGCTTTCTTGTTGTCTCTGTCTAATCATCCTCCTGATATGGTAGAGCTTTAATGTGTACTAATAATTCCCATATGACCACATCTATGTCTATCTCAGACCAAGCAACATCTCTAACTGCATTCAATTTTGCTATGCATTTACTCCACTTAGAATCAGTAATAGCCTTTACTTCTCTTGATACTTTACTCATATCTGATTCTATCCCAAAGAGAAAATCAATCAAGTCATAGACATTACTTACATCTGTCTCATTATTATAATAGGCCAAAAACCTTGAATGTCTCAAAATATCTTCAAAAGAAGAAGACCACTCTTGCCATGCTTTGAAATTTCCATTACCATATATATTACCAGGAATGAAATTTGGAATTCCTACAACAATTGTTTTCATTTTTCCTTGTATCAATTGCAACTTCCCTATGAAAAACCCATATAACTCCCTTACTCTATCTATCATTTCTCTAGTATTAATGATTACCAGCTTGGGTAAATCATTTTTCTAGGGTAGCAAAGGGACCAAATCATCAAAAAACTTGGCATAAGGCCCCCAAGTTGTGCATAGTGGGGATAAAATGTTTAATTCCTTTGAGCACTTATATTCAACTCCTTGCAAGCTGATGTAACTGTTGTGCACAATTTGTGGAACAACCTATAAGGCACCAATTTTATTCATAAGGAAATTCTGAATTGTCTTAATTTCTACCCCCTTAGTGCCATCCCACTCATCAGTATCCATGTGTTGGACTTCTCCCACAATTGCAATGTTAGCTTTAGTTTGAGCTTCATGGTCCTTCACCTCCGTAATAGGTCTAGTCACAACCCTTAGGCTCCTTATTTCTTCCTCCATGTCAACTATCTTCTTCTCCAGGATGTAAGTCCTCTTCAACTCCTCTTCATAGTTTTGTCTATCATTAATGGATATGCTATAAGTTTTTTATAGTTGCTCTTGCAATGTGTCCATTCTACTCTTCCCCATTAATGATGCTTTATTCACTAGATTGTGAATTTGGTCATTGGATATAGTGGAAACATTTCAAAAAATTACATTTCCCTGGGGGGACTCCTTTATCTCTAGAGAGTTGGTTTATTATCATCTAGATCCATGCTCCACACTACCATTGCTTTTCTATCTATATTAAATCTAGAGCCTTGTAGTTCACTAGTAATATTAGTCTCTTCAAAAGAGATTCATCTTTCTTTCTTCATGATCTGATCCAACATGAAGGAGGAACTAAGTTCCCAACTAGGAAAAAGAAGTATTCCAATTCTCATTACTAGTACTCTTTCTTCCTCAATTGTGAGATTCTCACTATTTGGATCATAGTCCTACAACCTTTACACTAATTATGCAATTTGCTCAGGTAAATCTCTAGGTTGCAACAGTAGGGCAAGTTCAATATGTTTCACCTTATAAAGGAATGACTTAAATTCATCAAAATTTAGAAATTGGTCATCCTTTGTGAATTCCTCCACTTGGACTATTCTTTCATCCAACATTTGAATCTACAATTCAGCTATGTTGGGAATCTTTTCATGCTCTCCTACTTGTTTGATTAAAAAATTGGCTGATGGTATCAAAGAATTTTGATCCCTAAGGCATAATTTCCAATACCTTTCCTCTAACCTTTTCAAGAATTTGAATCATCTTTTTCTTCTTCTTTCCTTTAGCCCATTAAGAGCTCTTTGGTTGATCATCCTTAACCTCTATAATTATACCATCCTTTTGTTGAGGAGATTGGGGTTCTGCTCTATCTCTAAACTCTCCAAGCACTTGTTACATCAATTCCTCAAAATTGTCTAGGCACCTATTGTACCTATCAAGCTATGGTCATCATGGTGGAAAACCTTGAATGATGGGCTTTCTTCTCTCACGACTTCTTCTATCCTCATTATCTTACTCCAATTCTGAGTCCTTTCCCTACACTCCTTTGTTTGCAAGAAGTTCATGATGCAACCTTCTTCCCAAATTAGCTTGTTGGTAAGAAGAGTGTCCTTCCTCATTTGTTTAAGAGAATTCCTCACTGAATCATTTGGATCATAGTTTCTAGCTAGGACAGAGGGAAAATATTGATTTATCTCTTCTATAACATCCTTCCCTATTAAAAAATCACATATCTTTGTGTTTTTTGCTACAAAAGAGCCTTTCCTAATAGTAGGACCTAAATACTCTTTGTTTATCATTATTAGGTGCTAGAAAAATTCTAATTGGCCTAATCTCTTAGGGACATATCTAAGTAATACATGGGGATGTTGATGACATCCAAATACTATTATAACTGAAAAATTATCAAATAAAAAAAACCTAGCCTATTCATGGCTAAGTACCCTATCCTCATTTGGGCAAGTATATGGTCTAATTAACATCCTTACTCCCCTAGGTACTCTCTCATCTATATCCATTAACATATTAATGATTGGAAAACAAAATCATTATAGAAAGCAATAGTACTAGCATAGGGATAAAACCTTTTCTAGAAGCAAGTCCACAATTGCATAGGTAGGGTTTCATCATTCTCCTCAGTGGCCTTGATAAAGTCTAGACTAATGTGCCCTATATTCTTGAAAAGGATAATGTGCATTAGTAATGAATAAAGGAAAAACTTGAAGTTTCCCATTTCTCCTTTTTGAGCTACCTCAATTTCTTCATGTATCCTTTCGATGATGTGTTCCACAAAGTCTTAACAGACATTATGATTTGGATCTTGGATATCTAATGCCATGATATATATATATATATATATATATATATATATATATATAGCCTAGGGTGTTCATGGTGTTTTCAACTCCCACCACCTTTTCTATCCCATGGATGGTATATATGGAATATTTGTTGAAAAAATCTAGTGGCATTAGTTCTCACACTTTCTTAGTAAACTCCCCCTTTTCTTTCTTTGATCTGGGAATGTGCCTCCTCATAACAACCTGAGTAAAAGAAATTTTGGGAATTCTTGAAGGTTTCATTCATTTTTTCTTTCTCAATCTTCTTTGTGAGAGGTCCTTCTAGGTCAAAGACTTCAATAAAAGCCTCCCTATCCAATATGCATAGGATACTCATATCCTTTCTATAAAAGGCCTTGGTTGTTGGATTGTAAGATTTGATAAATGCCTTCACCAAATCAACATCAACTATCACCTCTGGCATTATCAACTCTTCTACATACAAGGTTGCCAATTTTGGCTTTTCCTGCTCAGTGGATTATGAAGACACTTCCATATCAATTTAAGCTATCATCTTTCCTTCTTTATGTTCATGATCTCTGGAACTAAATTTTTAGAACAATCTATGTCAGTACTAGCTCCGAGGATACTGAAAACTCCACAAGTTATTGGTTCTCAAATTCTTAGGATACTGAAAACTAAATGATCTCTCCTTCTTTATGTTCATGATCTCTGGAACTAAATTTTTAGAACAATCTATGTCAGTACTAGCTCCGAGGATACTGAAAACTCCACAAGTTATTGGTTCTCAAATTCTTGTCTCTGAACTTATGCAAAATACTACAACTCAAGAATCTATTATATCAACTTATTAATGGAGGGAATGCAACAAAGGGACATTTATATCTATTAATTTTAGCATGTATAAGAAAACTCAAAGTCTAAAAAAGTGCAAAGAAGTGACATGTATAGCCATCTCTTTTAATTATTTTAATGCGCTTTTGACAAGACATAACCTTTAAAATCATAATGGGCCTCTAATAGTCATTTCCTACTTAACATCTCATCCCCACAACCCACTAACCATAGCATATCCTTCTTCCCATTGCTTCATGGTCTCTCCTTTACAGTTGGGGACTAATTGTGCAACCCAACACTCACAAGTTCTGACCCCTTATTTAGCTTTAATCACATAGTCACACCATTCTATTAATGGTTACATTGATTGCTCCCAACCCTGCAAAAACCTTTGATTAGTCATTGAGTTGTGGCTTCACACACTGCTATATGTTTTAAACCTTTGTTCCTATGACTGGGCAATCACCGCATTTGGTATTGAATTTAATTGCATCACATGGTCATAGACTGATTTCCTTTTATACTTACTAACTGTGTGACCCTGTGATCAATCTTAAGTATCTTCGTTGGGTCACAACCTTAGTAATTTTTATCCTCTATGTTGATGTGACAAGGCAAACAAGCATCTTATGTATTTTTTAATAGTTGTCATAGATTCACAACTCAATTCTCTGACTATCAATCTAACATTATGACTATGCACTTTAATAATACGTTAACCCTTTTTCCTGGTCATGGTCAAAGAACTAAAGACTTATCCATACCTTGCAACCATGCAAAACAATCCCTTTGTAAATGGGCCATCAACATGTGTCAACCTTTTACTAGTCCATTATTCCATGTGGCAAGTAGCCACATCATCTCAGCTTTAACCCATGATGATTTATTAACTCCTACAAACACGAGATCAACAACTTTTTGCCACTTTGCCATCTAAACCCAAGGTTAGCCTTAACTTCATGCAAACCTATAACTGAAAACTGTTAATAAGCTTTTAACCATTGTCGTACAGTCATGACAAACCATAAACCTTCAATATCTAAGTTTCAAACTATGTGACTTAAATCATCACCCAGTCGATGGCCAGACTTTAACATAACATTTTATTTATGTGACCATGTGAGTAAGGTCATCAACAAGTGCTTCATTCAATCATAGTCAGATAAGAACTTAACTACTTATCTACCATGACTAGGTGACCAAAGGACATAACTACTTTGTTAGGTTGCATCATTTGATGTTGTAGTTTTGATGAAGAACCTTGACATTGTGACTAACGACAGTCACCTAGTTGCACACTTAAGATCCCATGGGCTCTCATTAGAAACAAAAGGGTTAACATAAGGCACCAACCTTAGAGGTATTTTGAAAATTCAAAATTTTGAAGAGTGTACGCTTAAAAACAAGGGTTAGCTAGGGTAAAGGATTGTCATGAAAATTTTAGGAAAACTCTAGGTCAAAAATTTATCAAAATGAAGGTTTTCAAAAGAAGATGAAAATGAGCTGAAAATAATCCTAACCACTCAACAAAAAATACTTTCACAAATTTTTTTTTGGACATCAAGCTTAGTGAAAATGAGGGCTAACACAAGGAACTTTTATATTAGTACATTATTTTATGGGTACCATCCCCAAAGGGTCTTCCCTCTTATCAAGGGTTTCCCTATTTAACTTATATAGTGTTATTATGTATGTGTATCTTCTTATGGTTCCTAATTATATTTTTCACATGCTTAAGGTTTAAAAAGGTTGATAAAAGTTATATTGATCTAATAATTTATTCACCCCCCTACTCCCATTTATCTTGGTGAACTTTACTTTCTAACAATTGGCATTAGAGCTTCAGGTCCTTGAAGGAAAAGATTAACAACTTAAGGAGATCAGTGGTAGGTCATTTTAGAAAAGAAAGTCCTAAGTTTGATGGAGTTAACTATGATAGTTGGAAATAGAAGATGAAGACACATTTTCTATGTATGGGTCTAAGATATTGGCTAATGACAAAGAATGAAAAGAAGATTGTGGAAGAAAGAAAACTTGAACAACACAGTGAAGTTGAAAGAGATCTATTTATGTGCAATATGCTTGCTAGAGAAGCATTATTGTCAGATCTTCCCTAAAAATGACTACAGTTAAGTAAAATCCTTAGAAACATCTCATAAAATTTGGATAGCTTTGAAATCTACTTTTGAAGGAGATAAGCATGCTAAGAGAATCTGATTACAAAATTGGATATGTTAGTTTCAAGATGCTAAAATCATGGAAGATGAATATGTAAGAATCTATATTGGTAGAATATTAGAGATTGTTGTAGGAATTAATTCTTTTAATGGATCTAAAGATAAAGATGAGATTATATGGAAGATTTTGAAAACCTTGACACCACCATTCAAGAAGACAATGCAGATGATTGAGCAAGTGATACCTTGCACTAAGAAGTTTACTAGGGAGACTCTTTGTTAAAGATTGGAAGAAATAGAAGTAAGCTTGAAGAATACTAAAGATTTTCCTAGAGTGGAAACTTCTTTTGGTAAATTAAGTGTTCACCCTTTCTTGTCAAGAAGTGTAAGCACGAGTGGAGACTATGCTAGTAGCAACAAATTCAGATCTGAGGAGGACAAAAGGATTGAAGAAGTAATTTCCTTGCTTGTAAGAAAAGAACTAGATGATAAGATAATCTTTAAATGTTGGACTTGCAATGAATTTGGTCATTATTCTTGTAACTGTCCTAAAAGAGAGAAAATATATAAGAAGATTTTCAAGTCTAGAAGATCTAGAGATTGTTTGTATGCAAATGAAGATGATGAGTCTGATGAAAGAGTTCAGAGTGAAAGTGATGATGAGTTAAGATTTGTAGCTATAAAAGAAGAAAACCCTAAAATAGAAGTTTGAGAAGAGAAAACCCTAGTTTTGTAGGCTGAAAGGAAATTTGATTGGATCATAGATAGTATCTTTTCACATCATATGACTGGTGACATGAATAAATTTGTATAGTTCAATAGTCATGATGGAGGGATTGTTAGATTTGGTAACAATGTGGCTTGTTATATCAAGGGGATAGTGTGAGGACTCACCCCAACCCATTGTAATATAGTGGATACATTATTATTTTGATACTCATGACTCGATATGTCGAGACACTATTTGATGCATCGAACATTATTATGCCATTTTATGATGTGTGATGATTTACCTTTAGATATTTGAATTCATTATTTAATGCTCTATGAATATGAATGATAATAAAGTAAATGAATGCAGAACTAACACTTTGATTATGCAATTTTAATGGCCAAAAATATTAGTAGAATGAAATGAACAATTGATTATTAGAAAAATAGATGTTTTTAATTTAAATGATTTTTCTAATATGTAATTTACATATATGCATGTCATTTCTTGAGCCACTGACATGTTCCATGAGTGTGCAAGATAGTTAGCCAGGAAATCTAATGGAAAGATGGAACTGAACCCTTTGCTAATTTGTGCTATTTTGCATTGTCTTTCCTTGAAGGTTGTTATTGGGTCTTACTACTCTCCTAGCTTTTGGTTGTGTTCTATTAAGTCTTTAAGGCCTAAAAAAATTAAATTTAAGTATCCTAGGGGTAAGGGTATGGGTCGGGAGTACTTTCCACCCCCTTAGCCTCTTTGGTTGACTTTTAGGGTCACTCAAAAACCCTACTTTTGGTTGATTGCGGAAATTGATTTGTCTCCTTCATGAGTTGGTGACTCAAACTCCACCTTGGGTTTACCTAAAGTCTAGTTGAGTTAGGGTCATATTTAGAGGCATTTTGGAGAAGTTTTGGGGTTATTACACAAACTCTAGTTTTTTAGAGAGAAGTTTGAAGATTGAAGGAAAGGAAGGATAAACTCTTCTCAACTTGTCATTTTACCATAACTTTTTTTTGTGAAGGTAAGGTTCTTCACTCTTTTGATCATATTCTTCATATTGTTCATACTTTGATTCATGCATAAGGCATTGTATTGTTCTTGTATTTCTTGCATGTGTGTTGAGGTTGTTTGGGGAGGGATCTTAACTTGTTCTTGGGTGTCATTCTTATGCTTTGCTTTGAAATTTTGAGGAGATTTCATGGGGATTGTTTTGGCATTACTCACCCTTGGATAGGGAATAAGTGGCCAAGTATGGGGGAAGGGCCTTAGTTGGACCTCAATAGTGTAGAGTCTCCTCTCATGGTGAGAAGAGGGAAAGAGGGTAGGGTGTATGGGCCCCTACTTGTCATCACATACCTTGTATGAAAATTTGAATTCTTGAAGAAGGGAAGGAATGAAAACCCTTGTTATATTGGCCTCCAAAGGGCATTTGTAGAAGAATGAAAGTTCTTGAGTTTTAGCCCCAAAAGGGCTATGTTATGGTATGGTGATTGGCGTCTCCTATTGAGAAAATCCACCCCCCCCTAGTTTGGTTCAATGTTGAACCTATTGTGTAAAAATGGGTTGGGAATGAATTCTTGAATTGTTCATCATAATATGTTGTTTTACCTCCAGGTCAGTTCTTGTCTTTCCCATGATTCCCTTGATGCATTAAAGATATTGGAAAAGATCTCTTGTGAAAGACCTAAAAGAGAATTCAATTGAATTGTAACATTATGTAAAAATGTGTTTAAATTTTGATGTATCTGGCAAGGATGTTGGATTTTCTTGCTAGTTCTTTCCCGATGGAGCCTTGAACCAGGTTAATTAATAGAGAGAAAAGATTGAGAAAACCTCCTTGCATTGTATCTTATGTTGTTCAATTGATGCATATGAGTGTGAAAAAAAAATAGATTTAACGATGATGTTTTCTAATTATGCAATCTTCAATTTGCAAATATGTTAAGGAAAGTAATTGGATATGTTGAAGTTTTTTTTTTCAATTCAATGTCATATGTCTTAGGAGAAAGTAAATAATTCTACATTGAGGATAATAAAGTTATCACCTTCCTTGTTAAACTAGGCCGAGGCTAATCAAATTTGACACAAAAGAAGTATACATCTCATGGTATTAAAAAAGAATGATGCAAAAAAATAAATTTAGATATATATATCCTTGCATTATAATGTATGACTTAGGAAAAAAAGTCTTAAAACAAATAGAGTTTATGTAAGTTTAAAAGTAGTCATTCAAACACAAGACCAACACTTAGAAAATTTATGCCTGGAAGAAGAAAAAAAATAAAAATAAATGTTCATCTCCAGGAGCAATTTGCTCTCTAGAGTTTGTATGGGGATACAGAATAAAGTCCCCTAGATGATAGATAATATTCCTTAGGATTCTCCTAAAAGAAAAAAATTTAAAAATAAAATCAAAATCTTTTGTTAAATCTTGGAAACAATAGAAATTAAATAATTAAAAAGGAAAGTATGAATTCTTATGCACTCCTTATTGTCATGCTCCCAACTATAAAACTTTTTCAATTACTACCCTATCCCATCTCAAACACACCACTCACATCATATCTCTACCCTAGGCATAGTGGTCAGAATGAAAGCCACCTATGTTGTGGCTAATGTCACCCCCTCCCTAGACCCTTCATCCTTGGGTACAGCATGCAAGTGGAGGAACAAAAAAAGTTTGCAAACATTAAAGTCAAAAGGACTTTGCAAAGGCTTAACCTTGATATCACCCCTTGATGTGACAGGGGTCTAACCTTAAATTCTTTCCCCATTCAAATTCTTCTACCAGCAAGCCTTTGGAGTGGCTTGGGATCATGAGCCAATGGCATGTCTGACATGGCATTATGTTTTGGCAAGCCTGAGTCAGTGGAGAGGGGGCATTTGTGTAAGGGAGCAGGCAAGTATTTATAGCAAGACTTAACATAGTTGCTTCCCTTTTTATTTCCATTCCCTCTTGTTCATTCTTACCCAGCGTATGTTTTTCCATGAGTCCTTTGGACTACGCTCTTAAACCTTGGACAGTGTGAGATCTCCCTGGGTTGGCATCAGAGACAAGAGGCATGTTAGTTTCTTAGCATTCTTATCAAACTCCTATTTAACACATCCCCACTCTCTTTCCTAGGTGCTCAAGTTATGAAGCTTGCTTGCATTGGTGTATGGGGAAACAAGATCTATGCTAGTGCTGACTTGGGGACAATGCCAAGGGTCTTGGGGTCTGCCCAAGGCTCATTGGGATGTGGGGTTTGAGTGGCCAAGTGGCCAAGTAGTTAGGTGTAGGTAGTTTGTAGGTAGTTGTAGAGTTAGTATTAGTTTTAGTAATAGTTAGTTAAGATTTTTTTTGTTGGTTAGTTTTGAATATGTTTATTTTATATTAATTTTTTTTTTTTTTTTTGAAGTATGAGTATTATGCTAGATAATTATTTAATAAAAGTTAGAATTAATAAATGATTGTTATTCTTAATTTGTTAGAAATTCAATTAGTGTGCCTTAGTATTGAATAATTTTTAGATTTTAGTATAAGTAGAGTTTTAAATTTCAATTAGATTTATTTTATAAAATTATATGTTAATTTAGTGTTAATGTGTAGAGATTTTTTACTCTTAAAGACAATTACTAAGAAATGTTATTGTTGTTTTATTTAATTAGTATTCCAACATTATCATTTTTAGACTAATATGAAGAGAAAGGAATCGGCATAAAAAAGTGACGAAATTGTAGATGATGCTTTAAATTGACTACAACGTTTATTTAATATTAGCCTTGATTAAAAAAAAAAAAAACTTTGTTAGATTAGAGTTCCATTAATTCAGGGGCATTCAAATCATTAAATCATATAGGTTAAATGATAATTGGCTTAATCAAAATTATAATGATTTAAGCAGATATGATTTAAATTTATTGTAAACAATGTTTTAATATTGCTCTAAGGAGGGAAGATTTTTCTTAGGGTAATTAAAATTAAATGTGTCCTAGATCCTTCAATTAACTTAATTTGGTTGTTTACATTGATTAATCAACTAAGCAATAAGAGTTCTAATTGTCATTTTAAGAGCGATTATAAATAATCATGTGATAGGTCTTTTAATTTATTGAATTTTAGTTTGTTTAAATTAATTAATGGATTTATCAACGAATGTTTAGGTTAGCAACCTATGTCTTCTAGGTGTTATTATCTGAATTGTAGTCTCACAGTTAATTAGGAGGTTTGTATCTGTCCTCAGTGATCTTTTGTTATAACTGAATTAACTTTTCAAACTTAGTAAAAAAAAATTAAAAAATTGTGTGTTTTGCCCTATATTTTGGGCATGACAGATAGGATCTATTACTCTTGATGGTAAGACAAACACAGATGATGCTTAATTTGTTGATGGATTAAAGCATAATCTATTGAGTGTTGGATAGTTGGTCGGTAAGGGATATATGTTAAAATACATAGAGAAGACATGCATCATCAAGGATAGAGATGGTAAGTTGATTGGCATTGGTACAAGATCCAAAGGTAATATTTTTCAACCAAACCCTACAAAGATGACATGTTTGATTGAAAAAGTGGATAATGGTAGGTTGTGGCATAGAATATTTTTTCATATAAAATCTGATAAAATTGTGAAGAATGAGACATGGAATTGGTTCCTAGACCTAAAGATAAGAATGTTATGGGAACTAAATTGGTATTAAGAAACAAGATGAATGAACAAGGAGAGCTTGTGATAAATAAAGCAAGATTGGTATGTAAAGGATAATCACATTAAGAACGTATAGACTATGAAGAGACATTTTCCCCTATAGCCAAGATTGAAGCACTAAGGATACTCTTAGCTTATGTGGCAAGTAAGAAGTTCAAAGTGTATCAGATGGATGTGAAGTCATTATTTATGAATGGAGAGCTTGAAGAAGAAGTCTACATTGAGTACCTTAAAAGATTTCCTTTCACAACAAAATGAGACATGGTATGCATATTGAAGAAAGTGTTGTTTGGACTAAAGAAAACACCTAGAACCTATCATGCAAGGTTGGACAAGTACTCAACAATGTTGGGATTTGCTAAAGGTACATAAGATAATAATTTTTATTTTAAAGAGATTGAAAACGGATTGTTGAGTATTGTGTTATTTGTGGATGACATAATATTTGGAAGTCATGATAAAGAAAGTAAAAAAAATTCTAATTAAATGAAGAATGAATTTGAGATGAGTATGATTGGTGAGATGAAATATTTCTTAGTTCTACAAATTGTGTAAGATAGTGATGGTATTTTCCTATCAGAGACTAAGTATTTGAAAGATTTGTTGAAGAGATTTGGCTTGGAAACCTATAATATTGTTGGTATTCCTATGATAATTACAGTTGAGCAAAAGAAGTACACATCCATGATTGGTGGTTTACAATATCTGACTCACAATAGACTAGATATAGCAAATGTAGTTGGTATAGTAGCAAGATTTCAAGTAGAACCTAAGGAATCACACTATGCAATAGTAAAAATAATATTCAAATATTTGAAGCGTGCATGTAATTTTGGCTTGTGGTATGACATATCAAATGAATTTACTCTTTGTGCATATACTAATGTGGATTTGGCAGGCAGTATGGATGACATAAAAACTAAAAGTGGTGGAGCATTTTTCCTTTGAGGAAGATTGGTTTCTTGGCTAAGAAAGAAATGAGGCTGTGTTTTATAGAGTACATTAGAACTAGAGTATGTAGCAACAACAACAATTGTAATTAGATCATGTGGATGAAATAGACACTGAAATATATTGGAATAGAGTTTTCAAAACTTGTTATCATGCATTGTGATAATACAAGTATAGTAAGTATGTTTTAGAATTATGTATTACATTCTAAGAACAAGCATATATCGATTAACTATAATGTTCTAAGAGAGAAAGTTACAAAGAAAGAAATGAGACACCTACAATTACCTAGCAAAGATGAGACACTTATAATTGAGCAAAAGAAGTATAGATCCATGATTGGTGGTTTACAATATTTGACTCACATAAGACTATATATAGAAAATATAGTTGGTATAGTAGCAAGATTTCAAGAAGACCCTAAGGAATCACACTATGGAGCAATAAAAATAATATTCAAATATTTGAAGGGTACACATGATTTTGGCTTGTGGTATAATGGATCAAATGACTTTACTCTATGTGCATATTCTGATGTGCAGTATGGATGATAGAAAGAGTACAAGTAGTGGAGCATTTTTCCTTGGAGGAAGATTAGTTTCTTGGCTGAGAAAGAAATAAGACTATATTTTTCACAAAGTACATTAGAAGCAAAGTATGTAGCAATGAAAAACAATTGTAATTAGATAATGTGGATGAAACAGATGTTGAAAGAAACTGGAATAAATTTTTTAGAACTTTTTATCATACATTGTGATAACTCAAGTACAGTAAGTATGTCTAAGAATTATGTAATACATTCTAAGAATAAGCATATATCAATTAAGTATCATGTTTTGATAGAGAAAATTTTAGAGAAATAAATCATATTAGAGTATGTGAATACGAAAGAGAATATTGTAGATATTTTTATGAAGCATTTTCCTAAGGATGCATTTGATTATTTATGAGGTATGCTTGGGGTTATGCCCCTACATCTTCTAAATGGATGATGCAGAGAGTGCATAAGTTTAGTGGTACAGAGCATTATTGTTTATCTAGACTAAATATTGATGCTTCCTATATGGGGGAGTATATGTGATTGAGTAGAGTCATTAAGGACTCTTGATAGCTTGTATGAAACAATGTCTTTAGACACTTGAGCTGGTTAAAGACTTTGAGATGATTGACATAATGATACCTTTTTCATTGATGTTGATGGGTGAGAAATTGTATGAAAAATATCTTCTATGAATGGGGGAGAGTGTGCAATAGGAGAGAATTTCTCATGAGATATTGATGTCAATGGAAAGTATATAAATGAGGGAGAAGTGTGATCAATTGATGTCATCCATGTAAGAATGAGAAAGGATAGATGGAGAGTTATTCCTATGAGTTTTAGATTTAATTGATGAAGACGATTTGAAAAGATGAGAGTAGCAAGAGAGTTTGATTTGGTATCTATGGATGTAGATGTTTTTCATCTATGTTGTCATCAATGCTAAAGGGGGAGATTGTAAGCATGAATGCTAATGGGATTCCTTTGGGGGAGTTTCCTAAGAACTATTATAATAGTTTGAGATATTGTTGGCATGATTGACATGTTGCATTTTTGACAGTGTTTATCATTGATATCAACATAGTATTGTTTCTATAAAGGCTAACATAGTAACAAGTAGAGAATGAGGTTGTACAAACTGGGTATTGATGATGAGGTCAAGTCCAGTTGAGGATATGTTCTATATTATGTCATGATGTCATGGACAAGTGTGCACATAAATAGTTGAAGACATGCTAGAGTTATTCAAGTGTCACAGAGGATAGTGTACATACATAGTACATGAGAAATACTTTCTGAAGGAAAAATTTGAGATGAGTATGATTGGTGAGATGATATATTTCTTATGTCTATAGATTGTATAGAATAGTGATGGTATTTTCCTATCATAGACCAAGTATTTAAAAGACTTACTAAAAATATTTGGCTTGAAAAATTGTAATCTAGTTGACCTACACCTATGATAACTGGTCACAAGTTATCTAGCAAGGATGATACACCTACAATTGAGTAGAAGAAGTATAGATCTATGATTGGAGATTTGCAATATTTTATTCACCTTACACCAGATATAGAAAATGCAATTGGGATAGTAGCAAGATCTCAAGTAGATCCTAAAGGATCACATTATGCAATAGTAAACAGAATATTTGAATATTTGAAGAGTACACCACCAAGTGATTTTACTTTATGTGCTTATATTGATGCGGATTGGGCTAGTATGGATGACAAAAAGAGCACCAATGGTAGTGCATTTTTCCTTGGAGGAAGATTGGTTTCTTGGCTAAGAAATAAATAAGATTGTATTTCATAGAGTACAATAGAAAACAATTGTAATTAGATCATGTGAATGAAACAGATGCTAAAGGACATTGGGATAGAGTTTTCATAACCTATTATCACACATTGTGATATCACAAGTACAATAAGTATGTCTAAGAATCATGTATTGCATTCTAAGACTAAGAATATATCTATTAAGTATCATGTTTTGAGAGAGAAAGCTGCAAATAAACAGATCAAATTAAAGTATGTGAATAAAAAAGAGTAGAGTACAGATATCTTTATGAAGCCTTTTCCTAAAGATACATTTGAATACTTGCAAAGTATGCTTGGGATTATGTCCCTACCTACTTTTGAATAAATGATCTAGAAAGTTTACCAGTCAAGTGGTACAAAGAACTATTAATTACCTAGACTGTATGATGATGCTTTGTATATGGGGGAGTATCTGTGATGAGCAAAGTCATCAAGAACTCTTGGTAGCTAGTATAAAATAATGTCTTTAGACATTTGAGCTAGTTGAAGACTTGGAGAGGATGATTATGTCAATGGGAGAGAGATTGTATAAAAAAACATCTCCTTGTTGGAATACTTTAGAATAATTGAGAGGGAGGGGGGGGGGGGGGGGGTAAATCAGCTATCCAAGGTCCAGATGTATAAACAAAATTTTTTGCAGCTTAGTGAACCCATAAAACATTTATACTCATGCATGCATCCATAAGATTATGCAGTCCCTAAAAACTTGTAGGATACTATCAAATCAACTTGCAGAAATGTAAAGCATGGAATATAACAGATTCATCAACACACTTGACACAATGATTTATGTGGAAACCCAATTTGGAAAAAACTAGCAACGACATGCTACTCTTTTCACTCTTCTAAAGTGATGCCCTTTGAAAGGCCAACAATGTTAAAGGTTACAATACACACTATTAAATGTGACCTAGTTAAAGGATTTCAATCACCTTGTTAGAAGTGAGACTTGTTAGAGGACATTAGACCATTCACTTGGAATGTCACCCAATTAAAGGATTTACAAATGACTGTTAGGTCAACTTTAATCCAAAGGATTTACCCTAGACTAATAAAATTGTTAGAGAGTAACAGTAAGGCTTTGATCTGATACAACTTAAAAATTCACTTGTAAATTATAGATCTCTATTCAATCTTCAATTATGCTTGGGCTTCATACTTTGCAACTCTGATAGCTTGTTCACCCTTCAAGCATTCATCTTCTTAAGCCTTCTTGCTTAACATGCCATTGCAAACTCTTCTCTTAGGTCACTAGATGAAGCAAACCCTTGACTTCTTATCTCCCTTAGGTTCTTGCACATGACAACCTTTCTTAATGTAACTAGCCTTTGTAACCTTAAGTAGATTACTAATACATAATGTCATCACTGTCTCAACTGATCCTTGTACTTCATTACATAATCATAACTCAACCTTTCCTCTAGGTGCTATTGTTACGTCTTTTGATCAAATCATCTTCATCAATCAAATAAGTGATATTACTTGAATCTTATAAGCAGTTTTCTTACCAAAAAATAGTAGGTTTGACATTAGTGACAAAACAATGATTGAAACACATAATCTTCTTCAACAATCTCCCTCTTTCAATCTAGGTCAACAATCTCTCTCAACAATGATCTTTTCAATCAGATCTCAACAATCTCCCTCTTTGGCATTGATGGCAAACCAAACTAATCAACCAAATCAACCAAATGGTAAACATCATGTTCAACCAAACTGACTAGGTTCAAACAGTAAGACAATACCAAAAAAGAAAACTTGTATCGAAATCTCTCCCTCTATCAACAACTTCCATCTTCTGATTAGGTTACAAAATTATTTCTTATAACTCCATCTTATTATATCTCCTTTTGAATAGGTAGATTAGGATCTCTCCCTTTTTCTTATATTCTTCTCTATCTCTTTGACAATGATCTTTGTATATTGCCCTCTTGATCAATAATCATATTGTGGATCAACAATATCATCTCACTCTGTGATTATACATTCTGGTTTGATCTATCTCCCTCTTGATTAGTAAATCTCTCCCACTTTGACAACAATGCCAAAGACATGCTAAGAACTTGTCATCTTAAAATGCAAATATAAGCTTTATCAAGTTCTTTCATTTTCTCCCTCTGTCACCTTGCTTGTGACTGATTTGAAGTTTCATCTCTATGATTACTTTAGGAAGCTCCTAAAGTAAGATCCTCTACATCAATGTGTAGCATATGAAAATTAGGTTATTTGATGCAGGGCACTCCTATTGTTACTTAAATAGCCTTTGATAGGGGTATCACCCCTAATTTACCTCTTAGATACTCATGAGCATCCTTAGGTAATGGTTTGGTGAAGATATTAATAATTTGCTCCTTTGTGTTAACATGTTCCATCTTCACCTCTTTATCTTGAACTAACTCTCTGAAGTAATGATACTTAATTGCAATGTGCTTAGTCTTTGTGTGCATCATTGGATTCTTTGATATATTGATAGCACTAGTATTATCACAAAAAAATATCACTAGTGTTGTGATTTATTCCTTCATTCCTTTGAGAAGTTGTTTGATCCATACAATGTTTGTGCAATTTATAGTAGCAACAACACATTTAGCTTCAATATTAGATTGTGAAGTACAATTTGGTTTCTTGCTAGTCCATGTAACTAGTCTCTTTCTTAAGAAAAATGCTCCTCCACTGGTGCTCTTCTTGTCATCAATGTTTCCAGCCCAATCAACATTAGTGTAGGCTCTTAATTCAATTTTTTTATTTTTCTTGTAGTATAGACCAAACTCTTTTGTTCCTTTTAGATATCTCATTATTCTCTTTACAGTCATTAAGTGACTCTCCCTGGGATTAGTAGAGAATCTTGCAACTAACCCTATAGATAATGCAATATCAGGTCTACTATGTACTACACATTACAATTTTCCAAGCATAGACCTATACAATGTTTGATTTACCTCAACTAAATCATCATTCTTTAACAACATGTGTCCTATCACCATAGGTGTACTTACTGGTTTGGAATCCTCTAATCAAAAAGTTTTTAATATTTCCTTGACATAATTTGACTGAGTGATGTATATACCATATTTTATCTGATATACTTGCAAACCCATAAAAAAATTGATCTCTCCAAACATAGACATCTCAAATTCTTGCTTCATCTAATTTGCAAAATCCTTACATAAAGCATCTTGACCTCCAAATATGATATCATTAACAAATATTTTAGATAACAAAATACCTTTGCCTTTCTCTATCTTCACATGAAAATTGTTGTTATCATGAGTCCTTTCAAATCCAATCTTCACAAGATAATTATGAAGTCTCTCATATCATGCTCTTGGTGCTTATTTCAAGCCATATAGAGCTTTGTGTAGTTTACATACCATGTTCTTATTGTAACTTCAACAAATCCTTCTGGCTTTTCTATGTAAACTTCTTCCTCTAATATGCCATTTAGAAATGTAGATTTAACATCCATCTAATAAACCTTGAAACCTTTGTATGCAGAATAAGCAAGTAGAGTTCTTACTCCTTCCAATCTAGCAACAGGGGAAAATGTCTCTCCATAGTCAATTCTTTCTTCTTGTGCATATCCCTTGCAAACTAATGTTGCTTTGTTCCTTGTAAATTCACCATTTTCATCTAGTTTGTTTCTAAATACCCACTTAGTACTAATCAAATTTTTGTCTTCTGGTCTAGGAACTAGACTCCATGTTTTGTTCTTCTCTATTTGTTCAATTTATTCTTCCATGGCTTTGTACTAGTCAACATCTTCTAATGCATCTCTCACTAATTTGGGTTCCTTCATGATTAGTAAACATGTTTCACTTCTCAATCTATTTCTTTTCATTGGTCTAGCATCTTTATCTCCAATGGTTTGAGTAGTAGGATGATGTCTTTGACATATTTGGAAAATCTTGGTTCAGCTCTAGTTTCTTCATTCTGTCTTTCAGCTTTAAAATCACTGTGTATATTTTTGTTAGGTATCTCAACATCTCTTTCATGCTCACTAATCTTAGAATCAAAATGTGCATTTACTTCATTTTGTAACTTGGCATCTAAATGTAGCTCAGTTCCTAAATGCAACTCGACATTCATGTGGTGTGACTCGAAAGTCACTAAATTTTGTTGTTGATTTGTAACTTGACTTGTAGCATCTTCTTTAGTAGGAATACCTTCATAAAAGTATAAAAATGGTTTATATTCTTCTAATTCTTTCATAGGTTCATCCTCATTTACTTCTGTATATTCATCAAAATTCACATTTTCACTTTCCACAATTTGGTTAATGTTAGTATTCAAACACTTATAATCTTTACTTCTTCTGGAGTATCCTAGGAATATACCTTCTTCACTTTTTGCATTAGGCTTGTCATTCCTAACATCTTTAAGAATGTAACACTTACTTCCAGATACCTTAAAGTATTTTATATTGGGTGAGTATCCATACCATAGTTCAAAAGGTGTTGAATGTGTACCTTTGTTGATTTACATGTGGTTCAAGGTATAGACAATTGTAGTTATAGCTTCTCTCCATTATTTTAGAGCAACATTATTCTCCATCATGAGTGTTCTAGCATAGTCCATGGTAGATTTGTTTCTCCTTTTAGCTATTCCATTTTGTGGAGGGGTTTTAGGGGCAGATGTCTATCTTTTGATTCCTCTGTCAATACAGAACATCTCAAATTTATTCGATGTAAATTATCCTCCTCTATTAGATCTTAAACACTTCAGACTTTTACCTGTTTCCTTTTCAACTCTTGTCAAGTACCACTTAAACATTTGAAAAGAATCAAATTTTTGTTTCAGAAACATAACTGTCATCATCCTAGAATAGTCATCAACAAATAACATTATTTACTTATCTCATTTGTAGCTTTGCACATCAATTGGTCCACACAAGTTAGTATGAACAATCTCTAGTATTCCTTTAGAGGTATAAGTTTAACTCTTAAAACATGACTTTGTCATTTTGCCTAACTGACATTGTTTGCACATTACATTATTAGGCTTCTTTAGTTTAGGAAAACCTCTAACTTTCTTCATGTTACTAATACTGACCAAGTTATTAGCATTAACATGACATAACCACTTGTGCCACAACCATACATCATCAAATTTTACAACAAGACAAGTAGCATCCTCTATGTCAAGATAGAATAGATTACTTCTAGTTTGATCACCATTTCCAATCAGTTTTCCATTTGTGTCATATTTCGTAGCAATCTTGTTTTCAAAATCAACCTTACATCCCAAATTGTTTAGTTGTGACACACTCAACATAATATAGTTAAGTCCTTCAACATAGTAAGCATTTTGACACAAAATCTTGTCTGTGAGTTTGACAGAACCTTTTCCTTTTATCAAACATGGTGCATCATTACCAAATCTTATACTATTTCCATCATAAGAAATCAGGGTAATGAACTTACTTTTTTCTCTAGTCATGTGATGTGAACATCCACTATCAATGATCCATCTATCATTCTTGTTCACACAAGTCACAAGTGCAATTGCCTCATCTTCATTAGATTCATCATTTATTCCAACATACACCACCTCATCATCATGTTCATCAGAATCATCCTCATCAGTAATGTAGCAAGACTTCTTGCCTTTGTCTTTGTAATCTTTGCTATCTTCATCTCTTCTACTCTTGTATTTGTCGGCACCTCTGTAGTTCTTCTTTTCTGTACATCTAGCAGCAATATGACCAACCTCATTGCAATTGAAACAAATGGTTGGTAACTTGCCTTTGAACTTGCCTTTACCTTTATGGAATCTTCTTGCCAGCAATGCTTCAACCTGTTCAACATCCTACTCATTTGTATCACTATCACTAGACACATACTTCTTTTTTTTCTTCTTCCTCTTTTCATCAAGTTCCTTTAATGATACTTTAGCTTTGAAAGTAGATTCAATCTTTTTAGGTTTGTAATTATCAAAGTTAGATAGCTCAAAAGCAGTGAGTCTACCTACTAGACCTTCAAGTGATAGCTTATTCCCTGGAATACATCTTAGTTCTTGAATTTCAGAAACTCTAATAACATATATAGGTAAAAATGTTCTCAAAAATTTGCTTAAAACAATATCATCATCTAGTTTGACATTTTCTCCTCTTATTGCATTAACTACTTCTTTTATCCTTTCAACATATTGAGCAATATTCTCACCTTCTTCCATTCTCATTTTATCAAACTTACCTCTGAGGGTTTCAACTTTAGTTCTAAGAACATCACTGTCTCCTCCATAGATGGTAGCTAGGGCATCCCACATTTTTTTTGCATTGTCAAGACCTTTAATATCATCAAATTCAGCTTAACTTAGGGTAGAGGCAATCTCCAACATTGCCTGGTTGTGTTCTTTCTTCTTCCTCATATCTTTAATAGTTGGGGCACCAATAGGATCAACATGCTCCACAGAAATGGTATATTGTGCATGATCTCCAAGTCCTCGAAGGTGTAGCTTCATCAAACTTTTCCATGCAAGAAAGTTATCTCTATTGAGCTTAGGTATTTCTCTTTTTGACATCTAGACTTTTGTGCTTCTAGTACTTTCAAACTAGTTCTCTAAAATAGATGGATTTAATACTTTTCATAGCTTGATGAATGCATAAAACATTTATACTCATGCATGCATCCATAAGATTATGCAATCACTAAAAACTTGTAGGGTACTATCAAATCAATTGCATGAATGTAAAGCATGGAACATAACAAATTCATCAACACATTTGACACAATATTTACGTGGAAAGCCAATTTGGGAAAAAACCACTAGTAACAAGCTACTCTTTTCACTCTTCTTAAGTGATGCCCTATGAAAGGCTAGCCCTATTAAAGGTTATAATATACACTATTAAATGTGACTTGGTTAAAGGATTCCAATCACCTTGTTAGGGGTGAGCCTTGTCAGAGGACTTTAGACCATTCACTTGGAATGTCACCCGGTTAAAGGATTTACAAATGACTGTTAGGTCAACATTAATCCAAAGGATTTACCCCAGACTGATACAATTGTTAGAGTAACAGTAAGGCTTTGATTTGATACAACTTACAACTTCACTTGTAGATCATAGATCTCTTTTTAGTCCTCAATACTACTTGGCCTTCATACTTTGTAGCTTTCATAGCTTGTTTACCCTTCAAGCATTCATCTCCTTAATCCTTCTTGCTTAACATGTCATTGTAGACTCTTCTCAGGTCACTAGATGAAGCAAAATTCTTGACTCCTTATCTCCCTTAGGTTCTCAGACATGATAACCTTGCTTCATGACCAATCATCCCTATAAATAGGAAATTAAGATATTTTTCCGTTCATTTTCTATCATCTAATTTAAGGTTTGGATGGATTAGGTAGGATACAATGTATCTACCCCATATCTCATATCTCTTCTAGAAACTTCTCCTAGAATCCACTCTAAATTCGCTTAAAAATAGTTTACCTTGAACTCTATGCCACCATCACATCAACCTTATCTTCCACATGGTTGACACAATCTAAGAAAATAATCTTGTTGGCTCAGATTCATCGAATTCATGATCTTTTAAAGAATGTAGTAGCTCAAGATTATCAAGATTTTGATGCTCAACACATACTACATTGCTCGACATCCACTGTGAAATTACTCAACACGAACCAAAGTTTACTGGTGCTCACCATCAAATAAACTTTACTTGACATCCACTATTCTACTTGGCATACACTAGAATGAACTTTTACTTGGCTCCAACTATATTTTTTCTTAGCTTGCACTAACTTTGCTCGACACCTACTATCCATTTGGTTGAGCTTGGTAGACAAAATTTGTGTAACTTCTTCTTCTAAACTTTGTTAGTGTAACTAGCCTTTGTAACTTTAGATAGATTATCAATACATCATGTCATCACTATCTCAACTGATCATTGTACTTCATTACATAATCATAACTCAACCTTTCCTCTAGGTGCTATTGCTACATCTTTTGATCAAATCCTCTTCATCAATCAAATGAGTGATAGTACTTGAATCTTATAAGCATTTGTCTTACCAACAAATAGAAGGTTTGACATTAGTGACAAAATAATGATTGAAACACATAATCTTCTTCAATAATCTCCCTCTTTCAATTGAGGTAAAAAAATCTCTCTCAACAATGATCTTTTCAATCAAATCTCAACCCTTTTATGTATGGGGGAGAAGTGTTGTAGATGGAGAATAAGCTCTCCAACACAATGGGGGAGAGATTGTGTACATGAGACATGTATGTATGGGGGAGAATTATTCTTGGATAGATTGAGAGGTGGTCAAAAATTGATTTTCATCCATGTAAATTGTTCCTATGAGTTAGAGTGTAAACAACTAATGTTGATCCTAAGAGTGAGAAATAATAGACAAAACAATGTTCTAGTGAGTTTTAGATTTGATTGATGAAGAGGATTTGAAAAGAAGACAACATCAACAACAACAAGAGAGTTTGATTTGGTATTCTTAGAACTTATATTTTTTCATCTATGCAACCATCAATGCGAAAGGGGGAGATTGTTAGAATGAATGATGATGGTATTCCTTTGGGGATTATCTTAAGAATTTGATAGATGGATAGCATGATTGACATGCTGCATTCATGACTGTTTTTGTCATTGATGCCAATGTAGTATTATTTCTATGAAGATTGGCATAGTAGCAGATAGATAATGAGATCGTACATACTTTGTATTAAGGATTAGGTCATGAACAGTTGAGAACATATTCTACAGTGTATCCTACTGAAGTAGACAAGTACATGTATAGAGAGTCAAAGACATGTGAGAGTTATTTAAGATTTACATAGGACAATGTGCAGATAGAGTACCTAATAAGTTATTTTTGATGTTTGGATTGTATCTCTTAACAAGAATAGAATCATGATTAGCACAGTTAGACAGTGACAAAAGACAACCTAATGATGATGTTAGTGAGTGTGCGAGGTCAAAGGTCATATGTATAAGAAGTTTTAAAGATTGTGATTTGACATTGTCATGTAATTATAAAATGGTTGTAATATCTTACTGATGTCTTGTTATAATTAATTGGGAAAGCCTCAAGGATGACTCAAGGGATGTTTTTGAGAATATGGTATATGGAAGGTTATTTTCCTTGTGGATGATGTGAGTGTGACAAGTAAGAAAGTGGTATGTGAATTTGGTAAATGCTAGTAAGTGATCCAAGGGATTATTTGGAAGCAAAGTTGGTGATCTAGTATTGAGATCAGAAGAGGTTTGGTCCAGCCAAGAGGACAAAGAAGGAACTGAGGTTATTTTATTTCTATTATTCTACAAGGAATAATATAGAGACCAATTGGACAATGAATTCAATGGTCTTGACCCTAAACTTTTTTGGACAGTGGGTCCTTCTACCTTTTACAACTCCTAACATGGTTGGCACAACTCCTAATAGGGTGGAATCTCCTAATAGGGAGTGATATGCATTGAATCTATTTCATTGGCTCCTAACATAGTCCATTCTCTTATAAGGAACTTTTATATTAATACATCATTTGGTGGGTACCATCCCCACTAGGGTTTGCCTTCTGATCAAGGGTTTCCTTAATTAACATATTTGGTATTATTGTGCATGATTATCTTATTATGCTTTTTGATTATATTACTCACATGATTAAGGATTAATAAGGTTGATTAATGTTTTAATATTTGGATAACTAATTCCCCTCCCACTCCCCCCACACCCTCTTAGTTATCTTGGTGGTATTTACTTTCTAACAATGTCTTCTTATGGTTGTTGATTATATTGTTCACATGCTTAAGGTTTAACAAGGTTGATAAAAGTTATATTGATTTGATAATTGTTTCACCACCCACCTCCTCTCCATCTAAGTTATATTGGAAGACTTTACTTTTTAACACATCCGTCATATTCAATTTTTTTATTAAATAATATCAATTTGAATATTCATATAATTTATCTGCAATATAAAAAATTATACTTGAATGCCAAAGGAATATTTCAATTAATTCAACATTTCATATACTTTATCAAAAAAAAAGAAGAAAAAAAGATTCATAAACATTAGCTAGCATATAACTGTTCTAATTTGACTATAAATGTAGGATAGTTGCAAACACCAAATTATGCATATAGTTTTAAAAGGTGAATTAGGGTCCTCAAAATCAACAATTTCTTCATTCAAAAACCATGTTTGTTACATACAAAATCATAGTATTATAGTTTCTCAAAGAGGCCAAGTTTGCTAAATTTTCATATCAGATAATTCACCCTAATCTACCAAACAAAAACTTGGTATGACTGCAATCTTAATGTAACAATTTTTTTAATAAAAAATGTATAAACAAACTATCAAAAACCTAGGTACAACATTATAAATTTCCCAACATTTTTTCTTTTTTAAAAACAATCAAAAATTTGGTCACAAAATTACTAGATTAGCCCTTACATGCCATAGACAATTTTAGATTTCATCCTCCTGCATTGATCCTTTGTGTGGAATGGACAAATTCTCAATTTGAGATCCTGTAAACCCCTAAATGATATCTCCTTCCAAACTACTAGCCAAGGGGCATTTGCTTGGTCGATTGAATCCCCTTAAGAAATGATTGTGGCCACTGCCAACTCATTCCTCTCTCTCTCTCTCTCTCTCTCTCTCTCTCCCTCTCTCTCTCTCTCTCTCTCCAATGGCTGGAGGTAAGCAACCACTAACAACTCTATGTACTGCAAAAAGAGTTATCCATACATAGATGAGGTAGGGTTGTTTCCACTTCCACAACCATCCATGCAAGCAATATGCCAAACCTTCTTTCCACCACTGAATGTGAAAACAAGAGCCCTAGTTTCAACACTCTTTGCATTTCCTCCATAATTACCATATTTTTGTTATTAGCAACTTTCCTTTCTTTTTTTGATGGGTTTTGCAAAGTGAGTGAGATAATTTAAGTGTCAAGTGCCCATGTAGGGAAAGCATTTTTGACTAATAAGTATGATGTAACACTTTACATGTTTAATTTTTTCAAAATTAAATAATTATTTTAATCATTATTATATTTTTAATATATAAATAATTTTATATAATATATATTATATTAAATTATAATTTATTCCAAATCTTTCAACTCTAAATCACATTTTTTATGGTACCATGGTGTGGAACCACTTATCAATGGAAGGAATGGAGGCATGGTGGGCAAAATCCTTCCCTAAACAGGTAAGTATTACTCACATTGGTAGGAAGTTTATAATGATAAATTTTTTTATCCTTCATCTTAAAGGTATTCTTCTTCATAAATTAGCTTAGTTTTCAATGCATACACATTTCATTTCTTTAATTGGTATCCCAATTTTGACCCTTTCAAATACAAGCCAAGAAGCTAGCCAAATTGGTTATGTCTTGGATAGCTTCCTACAAAACATATTAATTGGAAAACCCTAATAGTTATTGGAAATAATTTAGGAACATTTATAGGGTATGACACAAGAGCAATGAAAATTTTAGTGGAAAGTGATCTTACTTTCAAATCCAAAGTGATTACTCCGAATTCAAGTCTAAGAAAATATGAGATTCTTCTTAATTTATATTTAGGTCTAATCAATGATAATAGACTGATTATGTCTCAAGAGTTCGTGTCCCTCATGAAAATAATGTTGGATCTTAGGTTGATGCCTAAGCTCCCCCCCTTAGGGTTTCGACAGTCTTAGTTTTTTGGATCAAGTCTATTTTTTCTTTGTCCCCACTAATCTTCATGCATCTACTCATAGTTATATCCCTATTCCATCTTGTCTTCTCCCTTCTACCTATCTCTCTCCCTCCTCTATTTCTCTCCCCCCCTCCACCCCCCATAATTTTGTATTTTAAGGTTGTTGTATTACTAAGTTAGTGAAACATTTTCCTATGTAACGACAAGTAAAAGACACACAAAGAAGCTGAAAATAAAAGTGTAGATCTGAAGAGTTGTATTTCTTTTGCATATATGATTTTGGGTTTTCTTCTTCTTGCACAAGGAGTCTACTAACACTAATTTGTAGGTGTTAAGGAAAACTTTAAAGGAGATTTTATTACCATTTTGACAATTTGATAGATCTTTTGGTGGGTCTTCTTTGAGGTTTTTACTAGTTTTTGTCTTGTTACAAGGTAATGATGAGACCAAAAGGCAATTATATAAAGATAAGAGAGAGCTTGTTTCCATAGAATGGAGGAGATTCAAGAGAGACAAATAGAATTTCAAGATCAAATCTGAGACTCTTCCTTCCTTTATATCTTCTTTTCATCTCTCATTGTCTATGGTTCCAACCTCTTTGTTTTGGCAAACCATTTTTGGCTCCAGATATTGTTGGTTTCATGTAGTATGTTTTTGGGGTTGTGGGTAGTCTTGTAATCCTCAATAAAGAAATGAATAATTAATCTAGGCTAATTCCATCTTCTAGCTTTTGTAGTAGTTTTTGTGTTTGCAATGATGGTAGAGAGAAAGTTTTTCAAAGGATAAATCTTGATTAATTCTCTCTATTTGTGCAATGAGTAGGGTTTTAAGTGAAATTGAGTAAATTTCTTTTTATCTTGCTATCTTGTTGTGAGATATACAATTCATCTTCCATGCTTCAATCTAAGGGATAGATTAAAATGCTTGTTGGAGATTTTAGATTTTCCTGAGCTTGCATGTGGATTTGATAAATAGGCTAAGTTAGAGTTGTTGTAGAATGTTGTAAGAAAATATTTCTTAGATATTAGTTATTTCACAAATCCATTATACAATGTGGCGTTCTTATGATTCTAATATGCCCAATTAGATGAGGCACTAGTTGAAGCCATTCAAGAGTTTTGCATATGTTTTTTTTTGCCCATTTTTCTAAAGTCTTTTTGCTACAAAATTTAATATCAATTATATAACTATTTTACTTTTGTGTAGTTGTTGGTGTTTGCCTTGTCTCATGCTCTTCTTAGGTTGATGTTCAATGGACAACTAGCCACTGCCTAGTATCTCCTTGATTGAGTTTATGTGTTATATGGGACTATCTATTATTACAATGTCAACATTATGTTGTAATTGTTGTATCAAATGGCACTGAGGTACAACCACCTAGGTCTTGCACAACCTTAAGTGTAGGAGGATTTTGTTATCCTTGTTAGTTGATCCAATTTTCTCATAGGTTTTCTATTTAGAGATGCTTATCTATAGAATTTGTCGGAGAGTTTTAATAACTAATTTGTTAGTATAAATCCTGTCATTTTGGGAACCAACGAACAACATTTATATACAAGATCATTAACAGCATACAACCAATAATCATTTTGTACATTTTAGAAAATTTCATATACAAGATCATTAACAGCATACATTCACTAATCATTTTATACAGCGTAAGAAATTTCAATATTAACATGTCAACATAAAATAGATATAAAAAACCATTACAACTTATTTGCAATACTACAAGCTATAGTGCATGTTAAACTATTTACACAATATAAACAAACCTCTATATGATTATATATAATCTAACGAAAAAAAAGGTATGTTCCTTCTGCCAATAAAATGCATACTAGACTTACCACTTTTCCACTTTGGTAAGAATACATCTCTAACTATCACACACTTGAACTATTAAGCTGCTAATACACCATACAAATAAAATAATGAAACTAAATAATTTGATTTGGTGGCCTCTCTATAACTCTACTATTTTGATGTTTAAAAATGTGACAATGCTAAATTATCTATGGTTGTAGTTGTCACCCTCATATTGCACGTGTATACCCACTTTTATAGTGACCTCCCCATTTTGAATATTTTTAGTGGAAGAACATCTTCACCAAATAAAGTGATGACATGACTCCTTTCATTTGTAAAATCCAATATGTCTGCACTAAAACACGTGAATTGTCATTCCTTACATTGAAAAATATTTTTGGTGGGGAATTGGGACGAACTGCAATTTAAATATTGCATTTGAGGTTTTGTTTTTTTCCAACTGTGTAGTCACCTCAATGCTATCATTCGTAGCACTTTCCTCGTCTAAGTTTTTGCATTCCTTCAAAGAAAAGGGACTTAAATATACAAATTGAGATTCTTTCTAAAGTATACAATTTGAGATTACTTTGATGATTAGGGAAAACCTGCATTCTTCACTGTATACATAGGGTTACTTTTGGGGACTGAAAATAATTTAGGATGTAGAAACAATGGGTGGCAAACACATATATAGAGATATTTATATAGATAGGGGCTATTAATGTGTGGAAATAGTGATTAGATTAGGTAGTGTATACTCTTAAAAGAAGAGTTGTGGCGAGAGTTTTTTTTTTGTCTGAAGTGAAAAAAGAAGTTGTAAGGGTTGATATATATTCATTAAGGTGGATCAAGGGTAAGAGTTTGATAGGAAATATTAGTATAAATCTAATTACAATAGTTAATTGTATTTAGATTTGTTTTCTTAATCAAAATTATTAGAAGAATAAACAATATGAAGTTTATATTAATAGGAGGTTGTTAAGACGAAGGTCTTTTTGTTGAAACTACTTAAGTTACAAGAGTTAAAACATGTGTTTACCTTATTCTATGAGATTCATGGTTATTTTTGGAGGCTGAAAATAATATAGGATGTAGAAACATTTGTTTTAGGGTGGCAAACACGTACATAGAGATATTTATATAGATAGTGGCTATTAATGTGTAGAAAAGTGGTTAGATTAGGAAGTGTGCACGTATATAGTTAAAATAAGAGTTGTGGTTAGAGTTCTTGTTTAAGTTAAAAAGGGAGTTGCAAAGTTGATACTATATTCACTACGGTGGATCAAGGGCAAGAGTTTGATAGAAAGTATTAGTATAAATCTAATTGCAATATTATGGTTAATTATATCTATGTTTATTTTAATGTAAGTCAATTTCCACAATCCATGATATATGCAATTACTTTTCTGGGTTTGATTGTGTTGCAATGCTTTACCATCAACATTTGGTATCCTGACATTCTTTTATCTTGATGATGGATCATTGAGCATGATCCGAAATGTTGATGGTAAAAAACTACAACACAATCAAACCCAGATAGGCATTTGCATAGGTTTACTTTCTAAATTAAAGTTGTTAGAAGAATAATCAAAATGAAGTTTATATTAATGTCAGTTTATTTGGATGAAGGTTCTCTTGTTGAAACTACTTCTTACGTTACAAGAGTTAAGACATGTGTTTTCCTTATTCTATGAGATGTTATATGAAAAAGATAAATATGGAGAAAGATATATAAGAGGAAGAAAATGTAGGTTTTGAAAATAAGTTCATTATAATTTTATATGGCACAATATCCCTAAAAAACTATCATAACATTAAAAACCATTTAAACATATGTTATAGTTATGAATGAATGAGAACATTAAATCTATATCCTTATAAAGTCAACACTATGCTCTAACTACCAAATTAAGAAAACAAATTATTTACTTTTTGAAAAAGTATGAGTCATTTAACTAGAGAAAGAGAGATGAAATGGAAGATGAGAGAATAAGAGAGCGTAGGAGAGAGATATAAAGGGAAAGTTAGACAAAAGAGAGGAGAGATTGAGAGAGGTACAAAGAGAGAGAAGTGGACAAAACCAAAAATATAATGAATACACACACACACACACACACACACACACACACACACACTCACACACACACACACAGAGAGTGAATGTGTGTGTGTGTGTGTGTGTGTGTGTGTGTGTGAGAGAGAGAGAGAGAGAGAGAGAGAGAGAGAGAGAGAGAGAGAGAGAGAGAGAGTAACTAGGGCGGTGGTGAATCAGTTATCCTCAGGTCTAGATGTACCAATAACATGTCACCAATTTTTCACTCTTTTGAAGTGAGCTCTACTAGGATCCAACTAGGTTTAAAAACACACTATTAAATGTAACATTCTTAAACAATTTAATCACCCTATTAGGAGTGTCCTTGTCAAAGAAATTCAGAACATTCCACTAGAATTTTATCGTGCTAAAGGATTTACACAAATTGTTGAGTCCCTAATGACTATTAGGTCAACGTTTGATTAAAAGGATTTCAATACAAACTCTTTACAATGATTAGAAAGAAAATAGTATAGCTTTGATTTGTATGATTACTATTCACTTTGCAGTTTCATATCTTTGTTCAGTTCATTTGTTGCTTCCCTAATAATCCTTCCTTGTCACCTCTATCTTTGATTCGCTTGGAAACCCTTCAAGCATTCACCCTTCTCTTCACAACAATCTTAAGCCTTCTACTTACATTATCTTATCAACCTCAGTTGTTTGTTCTATCTCATCGAAATCTCTCAAATGTGCACAACTTCTCTATTTTGTTCTCTTCTTTGCATATCTCATTCATGAATCTAATCTCTTTAAAGTTCATCTTTTTGCCTCCTTAAATAGGTAATTATAGTCCCTTTCCATTTTCACAATCACCGTAGATCTTTAGGGTTTGCAATTTGATTCATTAGGTTCATTATATATGTACATTTCCTTATTTTCTAGAAACTTCTCATCGAATTCATTTATTAGGTATCTTACATAATCCTCTCCTTGAATTAAATGATCCAACTCATCAATCTTATCTTCAACACACTTTCCATATCCCAAGAAATCAAGGGAGTCAGATGGAAATCATGATTTATCATATGCATTCAAAATATTGTCACTCAACCATTACTAAGTTCTAACACCCGGTCATCACTGAATTGCTTGGTTACTTAAGAGCTTCTAGCTTGGCATCAACATTGTTTGCTAAGTTGATACTAATGCTTGGTTAATACAAAATTTTCTTAGTACTTATTGTGGGTCGATTGACTCTAGCATCACTTGGCATAAAATTAAAAGTTCCTTGATCTTTTAATATGTTGCTCAATCAAGTCTTACATAAGTGATCTAACTCGGCTTGGACTATCAAGACTTGAACATCAACATTATTTAAACAATCACTTTGTCTTATCAAAGTCTAACTAATCAAATGCCCATTGTAGCTTCCTTTTCATAACTCAGTCTTTAATCTAGGTGATTTTGCTATGAGAAACTTCTCAAATCCTCTTCATCAATAAAATAGATATGACATTTAGATCAGATAGAAACATGTCTCATTAGTAGATTTGACATCAATGACAATACAACAATTATTCCAGTTGTAGTTTTCAACAATCTCCCTCTTTGGCATTGATGGCAACACCTTAAAATATATTTGATTGAATTCAGTCTCCCTCTTTGTTTCCATGCAATCCAAAAGATTTCACTTCCACTATCCTTTGTTTCATTTTGATTCTCATTCATGTAATCTCAGAAACTCCATCTAAGCTCTGATATACATACATACATACTCTTCCTCTTTCATTGAGTGTCTCTAAGAATATTTTTATTCAAGTCTCTCCCACTCACATCTGTCATTGTCTTGCATATTCTCCCTCTTTGACAATAATTTCAAAGATATTATAATTATACTTCATTCATCATGATTATGTGGCTATTTACATGTTAGGTTGAATCATGTCATTTGTCATCTATCTATGACTAATATGTTCTTCATCTTCATTACTATCTTAGAAACCTCCTAAAGTAGAACTATTTGCATCAATGTGTAGGGCATTCAGATTAGCACATTCGATACAATCCCTCCCTTTAGTTTAAGCCACTTTTTTTTAGGGGAATCACCCCTAGTTTACCTCTAAGATATTTGTGAGCATCTTTAGGTAAGGCTTTAGTAAATGTGCATATACTTTGTTCTATTGTGTGAACATATTCTAACTTCACTTCTTTGTCTTGAACTAGTTCTCTCAAGTCATTATACTTTATAGAAATGTGTTTTGTTTTAGTGTGTATCACATGATTCTTTGATATGTTGATAGCACTTGTATTATCATAATAGATAACCATTTGGATCTATAATTCCTTACTTCATTCCTTTCAGTAATTATCTAATCCACATAATGCTTGAATAGTTCAGTCAACCTTGGCTGCTGATTAGGAAATATAGTTCTTTTTCTTACTTGTCCATGGCACCAATCTCTTTCGTAGAAAGAATGCACCTCCACTAGTGCTTTTTCTATCAAAAATATTTTCTTCCTAATAAGAATCAGTGACTACTTTCAGTTAAAATATATCACTCCTTTTGTAATACAATCCATAGTCCTCTATACCTTTAAGATACCTCAATATCCTTTTTGCTTCTATCATATGGTTCTTGATGGCCAAAAGTGCCTTCCCACCAAGGATTGATTTCAAAATATTTAAACCCATCCCAATGGTCACAATATTCAATTTTTATATTTTAATTCTCAAAGTGTGACAAGATGGTATGGTCCTGATCTTACGACAACTCATGTGTCATAGAATCATCGGGTGAATCAAGCAATAATAAGATGCTACAAGGTTCCTGTTGGTTGAGTGGTTGGGTTGTCGTGACATTGCCGATTGTCAAGAGATCATAAGACAAAGAAAGGTCTTACCCAATGTTATGACAGTAAGTGATCTTAAGATCGTAGGTGTCATGAAGATGTGTTCCAATGCCATGAGGGTCAATGATCATAGGATCATGGGGTTGCCTTTGTAGGTTGTCGATGCTACGAAAGAGAGGGTTGATTGTATGATATTAGAACCACAATGTCACAAGAATAAGAAAGGATGCCTCTCAAGATCATGACAAAGGATAGTCAAACCACAATTGAGGAATCACAAGGGTGATCGCCATCGCTATTGATATCATGATGGACTGCGATTGTAAGATTGTGAGGGTTAAATCAACCATGTTGTGACATCATAAGGAAAGAATAATGGTACCAAAAACTTACAGTAGGGGTGTTAAAGGCCATCATTCTATCACAAGATCATAGGATATATTTGTTATCGAATGATCAAGACAATGAAGGATGGACTCGATGCTACAAGGTATTGGCGATCATAAGATCATAGAAGTTAGGAGTATTAAAAAAAGATGATATAAAGGGTTTTGACCATAGCTAACACTCGTAGGATCACAAGTTCAATGTTGACCAAAATATATAAAGAATCTCACTTGCCAAGATGGATAAAGAGGAATTCCCAACCAATCAAGTAGTAGGAAAGGTATAGAGTGATAGTTGAATATAGTTGACCTATGTTTTCCATCTGATTTGGCAGGTTGATGATAGAGGAAGCAGCTCTTTGATGATAGATCTAACCTTTTTGATCTCTAGTAACCATTTTCATCATTCCCCAAGCTTGATAAATGCAAAAGAACACTCCATTGTTATTGGTTGATCCATCTACTCAGTCAAAGGGTTAATGGTTATCGTTCTTATCCTCTCAAAGATCATTTGGTGGATAAGTGATCTTCTCACATTTGGATTTGCATTTTGATTAGTTCTTTTCCAATTTTTTGTAGTAATTATTCTCTATAAAGTTGATTATAGTGGTTGAATTTTATCTTAGGGTGGAAGCTATCTAAGTTATGTTTCCACTATAAAGGTAGATGTTGTACTCTTTCTTAGGTTTGGATCTTCTCTATTTCTCTACTATTGCCCCAACATGCTACTATAAATTCGCTCTTTGCCTCTAAATTATATGAAATCCTATTTTATCTTCTTCAGCCATTGATTTATTGTGAAAGCTTTGTCTACCTCTCTTTGATGTGTTGTGGATATCTATAAACTACATTTCTATATCTCTTTTGGCCTATGAATGATAAGAAGTGAAACATTTTTTCCTTGTCTCACTCATTTGGTTGTTTGATCTATATGTAGCTAATAGATTAAACCAAGTGAATGTATATATCTTTGGATTGTCATGATAATGGTAATGTGCATGTATGGGCAGAGATTAGTCTGAACACCCTATTTTGGTGCATCACCTCCTTATAATAGATTAGATAGTTGCTTTCATGTATTCCCTCTCCCTTTTCTCTTCAAGAATAGTTTAAATGTATCTTAATAGTAGAGGAAGTCAGCCTTCTCCAGACACTCAACCTCATTGTTCAAGTCCCACAACTTGGAGGTTCTTTCCGTGTTTCACAAGGTTATCCTTAGGTAAAAACTTTGGAAAAGGATGCAAGCTTTTGTGACAATAGTTTTTGGCAAGCTCGATGGGACATTGTATTAAAACATTTTAAATTTACTGGCATCAAAGAAAGATTCCATGTTCGTGCTGAGGAGATAGTACCACATTTAGTATAAATCCTTCAAGAGGCTTATTTGTTCAAAGGTACTTGGTGACTCCAACCTTCAAGAATAATCTAGTTTTAGACCAAAGTTGTTGTGGGTGATGCCCAAGACACACACAAGGGCATCTTCTAGAGGTAATTTCAATTACCAAGAGCTTTCTTTTGCTAACCCAAGAAGAAATGATAGGGTATCTCTATCACCAGTTAGGAGTGCAACAGTAACACATACCCTTGCAAGATCCATCTCCACTCCTCCTATTGTTAGGTCTTAGCCTAGAATACCATCTCCTCATATCAATAGGTCACTTGCTTACATGGATAGATCTCATGCTTTCACCACCTTTAATGGTGGAATCCCCTATTAGCCCAAAAGCATGACATACTAGTATCAACTCTTAAAAGTATACCTAACTTTACTGGTGAAACCTCCATCTCCCCCATTGAGCATATTCAAGAGGTGTCTAACATCTGATTTTTCATAGCATTACTAAAGATGATGTAGCAATTAGGCTTTTGGCCTCATCCTTGAAAGGGAAAGTGCTACAATGGTATAGAGGTTTACCTCATAACTCTATTGCTGATTGGGGTGGGTTAGGGGCAGCCCTATGCAAGCATTTTGAGGACAAAAGTAATCATCTATCACTTTTAGAATAGTTGACAACTATCAAGAGGGCACCCCATGAATGTATGATTGATTTTAATTATAGATTTTAGAAGACATGAGACATAACATCTACTATAGTGAAGCATTCCACTAGTAATGCATTCTTGTATTACCTCAAAGCCTTCAACAGTGATATTGCTACCACTCTATAATCTATGGGAGGGGACACTCTACCAAATGCTTATGAGGTTGCCATAGGAGCTGAAAATATTTTGATATAGGGAGGGAAGTTAGCTCTAAGGCCCCCAATGCCTTTCTTCCCTGACATGCCCAATCATCATCCTATTGTACCCCCTATTCATACTTTCTCTACAAGTCATCCTTTTGTTGTGGTCCCAATAGCCTCTACATCCTCTAATGCAATTAATAGGATTGAGGAAATGATGCCAACACTAATACAAAATGTAGATAGTAGGATTTTGGACCAACAAAAGAAGATGGAGGACAATAGTGCAATAGTACAAAAGATGGGAAATGGGTTGGTAACTATGAAGAGGTAACACACTCAAAATAATAGGCTTTCCAACTCTAGAGTCATGGTCCCATTCATGGGAAAACCCCATACTAGATCATGTACCCTACAATTAGAATAGAACTATCGATCACCCTCACAATCAGAATAGACTTATCAGCCACCCCCAAAATTCAAACACCAACCTAAATAGGGCTTTAGTCCCTCAAAACAATCTTGCCCAAGATCAAGATTTATGTCCTTCTTGTAACTACTCCCATGGATATTACATATGTCAAAAGGCAGAATCTTACTTAGCCGAGCAGTTTCCTACCAGCACAATGCTAATCAACCTGTTCATACTTTTTAGTAGGATGGTTGTTCTTTCATGAACCATATGGTGGAAGAGAATTGTAATGTAAACTAGGATTCTTGTGCTCACAATACTAGAAGCAAGAGAATAGTTATGGAAGATGTTTCTCCTCCTCCTCCTAATCAAGCTTCAACATCAAGTGCAATGCAACATGTACAAATAGTTTCCTAGCAATAGAATGCTAGTTAGCCTGTTGATAGTCCTCAACAAAAAAGGAAAAATGGAAGGAGAGAAGATATGAATAACCCTCAAGTTGTTCCATCTCAAGATTCTACATCTAGCGCTTCTACCAATAAATCTAATGCCTCTTTTAGTGTGATAGATCAAATGAGGAGTACCAATGTGAACATTTCTATGTGGGATTTTGTTGCTACTATACGATTACAAAAGAGGCTACTACAGTAGGAGTTGGAAGACATTAAACTGAAAGATCAGCTACTTAGAATGGAGAATGCTATGAGTTTGGTACAACCATCAAAGGAGGTAGAAACAAGTAAAAAGGTTAGGCCTCCTCCATTTTATGTATCTTTGATTATAGTAAATAAGCTAGTCCACAATTGCATGATTGATTCAAGGGCTAGTAATTCAGTAATGCCCAAATGTGTTGTTGACATTTTAGAAGTGAAATATGAACCTATTGTTAAGGATGCATTGTAGTTAGATGGTTGTACTATCAAAACTATGGAAATCCATAGAAATTTTGAAATGGCCTTACATGCATACACTGGTTGTAATGTAGTTCAAGATATATCAATTGTTGAGGTTAAGCCACACTTGGACATTTGTCTTTCAAGAGATCTCACTGCCCAAATAGGTGGCTACATATTGTCTAATTGGTCGTATATGTTTTTCAGAACTAGATATGGAACCAAAGCTTTAATCAGAGCAAAACCATTAGCCCTCCATCATATTGAGCCCTACACTCCTAATCTCATCAATATGAACTATACCATCTTAGACATAGATGAGAATGACATAGCAAATGAGCCTACCACTTCTTTAGCCATGATACCTGATTTTCTCTTAGATGATTTGGCTAATGCATGCCAATTTGATCCTATATTAAAAACCTTGGGGACAGGCCTTGGCACCTATTGTATATCAAAAAAGGATGTGTGTTCCCAACTTAATGGAAATAAAAAAAGACACAAGTGGGATATGGAATATATATTTTGATGGTTCAAAAAATTAAAATGGATCAAGGTCTGGTGTGATGTTGGTTTCTCCTACACTAGAAAGGTACTACTTCTCATTTAAGCTTCAATTTATTTATAGCAATAATGTGGCAAAGTATGAGGCATTGATTCAAGGTCTCTTACTTGCTCAAAAAGGAGGAATTCAGGCATTAAGTGTATATGAAGATAGTAAGCTAGTAGTTAATCAAGTGAGGAATCAAAATGTTTCTAAGAATGGTTTGCTTAGGTTTTATAAACATAGAGTATGGGATTTTCTTGAAGGTTTTAATGCATTTAATATTCAAAACATCCCTAGAAGAAAAAATAGGCATGCTGAAAAACTTGCGATAGTGGGCGCATCTTATGATGTCCCAAGAAGCCTTAAAGATGAGAAGAAGTAGATGATTAAAGTGGAGGTTAGACCCATTGTCCCTGATAATGATATCAATTGGCAGGTCTTTGAATCTAATGCACAAATTGTGAGTTTCTTGTAGAATGAAGCAGAGTTCTTAGATAAAAATCATTCAAGATTGTGTGACCAATATGGTGATAAAATCATCAATGTCATCTCCAATAAGTTTCCTAAGGGCCTCATTACATTAGAGAATGCCTTCAATCCTAATGACCAAGCAAGGGATGGGGGCATGAATCTTGTTGCAAACAAAGGAGATCATATGCCAGTTACACATGCTGATGGAAGGATGCTAAACATGTGAAAGGTATGTTCTGAAACCAAGAAAAAAAGTTTTGTTCATCTATGTCAAGAATTTAATGGTGTATTTTCTTGGACATATTGTGATTTAAAGGGTTTTGACCCTAGTTTGTTTTAACATATTGTAGATCTAGTTGATAATATCAAGCCTGTTAGACAAAAGAAAAGACCATTAAATCCCAAGATCGAGTCACTAATGAGAAATGAGTTGTCTAAATTAATTGAGGCTAATATCATTTTCCTTATTAAACACTCCTCTTGGGTGGAAAACCTTGTCCCTGTTAGGAAAAAGAATGGAAAAATTAGACCATGCATAGATTTTAGGGACCTTAACCAAGCCTCCCTTAAAGATCATCATTACCTTCCTTCCATGGAACAAATATTTTTCAAAGTTGGTAGTTCAAAGAGATTATCTTTCTTGGATGGATTCTTGGGTTATAATCAAGTGTTAGTCAAAGAGGCTGATAGATATAAGATTGCTTTCACCACTAAATGGGGCACCTATGCCTATAGTAAAATGCTTTTGGACTAACAAATGTAGGTGCCACATTTCAAAAGGCAATGGAGATGGCCTTCAAAAATATGATTGAAAGGTTGTGTTGGTCTACCTTGATGATATCACAGTATATTGAAAAGATGTAGCAAAGCATTTTGGTCATCACAGACAATTGTTTATAATATGTAGAGCATATGGAGTATCTTTGAACCCAAGAAAGTATCTATTTGCCACTAATCAAGGGAAATTATTAGGACATATTGTATCTAAGGATGGTTTGACTATTTATCTAGAGAGAACCAAAGCCATACTTTTTCATCCCCTTCCTAGTCACAAGAAAGGTCTACAAAGTTTTCTTGGTAGAATAAATTTTGTGAGAAGATTTATTCCTAATTTAGCTACCTTGGTGAAACCTCTTATAGTGATGCTTAAAAAAAATATGGTCTTCTCATGGACTATGGAAGGGAAGCAAGTTTTGAGAAGATCAAAGTAGCCATAGCTTCAGCCCCTACTATCACCAATCCAAATTTTTATAAAGATTTCATTCTTTACACCTTAGGAAGTGAGTCAAGTATTTCTATTGTCTTGACTCAATTAAATGATAAGAATGAAGAGAAACCTATTGCTTTCTTTAGTGAAGGGATGAAAGAGTATGAAAATAAGTATAGCTATGTGGAAAAGAAAGCCCTTGCAGTCATAAGATCTTCGAAGAAATTTAGACACCTTTTGTCTCATAAAAAAATCCATCCACTGGTCCCTCATTAAAGTGTTAAAGATTTATTATTGAGTAGAGATATTAGTGAGAAAAGGGCAAGTTCAATCACTAAAGTGATAGAGTATGATGTGGATATCTAAATTACCAAAATAGTAAGAGGGAAGGGGTTGTGCAAATAGATGAACTCATCTTGCAAACCTATTGAGGAAGTTGTCTTGGTATTGGCAAAACAATAGGAAGTGGGGAATGATTATACAAGGAGTTGGATAGATGACATGAAGATCTTCTTAGTTGGGAATGGATATCCTCAAGGGTTGGATAAAGATAAAATAAGATAGTTCAGATTGTAGTCTATTCCTTATCCTATAGTTCAGGGTGTTCTTTTTAGGAAGGGTTTCAATGCAGCCTTGCTAAGATGTGTTGATGCAGATCAAACAAAGAGAATGATTAAGGAGCTTTATGATGGTCCTGATGGTGGCCACTTTTCAGCAAGAACCACTGCAGTAATGATCATGAGAGTTGGTTACCACTAGCCATCCTTGTTCCATGACTTCCATAGACATGCAAGGAAGTGTGAAAAGTGTGCTTTCTTCTCAAGTAAATAGTGACTTGTAGCCCTTCCACTTCACCACATCCTAGTTGATCAACCTTTTTCTTAGTGTGGATTAGATTTTATTGGTTCTATTAAGACACCTTCTAGTTCTAGTCATAGGTGGATTTTGGCTGCAATAGATTACTTTACCATGTGGACATAGTTAGTAGCATTGAAGGATTCTACAAAATCTTCAGTTGTGGAATTAGTTACTGGAATTGTTACTAGATTTGGTGCTCCTTCTACTATAATATCAAACAATGGAAAATCATTTATAGGAGCTCAGATTTGTACATGGGCAATTGATCATGGAATTTACTTGAGCAGATCTTCCAATTACTACCCTCAAGGTAATGGTTTGGTTGAGTTATCCAATAAGAATTTGATCAAAATCATCAAGAGGACTATTGAAGATAATCAAAGTTGTTGGAATTAGAAATTGAGGATGACCCTATGGACTGATAGAATAACACCTAAGATGGATATTGGAAATTCTCCTTTCTAGTTAGTATATGGAAGGGAAGTCAGACTTCCTATCTCATTGGAGTTTCCTACCCTTGAGATTGTTGGGACTCAAAATTGAAACCCTGATTTTGAGTACCATTGAAAAATAAGCCCTATAAACAGTTTTTGATGCATATGTGCCCAACTGTACTTGTGAGGCATAAGAGGTGTTTAATGTTCCTAACACCTTGCATTCAGTATGTCTATGTGTTTCATGATGATAAATTTTCATTCCAAGATATTTTGTGAAGTCTCATTTTGAGCAATTCCCAATTCTGCATTTTTGCTTTTGTGTCAAATAGTGATAGGAGGCTATGTTTGCAATTGAATATCTCACACCCACTAATGTTTCATAACTCACCACTTTGAGAGTGTTTATTTTCCATACCAAAGAGACTATGTATTAGATTTCAAGTGTATCTAAATCTGTTTGACTAGGTTTTGATTCCCTCAAAGTTGGTCTTTTAATGTTGTCATATTGATGCAATTAGTTCTGAATTCTGGGAGGCCCTATTTGATTTGCCATAACTTTGACCCAGTTGACCAAAATGAGAAAATTCCTTTTGTGTCACATTTTAGAGGTCAAAGAATTTCTATGTTTCAATTTTGAACTAATGACGAATAAGTTTGATCAGTTTTCAAATGCAATTCCAAATGCAACTTGTAACTTTTTACTAGTGTCAAGAAGTGCAGATTTGTTAGAACCCCTGTTCGTGATGTCATATCTCAAAATCCATGATAGGTGAGATGAAATGGATTGTACCACTATGTTCTCCTCTAAAAATAATTTGAGTGTGTCAATTTGCAAGTCTTGATGAATCTATCTGCACACTTTCCTAGTTCCATTCTATTTCCAAATTTTTTTTTTTCTCATTGTTTCCAGTCTGCAAATTCTAAGTAGCTCACTTTTCCCGCTTGCCATTTGTGTCCTATTATTTTTCATGAGCCCAAACCACATATTTATACTCTCCTTATGATAGTGAACTAGCATCCCAGTTTTCATGCCCCCAAGTGTCAGTTTACCCAATTTTTGAAGCCGAATCTGAAAGCATTTTATGGTTTTTTGACTTGGTTTCTTGCAGGCAATTCTAAGAGGTCAATTTCGACAGTCAATATCTTTTGACTGAAAATTCATCATGAGATGAGATTTGACAAGGTGCAAGTATGTGAAACAAAGAATTAGCATGTCTAATTTCAGAGCCCAGTCAGGTGTTAGCGTCATTTTTTAAAGCCAATTAAAGGAGCTCCTGACACAAAGTCGACAAGTTGCAAGAAGGTGATAAAATGAATTATTAATGATAGAGAAGTGCTCAAATTTGTTTCAAATTAGTATCAAATGTTATATGGATCAATTTGAGGAATTAGTTGTTCGAAAATGAAAATATTTTTAACCAGACCCATTTTGGGGCTTGATTGAATTGTTATCAAATTGCTAAACCATGGTGTATATTGATGAGCTACAAGTTATTTTATTGAATCAAGCTTTCCATGAGGAATTGTTAGTTAAGAATGTTGATGTTAGTAATAATGTTAAAGAACTTAGTACTAAAAGAAGTGGGCAAGGCCACAATGGACATTTTGGAGCTAGATCTTAGCTTGCTTTCCTTTTTTCAAAATTTGTTCCCAACTTTCATGATTTTTGACTTTTCTTATGAATATTTAGAATATGAAAGCCATTTCCTCAAGTCAGCATTTGAAGGAATGAGACAACCAACTAATGAGAGAATTCATAGGATTATGAGGTTGTGACGAGGATGTTGAGATTGGGGCTTGGAGCTGCTCCCACTCCTTTTGTGGATAAGCTTAAGAAGATGATGATGATGATGATGATGATTAGAGTTCAAGAGAATCATAAGAATGTAAGTGTTTTCCCATTACCACTCTCCTAGCTCACAAGTCAAATTAAGGTTAGATTTATTAGCAAAGATATGGAGGGGGGAAAACTCTTCTTGAAAAAGGGCATAGTCATAGATGTGGTGGGTGTGGATCCAACTACATCTGATCTGTTGATGGATGGGAGTGGAGTACTTTTCAAAAAGTAAAATAGGATGCTGTGAAGGCTACTCTACCATACATAGGTGGTCTTGTTATGGTTACTGAGGGGAAGAAAAGTCAAAGGGGGGTTGTTGGAAAACTCCTACAAAGAGACCCCGATATGGGGCTTGGGTTGGTATGGAGAGAGGACAAATACAAAATTCTATGTTTGCCTCTTAATATTCTCACTGAATGTGTAGGGGGGCCACGAGATCTTTCAAGGTAGAGGTTTCAAGATAGATGCCAGCAAAACAAGGTAGTCCATGCAAGAATAGGGAAGAATCGCATGGCAGAGATAATCCACATGAAAAGATGACCACTCCAAGACAACAGGAACTTGGGCAGAGGTATTGCATGGGAGGAATCGACTCAATGAGAACAAAGGCAACCCACGTATAAAGCAGCAGAGGGAGATTGCCGCAATATGTGAGGGAGTCATCTGATGGAAAAGTCTAGAGTGGCATGAGGAAGAGAAGGCCACAACAAACAAAGTCAAAAGCCCATAGCCTACGGTAGTAGTCCATGAAGAGGAGCAAGCATGGAAGCAGGAGAACGAGCTACCACAGTCATAATTATTCAAAGCCAAAATTGAAAATCTTGTTGCCACTCAGTATGCAAAGATCAATCTACTAGGAACTACATTGTATGGAGCAATGGTGGAGTTTGGGCATACAAAGAGAATAAAATAGAATGTGAAAGTGGTGAATTATTTTACTATTAACAAATAAAAGAAAATAATGGTATTCTCCCACTCAACACAACAGTCAATGCACGATATTCTTTTAAAGTGAAGGCGGAGCAATCCCTTTCCTCCCTCAGTGTCTTTGTATGGGTGTTTCTTTCCCCATTGCTTCATTGGTGACTTCAAAAAGGATACATATGGAAATGTTGAAATGGTTACTCCAATGACATCAGTTGCATAGATAACATCTCTGCACTTTTTCTATGTTAAAATAATTTTGCTGATAAGCTTAGTCCCACATTTGGTAATTGGTATGTGTTTTACTTCTTTATATACCTTTCTACTCATAAGTGTAGTCTCTACATGATAGACAACTTTTGAAAGCCACAAGTTGCAAGGTGGGGCCATGGTTGGCCAGCTGGAGGCCACCATGGTTGAATTTTTGACCTAACATGATGACATAGCAATGTTGATGTGGAATTGCCTACCAATCAGGTTGTGACATGTGGATGCTCCAAATCTTGTTGTGACATGTGGAAAGATCTAGCAGTTAGCGCATTCCCACATTGTGAAGGTGCGTGAGCTTTAAAAAATGTGGTAAACTACCTAAGAACCATGTGGTAGTGGGCCTCAATGATTTGGTAGTGACGTGCAATCTAGACAAATAAGAAATAGACACGTGGTGACATATGAGCAAAGCAGATAGTGATGAGTGTAAGATGTTGATGTGATGATGTGGAAGAAAATGCATCAGATTACACCATGTGGCACACCCTACAATGGGTGCTTCCTCACTTCGGGAATATGCTTAATAGTTAAATAATGTGGGGAAATGCATGGGCGCCATGTGGCAGTGGGCCTAGGCTGGTGGTGAGGTGGCAGATCTTGTTAGCAGTGATGTCTCTACCTAAGAACGAATAAGAGGTTGCCATGTGGTAGTGCTTGGAAAACAAATAAGATGGTGGCAGTTGACTATGCAAAGGTCAGCTAATCGGATGCTACCACGTGGCAACTTGGTTAAAGGGTTTTGACCTGAAATGAAGTTGGAGGGAAAATATAAAGTGTCAAAAAGATTTTCAAAAAAAAATATTTTCTCATAAAAATGCTCACGTCCATATTTTTAAATCTAAAATAGGATATTATCTAAAGTTTGAACTTTGGATATTTTAAATTTTTGAAAATTTCAAAAGTGTAGACCAGAGGCCATGCTAGGGGCATATTTTTCAAACTAAGATTCAAGGGGTTTTCGGTAAGCGAACATAGGCATATTATATATTTTTGGAACTGGGAGAAGATGAACTTTTCGATTATGGAATTCATTTTTGCACAAGAATTAATTGGTTTGAGTTATAAGTAGAAACATAAAATTTGGGGCCTTCTCAGTGGAATGGGTGAAAATTGAAAATGTAGTTATAGGCTTAGTAAAAACACATGGTAAAATATCTATTGGGATAGTTTGGAGGATGTTATGCTATTTTGGTATGATTTGGCTTCAATTTTTCAGTTTTGAGAATATTATGTTTTCAGATGTGATGAATTTTGGGAATTGAAGTTGGAGTCATGATTCAATGGTTTTCATCATTTAGTAGAGATATTTCCAAGTTTGTTACAGGATAATGATGAAACCATATCAAATCAAAGGGGTAGAAAGATGAAAGAGGTTTTGCAACTACAAGGGATGTAATTACAAGTGGACACATGTCATCTTTAGATCAAATATGGAAATTCATCCTCTTCTATATCTCTCTTTCTTTCATTCATTATAAGGGTTGGTTCTAGTTTTGGAGAGAAAAAGACTCACTGTTGTGATACCATAAGGGTTCCAATATGGAGTTTTCTTAGATCTATGAGACCAATGGTTCTAGTTTTGATGTGTTTTCATTATTGTGACACCACATTTTCTTCAACAATTTCTCTTGTATGAATAGTAGTAGCGAAGATAATACAGCTAGTTCTAATTTGTTAAGCATTTCTATGTTTTAATTTTAGGCAAATGAATGTATAATTTCAAGGAAATGAATACGGTTGAGCAAAAATCTCTTTAGTTTCATTTTGATTCTCATCTCCTTCCTTTGTTATTTGCAATGTTTTTTGTTTGAAAATAAAGAGCTTAAACTCATTTGCAATCCCTTAAGGTTGTATGTCTAGATAAGTTTGCTATTGGAACAAAGAGCCAAGTAAACACTTATTTACCTTGACAGGATTGTAGGTTTCATCAGGAGGATATTCAGTAAGTAGTGAGAATCCTTATGAAGATAGATGTCTATTTACAAGGTGAATGGATAGATCAGATATCTAAATATATGAATATGTCTTAAGTATCCATATGTATGCGTTTGATTCATACAATTTCCCAATAGATAAGGCGCTAATCAACTACATGATCATTTGTTCTTACTATTGCATATTTGGAGTTTTTTTGAATTCAACATCATTAATCAAATGCTTTTTCCTTTCATGTTGAAGACCTACAATAGAGTGCCCTCACTCAGCTTATGAATTGCATTATCTTGCATTTAGCTATTGTAGATCTATGTTATTTCATGAGTGGATAGGAAAAATAAGGGCTAAATCTGCTTATTAGATTCAGGAATATCTTGCATTTAGCTATTGTAGATCTATGTTATTTCATGAGTCAATAGGAAAAATAAGGGCTGAATCTTCTTATTAGATTCAAGAATATGTTTTGCACTGGTACTATATAAGTGAATCTGAGGTCCACCCGCCTAGGTTTTGCAAAGCCTGAAGTAGAAGAATGGTCTAGCCTTATAGTTGGCTTGGTTTCTGAAAGGACATGTTAAGGATGGGAGTTAGCTTCCCCTAGATATGTCTTTTTCTCATCGGGGTAATTTGAAACTTGTAACATTTTGAAACACCAACAAAATGGTGACTATGCTGGGGACTGTATTGAATATAAATGGTAGACAAACCTTGAGAATTTAAAATAGGATATTCAATACAGTAGAAGAAGTGCATAAAAAAGTTGCAATGGTAAGTTCTCTAATGTTATTTCTAGTTTTCTTACTCCAAATCATGCACCCCAATGAGGTTTTATCCATTTGTAGTAGTAGCTTCGAGGTTGAATGTAAATCATGTTGTTAGGAGTGTTCATCTTCAGTCAATTTAGCCATATTTTATCTTTCAAAGTGTTGTTGTAAAATCAAAGTCAAGAATGAACATAAAGTTTATGTTCCCTTTTCCAAGTTTGTAAATCTACAAGAGTGGTTTGATGGTTTGCATTTCTCCTATAGCAGAAGATCTAGTTCAGATTTGTCAAGTGATAAATTATGTTTTATTTCTCACAAAGTGTGAGTGGCGACTCTCAAATCTTTGTACTAGTTTGTTCCTAGTTGATTTCATTACATAACTTGAAGGATTTTCAGTTGTACAGGTAGATCTGAAGCTTTTGATATTTTCTTAAAAAGGAAGTTTAAATTCTTGATAAATTTTAAAGTGTTGTTTACAATCTAGTGTTATAAGAAAGTGAATTGTAAAAAGTAGATCATAGCAATGATTTCTTTATCCTCTCTCAAGGAGGTGGTAGCTCTAGGAAGTTTTTATCAATGGTGTGAAGGATTTTTAGTATGCACCCATGTCAAAATCAGCAAATCAAAGTCTTGCATCAGCTCTTGAGGTATTGTGATTTTCATGTTTCTCTTTCATGAAAGTCAAGTTGTTAAAAGTAGTTGCCTCTATTCAATGATTTACAACACTAGAAGGAAGAGGTAGAAGTTAAAATTTATGATGGAGTTAGATTTTAGATCTAAGATTAGTTTTCCAAACTCTAAAAGTTTAGAGACTATAAGTAACAATATTGCTATGTTGAATAGATTGGTCTATAGTAAGATTATTAGTGCCATAAGAATTGAAGTATGAAGTACTCAAGGTCGAAATATGTTATCTAAAAATTAAATCAGTAATTAGCAAGATGCCTTTTCATTGTAGACCTTAGGAATCTTCCATGCCTAGTGTTTTCCTTGATGTTCTAGTGCCTAATTCAGTCAATTGGCTAGCACCTATAAGATTATGAAGAATTTTGCAAATTGAAAGATTCATTGAATAGATGGAAAGAGGTGATTTTAGATTTCATGTTATATCTTCTAATGATGATGAGTGTGCTGAAAGTCAAGGTAGTAATGAAAATAATGAATCCATAGAGAAAGATAATTTGTCTTCCAAATGTGAAGAGAAGGATTCAAATGCAAATGAATCAGGTAATTGTAATCAACATAAGGAAGATGGATATGAAAGTGAAAATAAACTTGGTTATAGTAAATATGAAGTTGAGGAATTATGTAATAGTAGTAGAGGTAATGATTGCTATGATAAGAACAAATGTTATAATGATGCTGATTTTGCAGATTGTTATACTAACGATCTTGCTGTTGTAAGTTCTTCATGTTATCCAGATGATAATCACAACCGGGAGAAGATTTGTGAGGTAGTCTTCTTGAGCCTTGATGAAATTTCAATTTTGTTAGCTTGTGATTTTGAAAAGCATGTAAGTGTTTCTAAGGATGTTAATTTTTTTTTTCATAATACTTTCTCATTCAGTCAAATCAATTCCCCAAAGTTTGATATAGAAAGAGATGTAGAATCTGAACAAAATTTATCATATTTTGGAGGTGTAGATGGCAGTACCTCAAATGTCTTTGCATATGACAAGTTGTTGGATGGAGGGGATGTTAGTGAAGGGAAGTTTGATACTGTTTCAGGTTCTTTTCATGCTGATCTTGCTGACTTTTTTTTTTGATGTTTCATGTGATGAAGAGGAAAACAATGAAAGTTGTCAATCAAATTATAAATTTCTTTATATGCTGATAATTTTTGTAAAGATAAGTTCAAGGTTTATTCTGACATTCAGTTAGATGAAGAAAATGATTGTGATCAACATAGTTTAGATCAACACTTCCAGAATAAGTTTTCATGCTTGGTAACTAATGAGTTGTTTGAAGAATGTGAAGAGGTTTTTGTGAAAGATAAATCTAATTTAGTGAATGACATGACTACAAGTATGCAAAAATCAGATTTCACATACTCTTTGCAGTTGGAGACACAAGGTGAGTTGCAAGTTTTTGGTACATGCAACTTGGAGAATGGTGTAGAATATGAAGTTTTTGTGTTTCCGATCAAAATGCATGAATCATTGTTGGATTTTGATTCTTAGTTCAGTTTGTGTAATCATGAGCATGTTGATGTTTTTTCTCATAGTGAGCATGATGATGAAATAGTCTTTGAGTTTTATATGCACTGCGAGAATGATGATAATTTTGTTTTTCCTAATGAAGTGATTGAAAGTGCTTATGTGTTGTGTGAAACAAAGGAGAATGATAATTTTAGTTTACCTCAAGAAATGATAATTTCAGTTTACCTCAAGAAAATGTCAACGAGAATCAGGTTTTTGACACAGGTAAAAGTTTTTGTTGAAGTTTGGTGGCCCAGGGCCATCATTTATACATAGTAGGAGTAGTTTTCTTGCTTTCAATAAAGTTGTTCGAGAGAAGTTTTTCTATTAGGAATGTGGTCTGCTTCTTCCAGAGATCTGAATCCTTTCTATGCTTGCAAGGGACGTGCATCCCTAGAAAAAGCCACTATTGGGACTCAAAATTGAAACCCCAATTTTGAGTACCATTGAAAAATCAAGCCCTATAAACGCTTTTTGATGCACATGTGCACGACTGTACTTGTGAGGCCTAAGAGGTGTTTAATGTTCCTAACACCTTGAATTTAGTATTTCTATGTGTTTCATGATGATAAATTTCCATTCCGAGCTATTTCGTGAAGTTTCATTTTGAGCAATTTCCAATTTTGTATTTTTGCTTGTGTCAAACATCGATAGGAGGCTTTGTTTACAATTGAATATCTCGTACCCAGTAATGTTTCATGACCCACCACTTTGGGAGTGTTTAGTGTCCATACTAGAGAGCCTATGTTTAGATTTTGAGTAATTCCAAATCGATTCTACTAGGTTTTGAATCCCTCAAAGATGGTCTTTTAATGTTGTCATGTTGATGCAATTAGTTCTGAATTCTGGGAGGCCCTGTTTGACTTGCCATAACTTTGATCTAGTTGACTAAAATGAGAAAATTCCTTTTGCATTGCATTTTAGAGGTTAGAGACTTTTTATGTTTCAATTTTGAGCTAATGACGACTCTTTTTGATCAATTTTCAAATGTGATTCCAAATGCAACTTGTAAATTTTTACTGGTGTCAAGAAGTGCAAATTTGTCAGAACCCCTATTCGTGATGTCATATCTCCAAATCCATGATAGGTGAGATCAAATGGATTGTACCACTATTTTCTCCTCTAAAAATACTTTGAGTGTGCTAGTTTGCAAGTCTTGATGAATCTATCTACACACTTTCCCAGGTCCATTCTATTTGCAATAAATGCTTTTCTGTTAGGGTTTCCAATCTGCAAATTGTGAGAAGCTCACTTTGACTGCTTGCCATTTGCATCCTATTATTTTTCATGACCCCAAATCATAGATTTATACTCTCCTTGTGACAGTGAACCAACATCCCAGTTGTTGTGACCCCAAGTATCAGTTTACCCAATTTTTGAAGCTGAATCTGAGAGCATTATATCATTTTTTGACTTGTTTTCTTGCAAGCAATTCTGAGAGGGCAACTTCGATGGTCAATATATTTTGACTAAAAATTCTTCATGAGATGAGATTTGATAGGGTGCAAGTATGTGGAACAAAGAAACAGCGTGTCTGATTTCAGAGCCCGCTCAGGTGTTAGTGTTAGTTTTTAAAGCCAGTCAAAGGACCTCTTGGCATAAAGTCGACAAGTTGCAAGATGATAAAATGAGTTAATGACAGAGGAGTGCTCAAATTTGTTTCAAATCGGTATCAAATGTTATATGGATCAATTTGAGGAATTAGTTGTCCGAAAATGAATTTTTTTTTAGCCAGACCCATTTTGGGGCCTGACTGAATTGATATCAGATTGCTAAACCATGGTGTATATTGATGAGCTACAAGTTATTTTATTGAATTAGGTTTTCCATGAGGAATTGGCAATTAATAATGTTGATGTTAGTAATAATGTTAAAGAACTTAGTACTAAAAGAAGTGGGCAAGGCCATAGTGGATGTTTTGGAGCTAGATCTTAGCTTGCTCCGCTCTTTTCAAAATTTGTTCCCGACTTTCATGATTTTTGACTTTTCTTGAGAATATCTAGAATATGAAATCCATTTCCTCGATTCGACATTTGAAGGAATGAGACAACCAGTTGATGAGAGAATTCATAGGGTTATGAGGTTGTGACAAGGCTGTTGAGATTGGGGCTTGGAGCTGCTCTCGCTCCTTCTGTGGATAAGCTTAAGAAGATGATGATGATGATTAGGGTTCAAGAGCATTGTAAGAATGTAAGTGTTTTCCCATTACCACTCTCTTGGCAAGTCAAATTAAGGTTAGAGTTATTAGCAAAGATATGGAGGGGGGGAAACTCTTCTTGAAAAAGGGTGTAGTCATAGATGTGGATCCAACTACATGTGATCTTTTGATGGATGGGAGTGGAGCACTTTTAAAAAAGTAAAATAGGGTTCTATGAAGGCTGCTCTACCACATATTGGGGGGAAGCAAAGTCAAAGGGGGATTTTTGGCAAACTCCTACAGAGAGACCCCGATATGGGGCTTGGGTTGGTATGGAGAGAGGACACATATGAAATACTATGTTTGTCTCTTAATATTCTCGCTGAATTTGCAGGGAAGCCACAACATCTTGTAAGGCAGAGGTTTCAAGATAGACACTAGCAAAAAGGTAGTCCACGCAAGAATAGGGAAGAGCTACATGGTAGAGATAATCCATGTCAAAAGAGGACCACTCCAAGGTGGTAGGAACTTGGGCATAGGTATTGCATAGGAGGAATCAACTCAATGAGAACAAAGGCAACCCACATATGAAGCAGCCGTCTGATGGAAAAGTTCGAAGTGGCATGAGGAAGAGAAGGCCATAGCAAACAAAGTCAAAATCCCACAACCTATGACAATTGTCCACGAAGAGGAGTAGGCATTGGAGTAGAAGAATGAGCCACCGTAGTCACAATTATTCAAAGCCAAAATTGACAATCTTGTTGCTACTCAGCCTGCAAAGATTGGTCTACTAGGAATGATGTTGTATGGAGCGATAGTGGAGTTTGGGCATATGAAGAGAATAGAGAAAAATGTGAAAGCGGTGAATTTTTTCACAATTAACAATTAAAAGAAAATAATGGCATTCTCCCACTCAACACAATAGTCGATGCACAAAATTCTTTTAGCGTGAAGGTAGAGTAATCCTTTTCCCCACTCAATGTCTTTATCTAGACATTTCTTCCCATTGCTTCATTAGTGACTTCAGAAAGGATACATATGCGAATGTTGAAATGGTTACTCGAATGGCATTGATTGCATAGATAACATCTCCACACTTCTATCGTGTTAAAAGAATTTTTTGATGAGCTTAGTCCCACATTTGATAATTGACGTGTGTTTTACTTCTTTATATGCCTTTCTACTTGTAAGTGCAATGTATACATGACTTACAACTTTTGAACGCCAAGAGTTGCAAGGTGGGGCCATGGTCGGCTAGCTAGAGGCCACCACGGTTGAATTTTTGACCTAACATGATGATGCAGTAGTGTTGATGTGAAATTTCCTACCAACCAAGTTGTGACATGTGGATGCTTTGGATCTTGTCACGTGGAAATATCTAGCAGTTGGCGCATTCCAACATTTTGAAGGCGTGTGAGGGTTAAACAATGTAGTAAAGCACCTAAGCACCATGTGGCAGCAGACTTCAATGATTTGGTAGTGATGTGCAATTTGGACAAATAAGAAATGGACATGTGGTGATTTGTGAGGCAAGTAGACAGTGACGAGTGTAAGATGTTGATGTGATGATGTTGAAGCAAATGCATCAGATTACACCACATGGCACATCATATAATGGGCATTTCCTTGAATACGGGGAAGCGCCTGGGCGCCATGTGGTAGTGGGCCCAGGCTAGTGGTGAGGTGGCAAATCTTGTTAGCAATGATGTCTCTATCCAAGAATGAATAAGAGGCTTCCACATGGTAGTGCCTGGTGCATAGATAAGATGGTGCCACATGGAACTTTAGTGGTAGGTGACTGTGAAAAGGTTACCTAATCAAATTCTACCATGTGGCAGCCTGGTCAAAGGGGGTTTGACCCAAAATGAAGCTGGAGGAAAAATATAAAGTGTCAAAAAGATTTTTTTTTAAAAATATTTTCTCATAAAAATGCTCACATCCAGACTTTGAAATCTAAAACAAGATATTTTGTAAAGTTTGAACTTTGGATATTTTAAATTTTTGAAGATTTCAAAAGTGCAGACCAGAGGCCATGCTAGGTGCATATTTTTCAAACTAAGATTTAGGGGGTTTTTGGTAAGTGAACATAGACATATTATAGATTGTTAGAACCAAGAGAAGATGAACTTTCCAATTACAGAGTACATTTTTGCATAGGAATTCACTGGTTCAAGTTATAGGTAGAAATGTAAAATTTGGGGCCTTCTTAGTGGAATGGGTAAAAATTGAAAATGTAGTTACAAGCTTGGTAAAAACACATGGTAAAAGGTCTATTGGGATGGTTTGGAGGATATTATGCTATTCTAGTATAATTTGACTTCAATTTTCAATTTTGAGAATATTATGTTTTGAAATGTGATGAATTTTAAGAATTGAAGTTGGAGTCATGATTCAATGGTTTTCATCATTCAGTAGAGATATTTCCAAGTTTTTTATAGGATAATGATGAAACCATATCAGATCAAAGGGGTAGAAAGATGAAAGGGGTTTTGCAACTACAAGGGATGGAATTTCAAGTGGACACATGTCGTCTTCAGATTAGATCCAGGAATTCATCCTCTTATATATCTTTCTTTCTTTTATCCATTGTATGGGTTGGTTCCAGTTTTGGAGAGAAAAAGACTCACTGTTGTGATACTATAGGGGTTCCAATATGGAGTTTTCTTAGATCTATGAGACCAATGGTTCCAATTTTGATGTCTTTTCATTATTGTGACACCACATTTTCTTTAGCAATTTCTCTTGTATGAACAATAGTAGTGAAGATAATACAACTAGTTCTGATCTGTTAGGCATTTCTATGTTTTAATTTGAAGCATATGAATGTATAATTTCAAGGAAATGAATAGAGTTGAGCAAAAATCTCTTTAGTTTCATTTTGATTATCATCTCCTTCCTCTATTATTTGTAATGTTTTATGTTTAAGAATAAAGAGCTTAAACTCATTTGCAATCCCTTAAGGTTGTATGTCTGGATAAGTTTTCTATTGGAACAAAGAGCCAAGTAAATGCTTATTTACCTTGATAGGATTGTAGGTTTCATCAAGAGGATATTCAGTAAGTAGTGAGAATCTTTCTGAAGATAGATGTCTATTTACAAGGTGAATGGATAGATCAAATATCTAAATAGATGAATATGTCTCAGGTATCCATATGCATGTGTTTGATTCATGGAATTGCCCAATAGATAAGGCACTGATCAACTATAGGATCATGTGTTTTTACTGTTGCATATTTGGGGTTTTTTTGAATTCAGCATCATTAATCAAATTCTTTTCCCTTTCATGTTGAAGACCTACAATAAAGTTCTCTCACTCAGCTTATGAATTGCATTATCTTAGATTTAGCTATTTTAGATGTATGTTATTTCATGAGTCAATAGAAAAAATAAGGGCTAAATCTGCTTATTAGATTCAAGAATACCTTTCATTTAGCTATTATAGATCTATGTTATTTCATGAGTCAATAGGAGAAATAAGGGCTAAATCTGCTTAGTAGATTTAGGAATATGTTTTGCATTGGTACCATATAAGTGAATCTGAGGTCCATCCACCTAGGTTTGACAGAGCCTGAAGTAGAAGAATGGTCTAGCCTTATAGTTGGCTTGGTGCTTGAAAGGACATGTTAAGGATGGGAGTTAGCTACCCCTAGATATGTCTTGTTCTCATTGGGGTAATTTGAAACCCGTAAAGATTTAAAACACCAACAAAGTTGGCTTATCGGTTAGAACTAATTGAAAATGATACTATGGCTATAAGAAGGAAAAAACTAATGGAGCTAGAAGAAAAGAGACATCAAGCAATATGGACCTTATATCAACAATAGATAAAGAGGATTTTTGATAAGAAGGAGTTTAAAGGAAGGTGATCTTGTTCTCAAATGGGACATAGACAGAGCAAAAGCAAGGAGACACTCAAAATTTGATACCTTATGGAGTGGTCCCTATGTGATTATCAATTATAAATAGGCCAATTCTTTCCATTTAAGAAAACTAAATGATAAAATTCTACCTATTCTAGTAAATGGAATATATCTCTAGCCCTATTTCTGAGGAAAAATGAGGCTTCTAATAAAAATTTAGAGTATTTTCTTTCTATTTTTTCCTATTTTCCAAGAAGTGTTGAGTATATATTTTTTGCAGAGAGTTTTTGTTCAAATTTTTCAGAGTTACAAAGAGACTCCATAGCCTAATGGATCCTTTAAAAGTCATTGGTCATATGCCAAGTAGGCTTGCATCCCCCTTGAGTTGCTAGAAATGATGGCCAAAAGTGCCTTCCCGCCAAGAATTGATTTCAAATTATTTAAACCCATCCCAATGGTCACAAGATTTAATTTTTATATTTAAATCCAAAGCTGTGACAAGATGGTATGATCCTGATCTTATGATGGCTCATGTATCATAGGATCACTGGGTGAATCAAGTAATGATTAGATACTATGAGGTTCCTATTGGTTGAGTGGTCTAATTGTTGCGACATTGCAAATAGTTTAGAGATCGTAAGCCAAAGAAAGGTCTTGCTTGATGTTATGACAGTAAGTGATCATAATATCATAGGTGTTGTGAGGATGTGTTCTAACATCATGAGGGTCAATGATCGTAGGATCATGAGGTTGACTTCCTAGGTTGTTGATGCTATAAAAGTGAAGGTTGATTAGATGATCTTAGAACCAAAAGGTTGCAAGTATGAGCAAGGACTCCTCCCAAGGTCATGAAAAAGGACAATCAAACCATGATTGTAGGATTGCAAGGGTGATTGCCATGGCTGCCAATATCATGATGGACTATGATTATAAGACCATGAGCATCAAATCAACCATGTTGTGACATTGCAAGGAAAGAAAGAATAATGGTACTGCAACCTTACACTAGGTGTGTTAAAGGCCACCATTCTATCACAAGATCATAGGATCTTGTTGCTATCAAATGATTGTAAAGAGAATGAAGGATAGGCTTAATGCTATGAAGTATTGGTGATCATAAGATCATAGAAGTTAGGAGTATAAACAAAAGATGATATAAAGGGTTTTAACCATAGTTGATGCTCATAAGATTGTAAGTTCAGTGTTGACCAAAACATATAAAGAATCTCACTTGGTAAGGTAGATAAAGAGGAATTCCCAACCAATCAGGCAGTAGGAAACTTACATAGTGACAGTTGAATATGATTGACCTATGCTTTCCATCTGATTTGGTAGGTTGATGATAGGGGAAGCAACTCTTTGATGATAGATCTGATCTTTCTGATCTCTTGCAACCATTTTCATCATTCCCTAGGCTTGATAAATGCAACAAAAAACTCCATTGCTGCTGATTGATCCATCTACTTAGTCAAAGGGTTAATGGCCACCATTCTTGTCCTCTCAGAGATCATTTGGTGGATAAGTGATATTCTCACATCTAGATTTGCACTATCATAAGATCGTTTCTAGTTTTTTGCAATAATTATTCTTTGTAAAGTTGATTGTAGTGGTTGAATTTTATCCTAGGGTGGAAGCTATCTAAGTTATGCTTACACTTTAAGGTGGATGTTGTACTCTTTCTTAGGGTCAGATCTTGTCTATTTCTCTAGTATTTCCCTAGCATGCTAATGTGAATTCCCTCTTTTCCTCTAAATTATATGACATCCTATCTTCTCTTCTTCATCAATTGATGTACTGTGCAAGCTTTTTCTACCTCTCTTCAATTTACTATGGATATGTATAAACAACATTTCTATATCTCTTTTGGCCTATGAATAATAAGAAGTGAAGCTTTTTTTCCTTGTGTCACTCATTTGGTTGTTTGGTTTATATGTAGCTAATAGATTAAAGAAAGTATGAATTTGTATATCTTTAGATTTTCATGATAATGGTAGTATGTATGTATGGGTAGAGATTGGTCTGAACACCCTATTTTGGTGCATCAGCTCCTTAAAATAGATTAGGTAGTTGCTTTCATGTATTCCCTTTCCCTTTTCTCTTCAAGAATAGTTTAAGTGCATCTTAATAGTAGAGGAAGCTAGCCTTCTCCAAAGACTCAATCTCATAGTTCAAAACCCATAGCTTAGAGGTTGCTTCTATTTTTCACAAGGTTTTCCTTAGGTAAAAACTTTGGACAAGGATGCAAGATTTTGTGACAATAGTTCTCTTTAAGATTTATTAAAAATCTAGCAGCTATCCCAATAGTTAATGCAATATTAGGTCTGCTATGAATTTAGTGCCTCTCATGTTTGTAGTTTGTACCTTGTTATATTTTGATCATTGGGATACTTGTTACTCTTGTTATGTTTACATTTAAGATGACCTAAAGATTATATGTTATACTTTGATTTTAGTACCATAGATGCTAGACTGCGATATTTTTTAGTTTATCATATTTGCATGATGATACCATTTTGAGATGATAGTAGGTTTTGTAATGATATATGATTATTCAATATTTTGACATATCTTTGATTATCTTATGTGATTAGTTATTTACTTCATTCTTGTTTCATTATGCTTTATGTGAATGTGAGTGATGTAAAAGGATTATTTAAATATAATTGAATAAATGGTTAAATTAGGTGATTTAATGCATTTATTGCTTCAACTATGTTATTATAATAAATTGCACTTGATCATGTGTTTTAGCGTGCATGATTTATATCCCTGGTAGTGGTACAATAGAGTAGTGATTCAACTATTCATATTTTACCAATATCGTCCCTGTATGGTTGATGTATCTTATTTAGATGTTAATTTAAACCTTTTGGTGATTATTAAATCTGAACTCATTTGCATTATGTGATTAGATTTGTAAGCATGTCTATGCATTTAGAGGTTCACATTGTCACAGAAGTTATTAAGGAAACTCCTGTGATTTTGGGTATTTGGGCTTTAGAATTTATTGAATTTAATTTCTGGCAGCCTTTCCATAGATGAATTCCAATTGCTTTGCTAATATAGTAGGTACATAACATCAACTCAAACTTTCTCTGATCAAACCTTTCTACAAAAATTCATGCATTTGTTTGTTAAATTCTTCATTCTTTGTAGGTGTCAATCAATATGGTGCTTTGTTTTACAAACTAGCTCCAAGAATCAAAACCATATAATGACATATACTTCTTACTAGTAGTAAACCATCAAGAGTATCCTCAAAAATAATATCCTTATACTCATTCAACAATTCTCTAATTTCTACTAGTACTCGATCAATATCACCAATTTGTGTTGCTTAGTCATTACTACCAACACTCAATCCTCTAGGAATGATTGCAAAACAAACTTCATTCTTCTTCACTTCTTTTTCAAATTGCTTTCAATTAACCATGCAAATTCTCATAGTACACTTAACCTCATCTAGACTTTCAATCAAATGTAGCAATATTTTCTTCTTCCCATTCACCCAAAGAGTATATTGACTTAATCTTCCATCATGTATAGCATATCTATCATATTTCAAAGGTCTACCCAACCAAATATGACAATAATCCATAGGAATAATATCACACAAAAATTCATCAAAGTAATGCCCAATGTTGAACTTCATAATGTATTGCTCATCTTTGATCCATGAAATATGATAGGGTTTGCGATGCTTTAGCCTTTGCAACTGCAACTTTGTAATCAACTCTTCTGATGCCAAATTTGTTGAACTTCCACTATCAATGATTACCTTGCAGCAATTTCTAGCCATCTCATATCTAGTCTTGAAAAGACTTCTTCTAAGGATAGGTTCCTCATTACTTCCCTTATTACATAAGGGTCTTCTCACCATCAAATTTTCTCTAGCTTTAGGTCCACTCAGGCCCACTTTTAAAGGGTCTATATTCAAAAGATCTATGCCCTACTTTACCACATCTGAAACAATTACCATGAAATCCACCTCTAGAATAAGAATTACCTCTTCTTTGATAAGAATCAGTACCTCCTTAGTATGAACTACCACCTTTCCACTTAGTCTTGTCTTTTTCATCATTCTTCCATTCAAATTTTCCCTTATCTTGCACAAAAGTGTTAGATCTACCCCCTTCACCATATGATCTACCTCTGCCTCTCTAGAATCGACCACCTCTACCTCTTTCTTTTTATTCATGCTTCTTTGTCAAGATCTCCTTAGCTTTCAAGGCATATTGATATGCTTCTTCCACACTTTCCAATTTCACAAAACTTATTTCATCTTGAATTCCAAATCTCAATCCATTTAGATATCTTGCAATTTTCTTAACATCATCATCCACATGTCCAGATTTAATGTCCAACCTATAGAATTCCATAGTATACTCCTTCACAATCATGTCTCTTTGCATCAAATTTTTCATCTTTCTCAACAAGCTAACTTGGTAATTAGTAGGAAGGAATTTGTTCTTTACCTTTTTCACCATCTTCACCTAAGTTATGATCTTTTCCTTTCCTCTCCTTTGTCTATCAGTTTGCAAATGCTCCTACCAAAGTGAAGCATGACATTTCAACCTAGTAACATCAAGTTTCACTTTCCTATTATTGGGAGTGTTTTCATACTCAAATAACTTCTCCATATTAGAGATCCAATCCAACATAGCATTGATGTCCAATTTTCCATCATAAGGATCAACTTCTACAATAGGCTTCAAATGTGTCATAGAAAATACTCTCAACAATCTTTCCTCATCTTGATCTTCTTCTAGTTTTGGATTAGAGTTTGGTTCTAGCACTTCATCATCAATATATGCTCCTCTCCTTTAGGTTGTCTACATAACATCTAATCTAGCTGCAATTTCTTTCAATGTATCCAATATGGCATTATTGGCATTTCCTCTACTTCAAACCATCTTTACAAATCAAATTCTTGCAAGATTGTAACCCTCTACAAGTTATAGGTAAAATCTATAGATCTAAAACCCTACAACCAAATCCACTTAGGGTTCTACATGATCCAATATCCACAAGGATGAACCTTAAGCTTTGATACCACCTGATGTAAGGAAGGCACAAATAACTAGGGCCAATGAAATACCCAAAAATCTAAACCACCTTCCAAAGTAAACAAAATAGAAGCAAATAGTCAAAGAGCACAACACCATAGAGAGAGAACAAGGTCTTTTTATTGATTCATCAAATGATTAGCATACATGCCTAGCTATAAGGCCTTCTAGGTTATGACCAGATACACAAATACATTCAAGATCCATGATTTAGCTTCAATTTCACACTTTCAAACACATATGCAACACCTTATTTATACATGCCAAAATGGCTTATAGAAGATTCTAGAACATTACAAAACATAAAGGCCAACCCTAAAATGATTTGCACATATCCCAAACTAGATCTTATCATAAAAGTCATGATTAGAATTAATTCAGCAAATCAACTCCCATTAAGAATAAAAACATAGAAAAATTGTCCAAAATATTGACACTCAACACACACAGGTTCACTTAGCACTTTGGTAAATATTGGATAACTCAGCACACACTGGATAGCTTGGCATGCACTACGAAACTTAACACATACTGTAGAGTGAGATGGGATAACACACTAATCCAAATGTTAACATGATGTGGGATAACTACAACTTGAAAGATATTGCAAAATTACTAGCACTTGGAAATTGCTCCAACTTGACAATGACTATAACTCAAAAACAACTAGTAGTATGAACATGAATGAGTAGGATAACATGTCAACCTAGGATGCTCGTACATCAAAATATGCATACCTTCAGGTGCTTATTGTTGGATGAGTATGGGGAGGGTAGGGTAGCTTTGTGGAGTGGCTTCTATTGAATCCCTGATAACCATGCCTAGGTTGACAGATAGGATACTTAATTAAGTGATAACTATATAAAAATATTGGATGGTAGTAAACTTAATAAAAATGTATGAGCACCCGATTAAGTTTGAGGACACAGTGCGTGACCCTTCAGTTGGGAAGTTGATTCCACACCACACTAGCTTGGGCTACTTGATGCCATGTTATTTCCCCTCTAGGTGAGTCCCTACATAGTAACCCATTGAGTGTAAGACTAGGACCTATTATACTTGCATTGTCTCATGATCTTGGTTTCAATCATCTTACTATCTAACGTGAGTGTTAGCCATGGATGTTTTCTTTATGTGTGTTTGTGGTTGCATCAATATCTCCATTAGCATGGTGGAGTGGACCTATAGGTTTCACATGGTTGGGAGGTGTAGCTACCTATACCACTACTAGGGACCATATACAAAGATGGTCTATTGTTCTAGTGGGACTATTTCACAATGTTTTCACTTGATACTTCAAGTTTTGGAGTATGCTTTATTGTGATTTATGATTTCTTTGGAATTCTAGGATATCATGTTTAGATGATGTTAGTTTATATGTCATATTCCCTTATTATGATGTTAGAATATGATTAGATGATGTGATATGCTTAGTTGGAGTATTTATTGCTTATTGGATTAGCATGTTAGATTTCTTGTTCTTATGTTGTTATTACATTTTAGTAGTGATGTCCTTATAAGATAGATCCAAATATCTAGTTTTTAGTTTGGGAAGTTATGCCACGTGAGGGATTGCTAGGGCCTTCAAGGTCTCATGATATTATTATGGTTGGGAGGAACCACACACTTAGTTTTGATATTTTAGCTCATTGTGATGTTGCTTTCAATATGTTTCTTGTACTGCTATGTTTAGATGGTTAGACTCAGTTTCCATCTTTCAGTTATTATAGTTTGAGTGTCTATGCCTCAATTGTGCATCTAGTACTCCCTAGTGTAGAGGAATTATCTTTTCTAAACTTTTATTCTTTATTTTCCTAGTCTGTTGTTTTGTTTCCTCATGTGAGATTTTACTTCTTCGTGCAAGAGTGTGAAGTTTCATGTGGTTCTTTGTATTTCCTCATGTGGCTCAATGGACTTCCTCACACAAAGCTTAGCACTAGTGGAATTTTTTTGGATACTAGGCCGAGTACTTCCTCGCGTGAGATGGCATTTCCTCACATGGCTTGGTGTACTTTCTCACATGAAGAGCTACTTCCTCACACAAGACTATCAGTTGTAATTTCTCTCACATGAAAAATAGGGGGCATCTTTACTATTTTTTGGAGAATGAAATTTGGACTTTTAAGTACCCTTTAGGAACCCTAGTGTTTTCTTACTTTGACAGATCATAGATTTTGTGTTTTGTTGTAATCTTCAGCTTTCATTCTTCAGTTTGGTCATGTTAGTTTAGTAGTGGCATTTGGAGATCCATTGGTGTTTGGATGTTTGGTTAGTCTTCTGTTGTGATATTTGTGATCCCTATATGATTTTTTCATTTTCATTCATACTTGTTAAATTTTTTTTTTATCTTGGCTTATATTTATCCTTGTTCCAAGGATCTCCAGGCAGGGCATTACAATGAACAACATATTACGATTTTCTAATCATAGATCTGTATAGTGTTTGGTTCACATCAAAAGATTCATCATTTTTAGATAACTTATATCTTGTAGACATAGGTTTTCTTAATGTTCTTGATTCTTCCATTCCAAAAAAAATTTAGTATCTCTTTGATATATTTGGACCGAGTAATGAAAATACCAAACTTCATTTGATATACTTGCAAACCAACAAATAATTTGATTTCACCTAATATTGAAACTTAAAATTCCTTCTTAATTTCATTAGCAAATTATTTACATAATTCTTCTTTTCCTCAAAATATAATGTTATCAACAAAAATCTTAGATTACTACCACTCTTCAAGTATAGATTACTATTATCATTTGTCCTTTCAAAACCAATATTCACCAAGTAATTGTTTAGTCTTTCATACCTTGCTCTTAGAGCTTGTTTCAATCCATATAGAGCTTTGTTAAATTTATATACCATGTTCTTCTTGTTTGGGTCCACAAATCCTTCAAGTTGTTATGTATACTTGTGCATCGAGTATACCATTCAAAAATGTAGATTCGACATCCATCTGATATACCTTAAAGTTTTTGTAGGTTGAATATGCAAGAAGAGTTTTGAATCGTTCTAGTCTTTCCATAAGAGAAAATTTTTCTTCATAGTCAACTCCTTCTTCTTGAGAATATCCTTTGCATACCCATATTTCCTTATTCCTTGTAACTTCACCTTTTTAATTAAGCTTATTCTTGAAATCCCATTTTGTTCCAATTACATTTTTATCCTTTGGTCTAGATACTAGGGTCCAAGGGTCATTCTTCTTAGTTTTTTTGATTTCTCCATTCATTGCATGGATCCAATCACTACTATATTTGGGCCAAAATTGTGATGATCACCGGTCACTGAAGTGACAATACCACAAATTGGCTCCAATCGAATGGGTGTTAGACTTTTGATGTCAAAAATTATGATAGAAAGGGCGTTCATCAAAATTGTGATGGATAAAGTTGTCATAACTTGGAAGAATGCAAGGGAAAAAGTTCATCTTTATGCTATCACAATTGTGATAGTAGATTATCACAAATACAATGACTTAATCTTTCAGTCTGTTGTCCCAATTATGATGATTTTGATTTAGGACCAATGACTATCCATTGGAGTAGGCCATCACAAGTGTGACGAGTATGTGAAAGTTGTACTGTACAAGTGACAACTATCATTCAAAATTTTTGTCACAATTGCAAGAAGTATGTGACAACAATTTGTAGGAACAACAACTATTTGTCAGAACAAGTCGTCACAATTGTGATGGCTTGCTAAATTATTTTAAAAAAATTGCTGAAAATGTTGAATAAGTATTCCCAAATTCCCCTTGAGGACATCACAAGGAGGCTCAAAGTTAGCTATGATGCTCTAGGGAAGCAAGAGAAGGAGATGCCCTTGGATGTAGCATGTTACTTCATTGGAGAAAGAAGAAGTGCAACCATTGCAGCATGGGACACTAGGTTTTATGGAACCCTTGGTTGGGGAAATCTTTTCAACAGATGTCTTGTTGAGGAGGACAAAGATAGTCAAATAAGAATGCACGATCGATTGAGGGACATGGGGAGGTACTTTGCAAATGGACAACCACCATACCACCTTAGGTCTACAAATTAGGTTATGAAGGTGAAGTCAATGCACTACTACATTTAACATCATTTTTCGACCAAAAATTTTGACCATCAACTAAATAAATTTAGGGTGGTCGAAATGTAAAGGCAAAAATTTCATTTTTTAACATATAAGACCCGTGTTGGTCAAAATTTTGACCAACACAAGGCCTATACATCCACAAAGTTCAAAAAACATTTTCCCAATTACGTTTTTTGCACCCAGCTTCATTTGATGTTTTTGGAGCATTTTCGCATGGTTATCTCTGCATTTTCGCATGGTTTTCTCTAACCCCAGTTTTGTTTCAGGTTTTCTCCACCCACTTGATTAATGATGCCTGCTAGCCCTAGGAATAATATGAAAGGGGGACCTGCATTTGCATCAATATAGGGGGGGTGGAATAGTAGTTTGAAACTCTCGATATTGTCTTTCTTTCATTCTTCCTAATGTGCTTAATTTCAAAAGCTATTCCATTCACGACCTCCAATCACACCTACATCTCTAGTGGTCGAGGAGAGGGATTTCTCTTTGAGCATATTTCCATAGGTACATGTGTATTTTTGTTGTAGGTTTTTATGATAATATTGAAGATGGAAGTGAATACTATTACTATCATTATTATTTTTTATGCCAAAGTTCAGCCATTGTTGTGTAATATAAATGGGAGAGTCTCCACTCAAGTGTTTTTTCTCAGTGATGTTTTGATGATAAGTGTCAAAAAAAGTCTAGTTGCAAAAAGAATGTAATGTACTTGTTGTTTCATTTTATTGAAAGTGTGTAGATGCAAACTTATCATTTGGAATGTTGGTCTATTGTAACAACTATTATACTTTTTGTTATAGTAATGAAAGAAAAGAAAGGAAATGTATATGCAGAAGCTGTAGTTGTAAAAGCTTAGAAGAAATAATAATGACATTTTTTTTGTTTTATAAATATAGTTGTGTTGGTATCATATTTTTCTTGTATTTTTGTTTTAATAATACATAATTATATTGTATCATTTAGACAACAGTTTCATATTCAAAAAAAGAACAAAAATAAAATAAAACTGAGTGTATTTCTCTCTTCAACTCTAGAATATTCAACTTAAACATCAACACATAAAGATAATAATTTGAAATCTGGTGTGTTTAGTGCTTGGAGTTGTACCCTCAATACCTAGGCCATGTGGGCTATAAAACATGATATTCATGTGATTCTATGTTAGATGATGATGATGATAATGAATAATCACCATCTATTACTAGCTCATGTAGTGATAAAAGGTCTTCAATGCACCTCTAACTACAAGTATGCCATGGAAAACTTGTGATGGAGATGACTCCTCAAACTAATAGACTATCATGGAAATTTTTTGATGAATATGACACCTACAAATACTGGACTATCTTCAAAAACTTATGATGAAGATGGCACCTAAATTTACTAGACTATAATTGAATTGATGTACTTTGGATCCTTCACCGAAAGTCTTTGTCAATTTGTTAGAAGATGATTTATCTTCTAGTTCAACCAAAAGAATCTCTCTCATATATTTCAACATTACATTTAATTTTTGCATTGCAATTAGGTCTTCCTACAAGGGTTCCCATTTGGATGAATAACAAACTTGTTGGTGTTTTAAAACTACTAAGAAACAAAATGCTTAATACCAAGATGACAATACTCACACAGTCTAAAGACTAGCCAATTCTTATTATCAATTGTATGTGCACACCATTTGGGCCAAACTTCTACAAAACCAAGGGTGGTTTTCTACTCTTTTGGCTCTGCCAAACTAGGGTGGGTATACCCAGGGATGATACAAGACTAGGAAAACTATATGAGAATTATCTTAGTTTCATTCTTGATACTTTAATAAACACATCCCATATAACAAATATGGCCAAAAATATTCTATAGGTCTGTAGATGTTCTTAGCAATAGTGGCTAACTAAAGCTAAAACATTCCATGCAAACAAGTAGAGGCCAACTTTGAAGATCTATAGGAAATAAAAGTAAATTTGATTATAATTCTGCATTTTGACAATCATGTGTGACACATTTCTCTTTTAGCTGGATTAAATTTGATCAGTGCCTAATCCATTGGGGTTCAGAGTCTACTACAAATCTCTAGATCTAATTTGTTGCCTTACAACAAATTTTATCGACAATTCTTATCAGAAATCGTCATTCAAAATCCTTTCCACTACTGCAGCAACCTTATCAAATTCATCAAAGCTTTTACTTAATCCATTGAATTAATAGCCATGATAAACAGATATACAACCGAATTGAATTGCATTCAATTGCACAAGCCTTTACTTATACAACATCAAGATAACCAAGTAATCAAAAGGAGACAAAGTTCAGAAAGAATTGATATGGGGATAGTTCATAATTTGTATTCATTTTCCTTGAAAATTGTATACAATTTACAATAGACTCAGAATGACCTTCAGAAAGAAACACATATCATTCTATATTCATGTATTCTCAAGATCTGACAGAGAAAATACATCATGAATTTTTGCTCAAAAATGGTGGACCAAAAACAGACCAAGTGTATCACTTAGCAAATAGAATTTGGACCTTCTCTCTTGCCCTGGAATTTCACTTATATAGTGTGAAATGCAACAAGCTTTAGGCTAAGATAAACTGATAAGTGCCTTTTACAAGGAATATCTACATACACCTATCACAAAATGATAAAATTATGGGTAACAGAAGATATCGAAATCAAATCATTCCTTTTGATGGGTCAGCTTCTGTTACATGCTCTGATGTTGCTAAGTTGGCTATTGATCTAATTTATCTTCATATGTAACTGCTAAATTAGCCAATGATGAAGCTTGTTTTGACGAGGGCACATTAACCTCCACTTGCAAGCTTCCACCACCTTCATTCTGCATGGTAAGGACAACTTCTACCTTTTCCTTTTCTTTAATTGTATTGGCATCTTGTGGTCCTGGTTCTGCAACTAAAAGTGACAGGTTTTTCTTGTCTTCTTCTTCTGATTGGGTTTGAGTAGTGATGATATCAATGATTTGGACTTCCTCACCCTGCACCTCATCACTGTTAGTTTCATCTACATCAAACTATTCACTAGAAGGCATTTTTGCCATCCACTTGTCAAATAATGTGTCATCTGGCCAATTGAATTGCAAAATATCCTTCTGTTTCTTTATTGTATAATCATCCTCATTATCAATATCAACAAATTCCTATTTTAAAGAATCAAAAAATATTTTGGCTTTCACCATTTCTTCTATTGTGGTGGCCCACTGTGCATGCCCTGTTTCATTTATGACTTGATTCATTCTTAAACAGAAAAAATCATCAAGTTCCTTCGCCCATTCCTCTTTGCTTTTCAAACTATTTTTCTTATCTAGGGCATGAGGAAATAAATTGAATTTTTGGCTCTTAAATTTGTCTAAGTAGCCTATTATTATCTTCTATAAATGTATCCTTTTGCTATCAAAATTAGCAAGATCAGAAACAATGTCAAAGGTTTTATCAATCTGATCACGAGAATTATTTATAACAGATAGACACAATAAGGTTATTTCTTTCTCCCTTCTCACCCATTTGTTCACAATAGGCTTTAGAGCCTCATCATTTGCTTTTAACTCCTCCCAGATGTTAATCACCCTAGCCAATTGATCATGGATTAGTGGCCATTCAACCTTGTCTCCTAGATATGTTAGAGATGTTCTTAGTTTATCTTCATATTTAGATTCTAGCTCTACATGTAATGCCCACAGTTTACTCTTTTCTTCTTCAAAATCCTCAGTAGTGTAATACTGTGGCCCTTGGGGTGTGTCTGGTATTTCAATGAGGGGGGTAGATTTGAAAGGTTCAACAGGGGGGCGAGGGTATGTTATTTTAGGCCTGGTGGATTTTCTCAGTAGCTTGTTCTCAAGCTCAACTCTCCTTTTTACCTCTTTATTGTAGGCATCCACAATTGCCTCATATTTACTTTGTAATTCAAACATTTCCTTTTCCTCCCTTTTAGCAGTAGCCAAGGTAAACTGAGAATAATCCACATTCATGTGGGCTTCCTGTACATGTGAGGTATCAACAACTCTCCTCACAATAATATTCCCTATCAGGCCTGAACCATCAGGTTGTGTTGATAGAATCGTGGATCCTCTTCTTAATGACCACATAAAAAGAGCAGCTTGATCATCACTAAAAGCAGTCCCTACAAATTCCTTTTTATTTGGGTCTTGTAACTCCAGTCTATTAGAAACAGAGTTGAAAATCACTACATCTGCAATATCCCAATTAGGCAACAATAGTATGTTAGAAGTTTTTACCATTTGCCTTCCCTCCTCAGGGGTAATGTTATGGAATTCTTGCATCATTTTCTCCTTTATTTGGTTTTGGATGGAGGCTTCATCCATTTTTGGATGCTCTGTTTTCATGTTCTTACATCTTTCCTCAAAATTGTGGATGTTTGCCCTCCAAGAAAATTGATGGAAAGCCCTAGACCTTACAAAACTATCATCTGACAAAAATTGTTGGCTTGCTTGTTCCAAAATAGGGTCCAATTCCCTTCCCTTAAAATCAGCTACAATCAGCTCGAGGCTTGGCACAGGAGGTTCCTGGGGGTTTCCTTCATCGATCTCTGCTTGAGTGACAAAAACTCCCCCTTGTGATCCATTTTGTTCAATTTGCTCAATAGTGAGCTGCTCCTCCCCGATTCTCAAAGGGGTTTGTGAAGGTGAATACTCCTCAACATGAGAATCCTCCTCTCTTATTATTTTCCTCCTCTTAGGGGAGGGCTCAGTAGGCATCTCTTTCAAAACCCTACTAGTGGAATCAATTATTTGTTTGCCTTTGTCCACTGTATTCTTTTTATTTTGAACAATAGTATATCCCGACCTTTTTTAGATAGTTAATTGACCTGCCCTTATATTGGGAGTAAAATCCAATCTTCCCATTACTTCCCTGGTCTTATCCGGGTAGAACCTAATAAAGAATTGCTTCTTTTCATTCATTGCCTCTATTATTTTAGGAAAATTATTCATAAGTTTTCTCATCTTATCTACATTTGTAACTGCATCATCCAAAGGACTATAATCTAGATCAAAACAATGAATGAAATCCACAATTTTAGAAAAGACTTTCCACTTTTCTTTCCACGTCTCTTGTTCAAGCAAGGAGTACTCATTCCTTATTAAGTCTTTAGGAAAATAAAATTCATGCTCAATTTTACCAAGCTTAATTCTCTGCCTTAGAGCCAAATGATAAAATCCTTTAGAATCACAAAAATGAGGATGGGAAGTGGCCATCTTATAAGGATTCAAAATCTTGTGCAGAGAAAGCCAACCTCCTTTTGTGATTACAAAATGATGAGCCACTGTGCAAGTAGGAAAAATTGACCCCTTTTGTCTTTTCAATAGAAGTGCTTCCTCCACTCCTCCTAGCTACCACAATATCTCAGAAAATCCTACCTTCAAAGGCACTTGGTAGGGTAGTACGTGAGGGATTCCTTTAAAACCATATATTCTAAATATAGTAGAACTAGAATATGGAATGACATCTCTCCAATTATGTGAAACTTTCAAACCACTTGGGTTGTCCATAGGCCTAATGAGATTCATTAATGCTTTGGGGATTTCGAGATTGTCCCTTAATAGGAGGCATCTCAGCTTTGAAGCGAAATACCTACCAAACCTGACAAAACTGGCATTCTCTGCATCCCAAGTCATATCTGCACTCCACAATTGAACTGGTAATGCTTCCCCACTCTCTTCTTTGTCTAATTCCATTTCTTTACTAAAATATGTTACTCCCTTGAATAAGAACACGTGCATTAACAGAGAATAATGGCCAAAAGTTTTTTCCACCTTACCCTTAGCAATTCCAATCAGTCCAATGTGAATCTCCTCATCTAAGTAAGAAGAAAAATCAAAAATTATATCCACACCAAAAGAGGAAATCTGAGTAATCATATACATAAAATCCACAGGCATGAACTCTTCTTCATCTCTCCCAAAAACTTTACACAAGGACCTATATATTTCTATAGCCCTAGAATTGAAGTATGCCCTTTTGAAAGGCTCCCTAGAGGATGTTGTTATTGCTGGCAGTGTTCCAATTCTACCTATGTGTGTGCTCAGTGCTCCTTGCCTAACTGCATCTCTCTTAGACATATACTCATTTTCTAACCCTTTCAAATCAATGGGCACATGATAATCAGTGATAGGCCCTAAACTAAAAACTTCCCTAATCTCCTCTAGGCTGATTGTAATCAAGATTTCATCATCAGTTCTCCTCACTACCCTAAGGGCTTGGTCATAATTCTTAGCTACAGCTTCCAAAAGATCATAATCCATGAAAACACTGGGAACCACCATTTTCCCTGGACCAAAATTCCAGATGTTGGCATGTGGGGCAAAAAGGTTCCTCTTTGAAAACAATTTTTTGAATAAAACAAGACCAGTTTGTGAAGTTGTTGCATCCCTAACCAGTTTCCTTTGTCATACAAACCATCTGCTATTTTCAGCCTAGGGTTTAATGAAGTTAGCCTCTTAACTTCTATAGTCTCAATAGTGGAAGAAGGGAGCAGTTCAAGAAAATCATCGTGGACATTCCTATCCAAATAGTTCTCTTGACCAGAAAAAGCTTTCTATTTTGGATCCATTTTAATTAACTCTCGAAGGAATTGAAATAGTAGGAGGATTATAATGCAAGTACTTACTTTGAATTTTGATCTAGTTCTTCTTAGTGTTACTGCAATCTTTCTGCGAACAAACTCCTTCACAATCTTACCGAATCCATCACGATCTTCTCAACAATTATTTCTGCTTAGAAATGCTCTAAGTCTTTGTTTGAGTACGGTGGAATTAAAAAAATCTTCTGTGTTATACTCTATTTTTTCTTCACACATGAAGCTTTCATCTCTCATAAATGTACAGGGTGGCATCACTTTCTATATTCAAATTTACACCATAGATTTACGAAAAAATCCTATGATCCAGGGATGCAAGAAAAGATGACTCATGTTCCTCTTGACAAGCTGGCAGTCAACCCAATGAAAATTTTCCATGTGTACCTTTCCTTCATTATTGGTGCCTCTAAAATGGACCCATAAAACTCTGAGGACACGTGTCACTTAGGCGCTATCTCATTGTACATAAAGAGTGAGCACCTTGCCATAGCAAGATAGTGCCCATCATTGATCCTGATTTGATCATGCGGATGATATTTGATGCATTGCTCAAAAGAAATATGGTGGGCCCCTTGTCGCCATGTCGCTATTCGTAACCTTCATGCAACTCGCCATAGTGAGATAGTGACGATCATGGATCTGAGATAGATCTGATGATCAGTCTTTCATATATTTTGTGAATAGGGCACGGGTCCAATCATTGATGACGTGATGAAATCCTGGCTATATTACCTACTGCTTGGGGCCCATATTTGTTTATTTCTCGACTGGGCACTATGTCGCTAACGGCGAGAAGAACAAGTTCCTGATAGCGACATAGCGAATCTCGGTGTCTTTGCTTTTCCCGGCATATATGTATAGCCCATTAGATGCCAGTGTGTTCCAAAGCTTTATAATTGATATCTGACGGAGTACTTTCTAGGACCCACTTACTTTGAAAATTTATTGCAATACTACTTTTCGTCTGGGTGCTATGTCACTAATGATGAGAGACACCAATTCTTCGATAGCGACATAGCAATTTCTGGTGACTCATCAAAATTTAGGGTCAAAAAGATAAAGGCAAGTGAAGTCATAACTACCCTTGTTAATGCATCTGACACATAATAAAACATCACGTGCACTACGCAGCCTAAAAAAACTTACGATCATCAAAAAATTTAAAAGTGACTATTAGCCATTATTTTTGGTGAAGGCATCATGTCGCTAACGGTGAAGTGCCCAATTTCTCCAATAGCAACAAAGCGACTAATCAGAAAAGCTAAGATTTTTGTTGACGCCTTTTGTACCTCAATGTTGTAATTCCTTTTCAAGTGATGACATGTCTTTTGTAAACATGATAAAATATCTCTAAAATAATACAATCTTCGATCATCGTATTTCCACTTGATGGTACTGCTTTTCAACTTAGCAGTGGTCGCTATGTCGCTAAGGGTAAAATACTTGTATCTTTTCATAGTGAGATAGCGATTGCTATAGATCTTTTACGGATCGGGCGGTCAGAAACACAAAAGAAAAGATGTGACTTAGGGCGTGGAAAGTTTGAAAAGGATGGGAATCTTCACATATTTTTAGTTTCGCGCTTGAAAAATTTAAAAGAAAACAAGACCTAGGGTTTTGACAAAAATTTGCTTCAAAGACCTACAAAATATGACTTGGCTAGAAACCCTATTCACCATAGATGGATCCCAATCTGAATTCTTCTATACCTTGGACAAAGGAATTCGATTATGCAAGCATTCAAAACAACAAAACTATCATGGAAAAAATGTGACGAACATGCCACCTGCAACTATTAGACTATCATAGAAAAATTGTGATGAAGATGACATTAAAAACTATTGGACTATCATGTGTACAAGTCACAAAATGATTCCAACATATGAAATTAAGTGTACTACATAGGATAGTGATGACTAAATTTCCATGCCCTCCAAATTTGGTGGTTGTAATATTTATACCAATTTTATTTGTGGGATACACACTCTTGATAAGTTAGTTAGCCTTGCGATTAAGGTCGATGGGGAATGTTGACACATGCAACCTGAGCATGAGTTTGAATTTGGTATTTCCTTGGAGATATTTACTTATTTTCAAAATATAAGATATCATCTCCATTTTGTCTATCATGATAAGTTGTTACAGGTTTTTTGAATGAATTTATTTTCTTATGTGTATTTCTTCCCATAGAATGAACAAAACTTATTAATGCTCCACCAAAAGTCGTAGAAGGAACAACAATCTAAAGTTTGGGCTTGCCGCTGTCAAGATCTCCTCCCTTTCCAAAGAACCCCAAATAGCAAAAGAAAACAAAAAAATTCAATACCGTTTAAGCTTTACCCAATAATAATATCCCAGGAGTCCAAGAACAACATTTGACTACAAGGGTGGTGACGAGAAGTGTGGGGCAGCATCCCTTCAGACCATATAAATTCTTCTACAGTTCATGTTTTGAATGCCATAATAACCTAGAATTAACATTAGAATCCATGGTTTGAATAATATAAAGTCTTAGAATCAATCAATAAAAAATCCATGGTTTGATTGCTATGAAAACTTAAGACCAGTACTAAATTTCATTCTTTGAATGCAACAAAGACTCAGAGTAGTCATATAATGTTTTGTAACTCAACATTGCACTCTTCCCTGGAACATCCAATATAAAAGTCAAAACTCATAAACAAAAAATCAATCAATTTCATTTCTAGGGCTTTTATAATTCCTCAATAAAGTTTGACTCATGAGACTTCACCAATATCTCACTTTAATGACTTATATAAATGTTTTTTGTGTTTGAATTAAGTTATGTCATTATTAAAGGCATACTTTTCCATTAAATATAATGGCTCCTCAATAATACTTTATGAAGATAAGTAATAAATTTACAATATAACCATTATAAATAGCTTTATTACTGTTACTATAATTTTAATATCTCATTGATTACTCATCATGTCTCTGTCTCATCTGAACCAGTTGGTCAACCATTGCTTCCATCGCACAACCAACTGCCTTCCTAAAAATATTAATGGTTCTCTCTATTAACTCCTAACCTACTATAACTAGTAATTCCCTAAATATTTGATAAAATTAGTAGTGCCAAGGGTTGTCATTGCGTTGAGATCAGTCTAGGTGCCTTGCCAAATGTAGAAATGTTGGATACATAACTTACTATAAATTGTAAGTGTACATAACTAAAACAAACGAGGAGCAATCGTAAACACTTTTGTACTATAGAAGGGAAAGATCCTCTTGTTTTGCCAGATGGGGCCCTCTAGCCATTAGCCTTAACCTACAAGGGCCAATAATAGGTCAATCCAAACATAAACCATGGCAAGCTAAAATGAGGACATTACACTTTATAACCAATCCTACTTGTCAAAAAACACATAGGACACTTCAACAAACACTTTGATGAGCCCTTTTAACTTCAACAAGCTCTATTCATCTTTAGAGATCCCATTTTTCATCACCAAATCTCCACTAAATGATCTCTAGCTTCTCATGGAGTTCCTATATTAGAAGCTTCATACATAGTATCACTTCCATCATCTGCAATAGCTGGTGATAATCCAAATGTAAACAATGCATGATTGCCAACTAAAGAAATACTAGAGCCAATGTTGAGATCTAACTCCACAATAATAGCTAATGAGTTTCCATGTTTTTTTTATCAATGGGTTAATCTATTGAATTATTAGAAAATTTACGAGTCAATAAAAAAAACTCATCAAATCAAGCTCGGTGTTATTCTCAATTATAACAACAACCATTTAGGCCAACTATTCGTAAACTACATATTGATATTTGGTTGAAACTCAATAGTTTGGATGGTGAATCTGATAATGTTTTTATGGTTGTAGAAGAAGTCATTTTTAGCATATCCTTGCTCAAAATAGTTTCCACAAAAATTAAGATCCACCAAATATTCTACACCTCAAAATAGAAAACAATCAAATGATGCTAGTTGTGCACACCATGTTTACTTTGGTTCTAATTATCTTCCTACCAAATAATAGTATAGGGCTTTTCTATAAAACAATGCTACTAGCTGCCACATTTCTAAAATGATCAACTGCATGCCACTATCAACTATACTCTTGCACCTATGCTTGGTGCAAGCACTAGTATATATATAGTACTTAAGATACCACTGAATATCTAAATCATTGTTTTTCAAAGAAGTTGTAAGGCATAATTCGAGTGAATTTAAATACTCCAGGCAATTCCTGAGTGTGGATGTTTGAATTCCTTAGTGTCAAAACTTGAATATATTTCATGCTTATCATTTCCTCTAGCAATTCTTACGTAAAACATCATTAAAATAATTGTTCCCTTTGACAGTGTCAAAGAGTGTATATATATAATATTTTTGAAGTTTTTTGTGCTAAATGAACCTTTTGTGATCAAGTCTTGTAAATATCTTGTTTGGTACAACTATAGATTTCTTACTGGCTTTGTACTAGTACCCAAGATTAACATTGATGATATTAGTAGAATTCCAAGTTTTGCTCTTGTATTCCTATTAATTGTACTTGATTGTCGAATATATTAAAGAAGAAACAAATGCCAGTTAATTTACAGACTGTAACTGACCTGAATGTCTTGATGTATTTTTTTAAATGTTGAGATGCATATACTAAGAATTTTTTATTGCTATAGGCCAAGCGACAACTGACAGATAGGTAAAAGCTTCCAACTATTGTGGATCTTGTGATTAAAGAGTTGCTGAACTTGAAATATCTTTAGCAAGTAAGTTGCATGCAAAATATTTCTTTTGAAGGGAATTGACATTATTTTTAAAAATCCATTCATTTTATACAATTTTACTCATGTTTTGTTGGATAAAAACTTAACGTTCTTCCACATTTCTAACCCATTTTATTGCACATCTGAAATAAGACATAATATTGCCATTTTCCAATAGCTAAATGTCTTTAACTATGATTGGAATTTGGCATAAAATGTATTTTTTAGGTTAGATTGTTAGCTAGTTCTAGTTTATCACCATTTGAAAATTAGAGGTGCTAATCCTTTCATTGAAGATAAAATTTATAGTGCACTACATATCATCACACGTACCCAAAAAAGTTGAGCCAAACATTTGATTATCTAGATCGAAAGTCATTGTCCACTTCATAATCTTAGCAAGAAGAACACCATAAGTGCTTGTGAACCAAGTATTTATGGTGAAGAAAGAAGGAAAGAAAAATGAAAAAATGTGTTGAGTCGAGAGATAGACATTGGAAAGAAAGCCATTGATTATAAAAAGTATTAAGATCAAGTTTAAAAATAATATTTTAATTGACAAGTACAAAGCAAGATTAGTAGCTAAAGAGCAAAAAAATTTCTTTGTACATCCGTGCACTATCTCCATGATCCCATGTTTGGTCCTTAGCGTCTTTGCAATAATCACATGATCGATGATTGCCAAATAGTGCCAACATACTATGTGGAAAAGCCCTTTCTAGATCATACTTCAATGCAACAATTTATCAAACGATGGCACTTTGAGGGGACAATGATCATCTTTAACCGTGTGACTTTTTCTCATTGCTTCAAATTTGTTAGAGGATATAGAAACTTACTGACTATAAACAATAGGTATGTTCCTAGAAAAAAAAACCATACTCATTGCAAATAGCAGGTATGGACTTAATGCATATTTCATGAGTTGTGGTTCATAAAAACCCATACTCATCAGCTTGAATTGTTTGTTTAATACCCAATGCATTGAGGTGATGCTTACAATTTGAATTCATAGAAACCATTTCTCATCAGCTTAAATTGTTTGTTTAGTACCCATTGCATTGGCATGACACTTACAAGGTCGAAGTATTGCAACTTCCTAGAAGATCTGCCTACTCAATTCCATGATGATCCAACTTTCCTTGATCCTTGGGAGAATGATGCAGGAGCATCAAGGTCAAGGTTGAAGGCATGAGGAGACATTAACGTCTCAAGATAACCAACATGACCATGTTAGAACAGTTGATGTAATAAGACCCTGTGAAGGTCCTTTTTGATATGTTTGTAATCATTATAGTTACATTTGAAAACATTAATTAACAAAAACCATATGTGCAGATATAAACATTAATCAAAACATGTCCAATTTATTTGTAGGTATATTTTCCTATGAAGAAAGACCACACAATATGAATCTAGAAGAAAATAATGAGACAATGGCTGCATTGTGGGCTCAATTTCGAAGAAAACCTGATAAATGTTATTGTCCTTGCAAAAAGTGTAAGGGTTTAAAGAATCGAAGAATTCTAATCACAACAGCCCAGAGTCATTGTAGGAAATATGGTCATGTTGAAGGGTGCCATGATTTATGTCCATTACTGAATTTGGATTTCCTACTGGAGGAACATGGAGGTGTGAATATCCAAGCTGAGGATAACGCTCCCATGGAAGAAGATGATAATGTGCCAGAGGACATGATTGAAGAAGATGGTATTGGGGCAAGTGATGAAGAGGCTCACAATGATGGTACTAGCGAATCTGATAATAATGATGAAGATGGTCTTGATATACCTTTACTTGAGAAGGCACACGAGCCCTTATACCTAGGCTCCTAAACAACTCTATTGTCGGCTATAGTGTTGTTGGTGAACTTAAAGGTTATGAATAGCATATCCAATGTAGCAATGTCACATATGCTTAGGTATGTCATTTTTGTCATCTTCAAGGTCAGCATACAATTACTATTCATTATATTAACAATGCATATTTGTTGTTGTAGGTTGATTAGTGAGTTTTTGTTACCACCATCAAACATTTTTCCTCATTCGTACCGAGAATTATCTAACATTATGGATCAGATTGGAATGAAGTATCAGACAATACATGCATGTCCCAATGATCACATTCTATATCATAAACAACATGAATTTGCAACAGAATGTCCTGATTGTCATGTTAGTAGATATCGGTCAGATCAAATAACAAAAAAAGTGCCTCACAAGGTTCTTTGATACATTCTCATTATTCCATGTCTGGAACAGTTATTCAGGTGCACTAGCTTGGCACAATTTATAGATTACCATGCACGCAATAGAAGTCAGGATGACATTATGTGAATGCCTGCTGATGGTTCTGCATTTAAAGAGATAGAAGAAACATGGTCACACTTTAAAGAAGAACCTCATAATCTGAAACTTTCATTGGCGGCGGATGGTGTCAATCCATATGGAGATATGAGATCTGTTTACTCAGTATGGCCTATTTTTGTTATTAACAATTACATTCCTCCTTCGATGTCGATAAAGAGGGAGCACATAATGTTGTCAATGATTGTGCCAGGTAGTTTTTTTTTAATAGTTATCTAAATTAATTTATAAATAGTGCATGAAAATGGTTATAATAATTATGTAATATTTATGTTCATTCAATTGCTAGGTAAATACCAAGTTAAAGATATGAACGTGTATAGTGAGCCCCTAATTGATGAGTTGTTGAAGTTATGGAATGGCATCACTATGTATGACATCTCTAGACTGATAGGACATCGGCAATTTCAATTCCATGCAATGCTTGTATGGACAATACATGATGCCCTTGGGCTAACTCATTTTTGCAGTATGTTATATTGTTAAGATCACATATTTTTGGTCTGTTATAGTGCTTACACATTACTATCAAATGCTTAAGTTGCGCATGATAATTGTACACGATCCAATTATACATGATCTTTTAGGTCTTCAAACAAAGGGAAAATTTGCATGTCCAGTTTGTGGTCCGAAGATGAAATGTCATCATTCGAGAAGTTTAGGAAAGTAGGTGTTTGATGAGTTTAGATGCTTTCTCCACAATAATCATAGGTGTCAAATTGCCAAAAAATATCTTTCCAATGGGAAAGAAGAGACATCATCAAGGCCACGAAGAATGACACTTCATTTATGGAAGTTGGAATATGATCGACTAAATCGTCGAGGTAATGTCCAATTTGTCATCTAAAGTTTACAATTTGTATTTCGATATTATCTTATATTTACTAATGCTGTAACTGATGCTCATGAAGGTCGCCAAGGCATCAATGACCAACTTCCTAGAGGAATGAAAAGTTATCCTACTCAATTTAGTAGGTTACCATACTACAAGGATCTCCCAATCACGCATTTGTTTGATGCTATGCATATTGGAAAGAATGTAACAGAGACACTATGGAAAATGTTGGATGGAAGACGTGATAGAGAACAAATTGCTAAAATTTGTATTGACATTCATGAATCTAATCATGCACTAAAATTTTTCATTGAATCAAATAGAAATGGAGATCGCATAAATACAAGTACTCTTCCTTGGTTATTAACGGAGCAACAAAGTGATGCATTAAAAGAAGTCATAAAAAAAAAAAAAAATTCCAACAGGATTTGCTGCAAATATAAGAACTCTTCTATCAAAGAAAGGTGATTTTGGGCCAGGGTTGAAGACACATGATTGGCATACCTTCCTCAAGGTAAGTCATGTTTTCTATTTACAGTATATTTGTAAGATTGAATGTAGTACCAGTTGCATTATTTAATAATAAATTGAAATGATCATTTTTTAATGATTGCAGTTCGTCCTACCTCTATCCCTTCCACAATAGTTTGACAACAGTATTAAACAAGTTATATATGATCTTGGAAAATACATGAGGTTAGAAGAGTGTTTTTTCTTAGATTTGTAGCTTTTTATCTAAAATCTATTGTATAATTTTATTTGAAATCTCCTCTATGTGTTTTTGCGTGTTGAATCTCATTTAGGTGGTTATCATCTAAAGAAATTGATAAAAAAGATATAAAATATTGGAAGAGAAAAATTCCACAGCTTATGTGTGAAATGCAAAGGTGTTTACCTCCAACGTTTTTCAATGCTCAAGAACACTACCTCATACATCAAGTTGAGGAGATTGAATTGTGTGGACCTGTACAAGCTAGATCAATGTGGATGGTTGAGAGGCATTTGAAATTTATGAAGGGCTTGGTTTGACAAAGAGCACATCCTAAGGGTTATATGATAGAGGGATATATGATACACCAGACTATGGTGTATATCAGTGAATATCTTCCAAAGTTTGCAGCAGGTATCCATCTAGATCGCATTTGGGATCCCAAGTGTAATGACAAATTCAAAGGGGAGTACTTGACGGGGAAAGGTAGATTGAGGAGTGTGAGAGGTAATTATAAGTTTTTTTTTGTAATTTAATTATTCTTATCCATCATCAATATATATAAGTTGTTTCTAACTGTTGTAATTCTCTTCTTTATAGTTGGTTGTGAGTCGGATGCACTAGACTTGTATATTGCAAACAATCTTGATTGGATGACAGTGTGGATTGAACAATCTCAAGAAAATGGTCACTCATTAACATGGGATGGTGTTGCATTGTTGGTTAAAGAAGCTCATCTTAATGGAGATCCCAATGTTACGCCAATGGTACTTGATCTAATATATGGCTTAAGAGATACAAAGGTATGCATAAGATTAGTAATCATGAGACATAAGTTTAATATCAACTCATAGATCAATGAGAATATTCTTGACATGTTTGAATAATTGCAGGTCAAATAGCACAAAGCTATGTACTACCATGGCTATAAATTCCACACAAAAAAGTTAGATGAAATGAAGAAAACGTGTGATTTCGGGATAAATGTTGTCTTTGCGGTCACCAATATTTCATCTAGAACTGACATACATCCTCAAAAATCTGAAAATCGATACTATGGCATTTTGGATGATATAATTGAGTGTGACTTTAATTCATTCAAAATAGTTCTATTTGTCGTTAAATGGTTTAGGTTATGACTGAATCAAAATGATCCCGATATGACTGTTATTGAACATGACAGTGGATTTACTATGATTAATACAAGGTCATTTGAGCCAGTCAGAGATGAGCCCTATGTTCTTCCAAGTAAATGTGAGCAAGTGTTTTACTTTGGTGTTCTAGACAAACCAGGTTGGTCATTTGTTGTTAGACATGACCCAAGAGGACGGCCGATAAAGTATAATGTGATCGAAGAAGAAGATATTGAAGAAGCACAAGAGGAAGTAAATGATTATCAGAAACAACAGTTACCCAGTGATGAAGAAGAAGAAGATGGTGATGATTTTGGTCATGCTAACGATAATGGTGATAATGATGATGATGTTGATGCTGATGACGATCATGATCATGGTGATGATCATGGCGATGATGGTCATGATGATGATAGTGATCAACAGGATGATGATGGTGATGAAGATGGTGGTGGTGATGACAATGATCAAAGTGACGAGTACGATGATGGTGATGATGATGATGATGATGATGACATGGATGACGATCATGATGATCAATGAAATCTTCAGGTACAATCAATGTCAACTATGATGGGGTCTTTTATGACCAAATATTTCTTTCCAAACCATATGTGCACATATAAACATTAAGTATAACATGCCAATTTTTTTTTTTGATATAAACATTAGTTATGCTAAATTTTTAACTTAAGACAAATGATTTACATATACAATCTACTTTATTATTAATATTTTTTTTGTTAAGTCTATTACTTTGATTTCACTGCTGATTTCTAAGACTTACTAATTTTTTTCACAGGGCGATATGGATGCACCATGTCAGACACCTTTAGTAGAGGTAAACATTAATTATTGTAAATTTTAATGTTAATATAGAAACAAATGTCCTATTATTATGTTCTTTTCTTTATGGCTTTGGAGTTATTTTGATAAAAGTATACGAATATTTTATGTCACAACTGATAGAAAAAAGCTACAATGATTGCTGATCAAATGCCATCTGAAATATGGGCATCATATCTACATGACATTGGCCTTAGTACTGACCCTGTATTCATCACCCAACAAATTATACAAAGATACACTGATGAGCTTGTTCAAATTATCATCAAGGGTGACAAAAGTGAGGAGAAAGAGGCACTAAGAATAGAATTGGATCGTAGAATCCAATCTTTGAAAGTAAGTAGTAATTCGACTAAAGCAGTAATAGAAGTTCAATAGATATTAATATTTTATATTATCTTATGGATCATGATCTCTGATTTTATGTGTTCTTGTATAGACATATGTGCCAGTTGAGACATCGCATGCTGAACATGGTCAGGGTTGTTTCACAGTACCTTCGTGTAAGTAACACTTTGTTTGTTTTGATCAACATTATAACACTTACCTTTTTTTTTGTTGACATTTCTTGCTAGTATCCCATTTGATCTTTATCCATTAAAAATGTCTTTATTAACAATATTCTATTCTTTAGCTCATGATGAAGTGCAGAATCCTCCTTCGGTTGGCAGTCCACTATTGTTTGCTGCATTGTTGGCAACAAGGACCATGCAAACATCATCGTCTATGCCTAGTAGAACTGGTAAAACCTTGTTTTGCTATATTTTGTAATGTGCTATATTTTGTAATGTCTTTCTACAAGTTGATGACCAACAAAGTAGCACATTAGTGCTTAAATGATGTCTACAGAAGCTTGCATACACACAAACACATGCATACACACACCATGCATACATACATACATACATACATACATATATATAGCCACACATAGAGAGACATGGACATAGGCAGGGAGGTAGACCAACAAAGAGCAGTATTAAAATTGACATTTAATTGTTATGATGTTTCAGTTGATAGAGAAATAGAGAGTAGTACTACTGAAGCTAATCCATTTCTTGGAGCAGTTCGTGTGATTAGTACTGGTTCGTATGAAGGGACATTGTTTTTGAATAAGAAAATTATGTTTCCATTAAGAGAACGAAAGCTTCCAGGTGCTTTAAAATTGATATTTTTTAAAGTGTAAATTTAGTTTACTTTTACATTACTCATTTTGGACTGATAAATCCTTTATGTTTTTGTAGGTAATAATGCTTTCTTTGAACATCTATTTCATATGACATTGAGACTGTTTGGACCCACCATACATAAAAGGTACGTAGTTTTATACCATTGCTACATAATTTTTATTTTATTCTATTTATTGTAATATATTAAAGTTATTGATATAACAATCTATTCGTTTTTAAAAAGGTGGAATTTACAAGCTAGGGAATTAAAAAATCAGCTGATTGCATCCATTGAGGAGAAATTTGGGAAAAACATTTTTGACACTGGCCTACTTCTGAAAAGAGCAGCAAAGCATATAAAGACTGTGAGGGATCAATATAAAAGGGGTCTTAAGGATAACCCAAAGTACAACTGTCCTCCTATGATTCCACCAATGGAGTGGAATGAAATACTAGAAGATGCAAAGGAGAAAAGGCTATGTGAAGATAGAGATAATGAAGCAGCACAGGGCAAAAAGAGGTATGCCATTATAGTATTAAGTACATTGTAATCATGCACTAATTATTGATATTTGTAAATATATAATCTAAGATGTTTGAAATTGTTCATAGATTATGGACACATCCATGGCTGCAATGAATTTTTTTTTTTTTTTTTTTAATATAATGTTGCAAACAGTTTTGGTTAATGAAACCATACATGGAAAATTAACGTTATCAAGAAAAAACCACAGGGCACAGATTTCAATGTGGAGGTCACAGATGAAGATAGAAAAATTGCCTTGAAGGAAAGCTATAAAGTTGTGGTTGCATGCCTACGTGAAGAATCTATAAGCCTTGCCCAAGAATCCAGTGCACCAAATGATATCTCATAGGTAAATTGGTCAGATGAAAAGTAAATGAAATTAAATAGTTGAGAAGATTCTTTTTTGGTATTAGTTTTAAACGTAAATTGACTACATAACAATGTGCATAACATTTTACTGCAGCCTTCACATCCTACCACAGAACTTGCTCCTGACGAAGGCCATGATGTGCATTATAGTGGTGGAGGTATTAATTTGCTATTAGAAACTAATTATGCAATTATGAATACAATTTAACATCTTCAATTGGAATTTGACGTGTATCCTTTTTTTGAATATTTCAGAGCATGTTGAACATCATGCTGAAGGATAGGACCATGTTCCAAGTGTTCAACATGTTGACGTGGTGGCAGATCAAAATGTTAATGTACATGATGTGGCATTGTTAGGTAACAAAAATGCATTTTATGTTGTACTTGTACTTAATTACAAACTTGTAATAGTTAAAAAAAGAAAAAGAGTATGCGAATTTATCGCATTCACTTGTTCTTGCAACAGAGACCCCTTTAGTGCAGCAACCTCCTGCTCCTCCAAAGAGAAGGAGCCATCATAATTTGACATTACACATGCCAGAAGAGGAGGAGAATGAAGTAGATATGGATGTCCCTATGAGTGCTTTTCTTAAGAGAGCTTAGAAAAACAAAAAAAAGAAATGATGTTTTAAAAATCTTCTTTGATAAACCTTGTTGGATAATGAAAGAACTTTGTTTTAAGTAATTATGTATAAATGATGCGTATTAATACATATTTTTATTTTATCTTAATGAATATTGTTATGTGTTAATGAAGTTTTGATTAGTATTGTGTATTAATGATTTTTATATCATATTAATGAATGTTATGTGATTGTATTGATTGAATGTTATAGTTCATAAATGGATGAATGAATGAATGAAGTATGTAATTAGATGATAATGGTTACTTTAGATTGATGTTAGGGGGAGGGGGGTGAGGCCAGATGAGCTTCCATCTTCACGTGATTGGCCTTGTTAAGTAGAGAATATTATAGTATTCTTGAAACCAAGTGAAGCTCAAATTTGTTAAGTCTTCAAACACACATCCCAATTCTCTTTAATGAGACTGAAGTTTTTTCACTTGTAATAGTCTCATTGCAGTCATCTTTTGGTTCCTTGAACACATAGTTCTTTCTTAGTTTAAATCCCAATTATTAGATATTTGTCCACATTGGAGTTAGTTTGGCATAGAAACCTGGATATTTTATTATATATATTTAGTCAACTGAAAGCAGTCTAGAAAGCATTCACATAGTTGATGTCTAACAAAAGAAGACAAGATGCATATACTATTTAGCATGGAAATCCTTGTAGGTGAATTGTGTGTGTATGTACACACACACACACACACACATATATGTATGTATGTATATAACTTCAAACAAATGTGTAGACTCAATTAGCAAGAGACACCAACCTCAAATCCTGCAATGCAGAAGGAACTGACCTTTGAAATGAAAAGTGTTTATAATGTAGGTAGATTTTCCTTAGATCTCCTTTGAGGTCTTCAACAAATCTACCTTGTACTTATGAATAATCCACCAAGATTTGAAATATTTTTTTTCAATAAATGCTCTAAACTTGGAATATACCTTCATAAAAATTCTGCCTTAGATCTGCTCATCATATTCAAAATAAGCCTTCACATGTCTGTTTACTTAGCTCTGATTCAGGTCTTCCACAAATTTGGCTTATAATTATGCTCTTGAATCTCTTAAAATCTTCTTTGTATTCAAATGATATTTAGTGAATTGATTGATACAAATTTCCTCATACTTGAATCCAAATATCATTGTCATTGTCAAACATAACATAGACATAAAACAATTTTGGTTATTCACTTGTTATACAAGTTAGTCTTATCTTTTTGGTTTTCACAAGTCATGCACTTATGCATCTTTGGGATATCCACAAGCTATTAGAGATGTTTGGATCGTTCATGTTCTTTTTTTTTTGTGTTGTTTGTAGGGTTTTTTCCATGAAGTCTAAGGACAAACATGTTGGATGTTTGTGATAGACATGTCTACCTATAAGAAAAGTATCAAATGTAGAAAAAATGCAAAGAAAAGCTTGTAAGGGTTTTAGGTGTCTTTAGGCCTAATACAGCTCGTAAGGGTTTTAGGTGTCTTTGGAAGGGTTAGTGAAGTTATAAAACCTTTGAAAAGGTTAGTGAAATATATTAAAGGCATATATGATTGTATTTTGTCGAAGTTGACACTTTGTGTCAACTAGACAATAAATTTTAGTTTATAACTAACTGGTAACAGTCAGATAGTTAGATAGCAGTGGTTGTTTACTATTTTTTGGTTATTTAGAAGGGATTTTTCAAGTGTTTGGGGGAGAAGTAGAGTTGGGTTGGTGAGACAAGGCATTGTGAAAAAATTATAATCAATAAAATAATCCTGTTCTCTGCAATTCAATCTCTGTCCCATGGAACAGTGAGTTCCTATGATGTATCAAATGCATTTTGACTAATATTTAATGTGAGAAAATTTTATTATTTTTGTTATGTTGTCCACACATTCTTTTAATTTTCATTGCATGTTGAGTAAGGAATAATAGACTGGTGCATTCAAACCAGTGATTGGTTAGGCACAATCAACTGTACTTATTCTGAAGTTTCCAATGTAGATTCCCTCCTACCACCTGTAGTCACTGTTATTGGTGGGAGACAATGAGGTTGTGATAATTTATTTTTACTATATTAAGAAAATTCAGGAGAGTGGGAAAACTTGGTGCAAGTGCAGTGTTGGATGGTAATTGCTGATGGAGGTTTAGCCTGGATTAGACACCAGTCTAATAGATAGTGGATCATTTCATGTTTGAAGATGTTTGGGGGGTGAATCCTTCATGTTTGGAGGGGTGTCTCTGTTACCAAAAATGAGACAGTAGAGCACTGCTAGTGTTATGATGGGAAAAATATGTCTTTCATTGTGATAGACTATTTCTAAGTCATCTGTGTTGTTTCTTGCTATTGTCAAGCAGTCTTTGTTTTCCTTGAGACCATGAACAAAATTATCTACCATTTTTGCTAATGATAAACTTCTGACTTGAACAATGATAAAGTTTATTAGTAATCATTATAGTGGAACAACTTTTGACTTGTTCAAAAAATTTAGTCGAAGGTGTTGGAATTGATAGTGAACCCCAAGCTCCTAGAAATCACCTGCAACCAAAATGCATGTTACATCTATGTCTGAGAGAGAATATGATCCAAAAAGCATGCCTACTTTGGTGATTTGGCTATTATTGCAACACTAAAAAGTGTCTTATAGTGTTTCTCATTTTCTTAAATAATAGGCAATTAGTTAATGATTTCATCATATCTTATAGTGGAACAACTCCAAGAATCTTGGGTAAATTGCTTGCTATAAGAATTTCTTGTATAGGAAACTCAATAATGTGGGCTAAGTGGTGGGCACAAAGAGGAACAAGAAAGGATCTGTACAAGTGCACGATGTAGTAGAATTCAAAAATGAAATTATCTTAGTTTCATTCTAATTCTCCTCTATTACCCTCACATACATACACAACTCACTTCAATTCTTCAGTGCCCTCAAACTTATACACATCCCTTATCAACAGATTTGGTCATAATTCTCCTAAAATTTACAAATATTCCTGGAAATAGCAGCTACCTAAGACTCGGAAATTAGATATAAATGAGTTGAGACCAGCATTTATAATTCTTGAACATAATTGAAAATAATTTTGATTTTGTAAGATGATTTGATATGCAACAGCAAAATTCATCCTTGTTTACTTCTGATTTATAGGACCAATGGCTTATCCATTGGGCAAGAAATTGACTATTGGCGGGAGATCTAATTCAAATAACTTGTATAAGAATTAATCAACTACAATCACTCATCTCCATTCTTGTACTTATTCAAATAAGAAACAATTTTTAGTTGCAGAGCAACTCTCCTGTTATCAAAATCTGATACGTCATTAGCAATATCATACAATTTTTCAGCATGGTCATGGGAAGACTTTATAACTGAATAACATAGAAGGGTGATTTCCTTTTCCCTTCTTCCCCATTTATTAACAATAGGCTTCAGGGCATCATCATGAGTTTTCAATTCCTCCCATATATCTATTACTTTTACCAACTAATCAAAGAATAAGGGCCACTCAATTTTGTTGACTAAATACATTAGAGCCTTTCTAAGCTTATCCTAATACTGCGTATTTAACTCTACATGTAAGGCCCATAGTTTTCTCTTCTCTTCTTCAAATTCCTTAGCTGTATAATATTCAGGCCTTTGAGGTGTGTCTGGTATCTCTACAAGGGGGTGGATTTAAAAGGTTCCACTGGAGGACGGGGGTATATTATTCTTGGCCTTGTGGATTTCCCCATTGCCTTGTTTTCAAGTTCAATTCTCCTTTTTACCTCCCTATTATAGGCCTCAAGAAGTGTTTCATATTTATTCTGTAACTCATACATAACTTGTTCCTCCTTCTTAGCAATGGACAACACAAACTTAGAAGAATCCACATTCCAATATGTTGCCTGTACATGTGAAGTGTTAGCAACCCTTCTTACAAGTATATTTCCCATCAACCTAGACTCATCTGATTGTGATGGTGTGGCTCTAGATCCCTTTCTCAATGACCAACTAACCAATGTAGCTTTATCTTCAATGAATGAAGTGCCTTGGAAGTCTCTTCTATTTGGGTCTTGCAACTCCAATCTACTTGAAACAGAATTGAAAATTAATGCATCTGTAATATCCCACTTGGGAAATAATAAAATGTTAGATGCCTTTATCATTTCCCTCCCCTCCTCATGGCTTATATTCTGCAATTCCTTCATCATTTCTTCTTTAATTTGGTTTTGCATGGAAGTTTCATCCATTTATAGATGCTCTATTTTCATCTTTTTACATTTCTCCTCGAAAACATTCATGTTTGTCCTCCATGCAAACTGTTGAAAAGCTCTTGATTTCACAAAAATGTCATCAATCAAAAATTGATGACTTGCCTGCTCTAATATAGGGTCCAACTCCTGCCTCTATAATCAGCTATTGTTAGATCCAAAATTGGGAGAGGAAGTTTTGGAGGGTTACCCTCATCTAATTCTACTTGAGTAATAAAAATATCTCCTTGTGATTCCATTTGTTCAACCTGTTCACCAGTGAGCTGCTCTTCTCCAATCCTCAAAGGGGACTAGGTGGGTGAATATTCCTCATCTTGAGGCCTTTCTTCTGTCATTACATTTTGCCTCTTAGGACTAGGCTCTTCAGGTCTCTCCTCTTGGGCTATACTGATAGATCCTATTATTTGTTTGCCCTTGTCTATAGGAACCCTTTTATTCTAAATTATAGTATATCCGGGCCTCTTTTGTATAATTATTTTATTAGTTCTCACATTTGGAGTGAAACCCAACCTCCTCATGACCTCTCTGGCCTTATCAGGATATGAATCAATAAAAAATTGTTTCTTTTCATTCATGACCTCCATTATTTCAAGGAAGGTATTCATGAGCTTACTTATTTTGTTAGCCTCTATAATAGCATTATCCAAAGGATCATATTTATTATCAAAACAATGAATGAATTCTAAGACCCAAGAATAAACTCTCCATTTTTCCTTTTTAGTTTCCTGCTCCTGCAATGAGAATTCATTCCTTATAATATCCTTTGGATAATAAGAATCATTCTTGATTGGTCCCAACTTGATTCTATGCCTCAACATCTGATTGAAAAATCCCTCAGAATCACAAAAACGGGGATGAGAGACAGCCATCATATACTGCTCCAAAATTATATGCAAAAAGATCCATCCCCCTTTTGTAATCACAAACTGATTGGCCACTATGCAGGTAGGGAAAATTGACCCTAATTTCTTTTTCAACAAAAAAATTTCTTCCACTCCCCCTAACTGCCATAAAACTTCAGCCATTCCCACCTTCAAAGGAACTTGGTAAGGCAAAAAATGAGGGTTCCCCTTGAAACCATAGATTCTAAAAATAGTAGAAATAGGCTAGGGGATGATATCTCCCCAATTATGTGAAACTTTCAAGTCATGGGGGTTATCCATAGGCCTAATGAGACTCATTAGTACCCTAGGGATTCTGGGATTGTCACTCAATATGAGGCATCTCAATTTAGTAGAAAAATATCTATCAAATCTGACAAAACTAGCATTACTTGCATCCCAGGTCATATCTGCACTCCACAACTGGACTAGCAGTATTTACCCATTCTCCTCTCTATTGAGTTCCATCTCATTACCAAAATATTTCACTCCTTTGAACAAAAACATATGCATTAATAGAGAGTAGTGACCAAAAGTTTTTTCCACCTTGTCCTTCACAATCCCAACTAAAAAAATGTGAATTTCTTCAGCCAAAAATGAAGCAAAATAAAAAATAACATCTACATTGAAGGAAGCAATCTGAACCATCATGTACATGAAACCAATGGGCATAAATTCTTGCTCATCTTCACCAAAAACTCGGCATAAGGTCCTGTATATCTCTACAGCCCGAGAAGTGAAAAGACTCTTCTTAAAAGGCTCTCTAGAGGCTGCATTAATTACTGGAAAAGTTCATATTGTACCAATATGTTCCCTTAGTGCACCTCCCCTAATTACATCCTTCTTTGCTTTATATTCATTCTCTAATTCTAGCAGATTGATTTGCATATGGTAGTCTGATAATGGTTCCAGGTGAAAAACCTCTCTAATTTCTTTAGGAGTAATCGAGACCAGAGGCACACCATCCTTTCTTCTTACAACCCTAATGGCTTGGTCATAATTCTTAGCAATGGCTTCAAGAAAATCATAATCCATGAAAATACTTGGGACTACTAACTTTCCCAAATCAAAATTCTAGACATTAGCATGTGGGGCAAACAACTTTCTTTCCGAAAACCACTGTTTAAACAAGATAAGGCCAGTTTGAGTAGTTGTTGCATCCCTAACCCAATTCCCCTTGTCATATAGGCCATCACCAATTTTAAGCCTAGGGTTTAAAGAAATTAACTTTTTAACTTGTGCAAGTTGTATAGTAGATTCTGGGAGTAATTCTAATAAATCATCATGGACATTCCTATCCACATAATTAATTTTCCCAGAGAATGGTTTATTAGGAGGCATTTTGATAGTATTGAGAGAATTGGAATGCCACAGAGGTTATAATATGAGTACTTACTTGACTTGCTGAACTTGTTCTTCTCTAAACATCTAAAATTTCTCTCGAATGACAGAAGAATAGTTTCATGTCTTTACCAAGCTTAACACGACACAATCAATCAGGCTGTTGTGCTCAGAAAATTTGCAATCACTGTTCACGTGGGACTAGAATTAATGAAAATCTCTGTGTTATACTCTATTTCTCCCACACAAAAAGCTTTCACTTATCATAAATGCACCGAATAGAAAAACAGAGTGGTGTCGCACTTTCTTTTTTAAACTTGTGCCCTTGATCCTTGAAAAATCCTATGATCTGGGAATGACAACTAAGCTGACTCAGCTTTCTTCTTAACACATTGACAATCAAGCCAATAAAACACCTCCACCTCTACCTTTCCTTCAACGCTGGTGCTTCAAACTGGGCCCATGCATGACTACCCACATGTGTAATCAACTCGCTAACTCGTTATACATAATTCTCGAGCACCTTTCCACAGCGAGCTAGCGATGATCACTGATCTTACTTTAATCGTGTAGTAGATAATTGAAACAACCTTTAAGAACACGATGGTGGGTCCATTGCTTGTTAACTCGCTATACCTAATTTTTGCACATCTCTTTATAGCGAGTCAACGAGCATCGTCGATCTAGACTTGATCTTGTGGATAGAAATTTTACTTCAACAGTAGTGAGCCACACTTGCTAACTCACTATACTTAACTTTTGAGCACTTCTTCATAGCGATTCAATGCTACCCTTTAATCCCAGCTCAATCTCATGATTAGAAATCTTCGTACCTAGTATACGAGAAGTGGGTCCATGATATCGCTATCCATGACATGAGCCCTACAGATTTCTACCAAGCATTGGTCAAAAGTTTGACCAATGAATGGAAAAAAATGTGCTGACAACGCCAACATTTTTTGACCACTGTATTTGTCAAAGTTTCGAACAACCTACTGGATGGTCAAATTTTTGACCAAAAAGTTTTCAACTAGTGCTATCTAGTTTTCTACCATGCATTAGTCAAAATTTTGACCAATGCCCCACAAATTTCTACCAAGCATTGGTTGAAAGTTCGACCAATGAATGGCAAAAAATGGCTCAACAACCTGGACATTTTTCGACCAACGTATTGGTCAAAATTTTGACCATCCAGTAGGTTCGTCAAAATTTTGATCGAAAAATTATCGACCAATTCGTTGGTTGAGTTTGGTCAAAAAATGGGTTGAAATTTTGACCAATAAATGTCAAAAAATTAGCCCAAATGTACTAGTGATGCCTTCATGTATAGATTTATTATTCATGGCATGGTTCCACCTTTGGTCTCAAGATATTCCTCCTCAATAAGTGAATTCAATGCCTTCTTTTATGGCTTTAATAATAATGGATAGGGAACCCAACTTCTCTAGTTATAATGAGCTCTAAATATTTCTCAAGTTTTCTTTGATAATTCAAGAAGCAGTACAAGTCTGAGGAATAACAATAGATTCACATAGTTATTATGCAATCATAGGTTAATGCTGCGCTTCACTTGGTTTTGAGAATAGTTTAATATTCTCTACTAATTAGGGTCAACTACATGAAGGTGGAAGCTCATTTGGCCACACCCCACCCTAACATCTAAATTCCCCGTTAACATCTAAAATTCATTCATTCATTAATAAAATTATTCATTCCTTTAATAAATTCCCTATTAACATCATACCATTGATTTAATAAACTTGTGAATGCCACTCTAAATTGAGAATGCACGTGCAACTACATTCTATATGCATGGATAATAGGTAGAACTATGGAATTGAGAAAACCCACCATGTTTACATTTATTTAATAGGTCTATGCAAACTTCTAAAAAAATGTAAACCTATTGGGGTTTTTCAGCTCCACTTGATGTCATATGCATATGAATTAAGATTTCATATTGAACTATGGTGTCCTTCTACATTGCTTGGAACCAAGAGATTCACACAGTTAGTTGCCATGCAAGCATGGGTTAATATTGAGCTTCACTTGGTTTTGAGAATAATTTAATATTCTTTACTAATTAGGGTCAACCATGTGAAGGTGGAAGCTCATTTGCACCCCCTCAACATCTAAAAGCTTTAAGAAAGGATCAATATTTTAAGTACAATTTTTTTTTGTAGACTTGCAAAAGTGACACCATTTTCCCATCTTTTGGTGCATATCATTTTTTCATTTTATCCAAAACAAGATTCTGCCACTCAAAATCGAGAATGTACATGCAGCTACATTCTATATGCATGGACAATAGGTGCAGCTAAAAAAACACAACACGACTACATTTATTTAATAGATCTATTAAGTTTTCAAAATTATAGACCATCATGAACATTAGAACTCTAGCTATTATGGCCAAGAGAATGTCCTCAACAAGCCAACACATAGAAATTATTGATTTTCTTGCATGCTAAGGACATCACCCTTGCCTATAAGAGTCAAAATTACAATGTTTGTTATGGTCTATAACTTAAAATACCTAATTAAAGACCTGTAACAAAAATGTAAACCTATTACATTTTTCAGCTCCGCCTGATGTCATATGCATGTGTATTGAGATTGCATATTGAACTATGGCTTCCTTTTGCATTGCTTGAAACCAAGAGATTCACATGGTTGTCATGCAATCATAGGTTAATGTTGAGCTTCACTTTATTTTGAGAATAGTTTAATATTATCTACTAATCAAGGCCAACCACATGAAGGTGGAAGCTCATCTGGCCCCACCATCCCCCCCACCCCCACCCAACATCTAAATTCCTCGTTAACATCTAAAATATTCAAGAAATGATCAATCTTTAAAGTACCTAGCATGTCCTCATCACCTCCTACTACTCTTAGGAAAAGTCTATCTTCATTGCACATGAGCAATTCATCACAATTCTTTAGTGATTCCCATACCTCTAACATAGGTACATCCAAGAATGTCCTCATTGCATCTTGCATAAAATGAGTCCAATATTACAAAATGCCCCCTAACAAATATTAGTTCAAGTGAAATAAACATATGAAAACTAAGAGAGAAAAAGAGGAATCTACTTACCAATATGCGTTGCCATCTCATCTATGGTCATGCTACACATTGAGTGAGTTTTATTGTTTTTATGTTGTGCTAAAATCTCTTTGCTTATACACATACAGACATACATACATAGAGACATACATATGTGTGTATATGTATGTATATATATGCATAGATATATACATATACATATGTATATACACACATACATATACAAAGATCACAAGGGTATGGCAACAAGATGTAGAGATCACAAGGGCATGACAACGAAATGCAATGATCATAAGGGCATAGCAATGATATCCTAGATCTCCACTAATCTCCACAATGTACTAAAGCTCTTTATATACATACATACATACATACATAAAAACATACATATGTGTGTGTGTATGTATATACATAGACACACACACACACACACACACACACACACACACACACACACACACACACATGTATATATATTTATATACATACATATGCAATGCCTAGCCAAAATATCCTTGGAACAAAAGGATAAAACATGCATTGAATTTTTTTCCCCTTAAGATAAGTTACTTAAACAATAGCATAAAGTAACCAAGTACAATAATGAAAAACTAGGACAAGGTGATGAGAATAAGGAACATGGAAAGACTCACATGTTCACCTACACCAGTGGAAGTCTTACAAATACTTTCAAAGATCTCCAAGCACAAAACCAAAACTCACAAACCAAGACCACACGAATCATGAGAATATACCAAGGGGATTCTCTATTTTAAACCCAAGGTAAAAGATCCTAGCATGGTTAGACATACAATTACATAACCACTAATCATATCATAATCAAGAATCATAAGAAGAGACCAAAAATGGTCATGCAAAAGAAGAGGGTGTTGGCCTACTTTTTCACCATTAATTTTTTTTTGCATATTACAGTAAAAATTCAGCAGCTTATTCAAAATTAGGGTTATGTATTTCAAGATTTGTTTTTGTTAAATAAAAAAGCCCTTAATTTCATGTTAGCCTAATGTTTTTTGTGCTCAATGTTTCCAAAGGTAGGGTTTCATTCGTTTGAATTCAAAAATTTGTGGGAAAGCTTTTAGAGCCTTAAATACCTTAGAAAGCCTTATTTTATATTAATTTTTGTCTAAGGTCTTTTAATTTCTTTTCCCTATCTATTTCTTTTTCCCTAGCCACATTTTTCTAACCATGGCTTCTAACCGTGAGTTAACATGGCTTAGTTTTCTTTAACCTCCCATGGTTTAAGCGGCAATCATTGATCATCTGAAGAACAATGAGTGTCACTTTTTTGCATTTTGAACCTGCTTAAACTTTAAAGAATGCAGGAAAGCACCTGTATGACACGTAGCATGGGTGATGTCATTTCCTTTATAGATCGTAAGAGGATAGACTTTTTAGATCATCTCAGAGTTGTCAGATGGTCATTAGAGCATGTTGGGAATTTCAAGCCATCTCATTGGTCAAGCTAAGCAGTAGAGTTACATTTTTTGTAATATAACATTGTGCCATCGATCTTGGGAAGATCTATGGTAGGTGCATTATCACAATACAAAGATGTGCAATATTTATGAAATGTGGGAAAGCACCCTAGCGACACATGTACTTGGTGAGGTCATTTGCCCTAGTTTTGGAAAGGTGTCAAAATAGTCAAAAAAGTGTTAGAACACTTGGTAGGTTAGCTAATTTTCATTGGATAAGGTTGATGACTATTTTCAAATAAAGTAAATCTTGTGGAGCCATCAATTGTTTGAAGATCAACGATGGGCACTTTCCCACTTTATAAAGGTGTGCTAGTTTTAGAGAAAGTGAGGAAGTGACTTCGTGACATGTGGAAAGTTAGTCAGTTTTGACCCTAAGGGTGGCAGATGATAGGGCTAATGTAGGATGCTAGAAAATCAATATCTGACATTTGGAACTTTTTGAAAAGGATGAAAAGTCAAAAGGTAGGATGTCATGACATCATGAGTCAAATGTTTTAAGTTGATTTTTCAACTTATGTATACATGGATCTCACTTGGTAGTGAGCTAGTTTTTGACCTGGGGTGGCAGATATAAAAATGCAAGTATAGGGCATGGTTCTACATGGTGCCCAATACAATTAGTGAATAATCTTATTTGTAGATGTAGTCTTCAAGTAAGAATTAGATTTTCAGTTTAGAGGGGATATGGTGGAAAATAATATAAAATTAGATTTTGAATTACCACCAAATAAAAAGTAAATATCTCGAAGCCACTTGCAGAGACAGTTGAGAATTTCATGATCATGAGCAGATGAAGAAAAATAAAATAAAATTAAAGGCTCGTGGTTATCTAATATTTTTCAATAAATTAGTTTTTCTCATCACTCTTAGGAGATATTTTGCAAAACAGTTATTTGGTTGTGATGAGATTTGATTCTCGACCTCCAAGAAAGAAGAGATATATTTCAACAACAACAATAGGAAGAGTTTCACGTGGACACATGGCATCATCAAATCTTATCTGAAAACTTCTTCTTGTCAATATATTCTCTCCTCTTGTCATTTGTAAGAGTCCAAACTTTGGAAATTTTCTCACTATTGAGAGACCAATAAAGGGGTTCCAATCTTTACTACTATGATCACAAGGATGACTCCAGTTTTATTGTTGTGATACTACCCACTCTTAGCATATTTCTCTACTATGAACAACAATATTGTAGTTCCCTTGAAGAAAATAGTTTATACAGTTATTTGTTATTATGAGTTTTGGCATATATTTGATGTATTGGTTTCAAGGAGATTAATACAGAGCTTCATTTTCTTACTTCCATTCTAATTCTTGTCTCCTTCCTCTATTGTCTGCAATGTTTTGTGTTTAAGAACAAAGAGCTTAAACCCATTTGTAATCCCATAAGGTTGTATGTCTACATAGGTTTGCTATTGGAACAAAGAGCCAAGAAAATTCTTATTTACCTTGACAAGGTTGCAGGTTTCACCAAGTGGATATTACATTAAGTATGAGAGTTTTTATGAAGATACAAGTCTATTTACAAGGTTAATGGATAGATCTGATATCTAAATATATGACTATACCTTAGGTATCCATGTGTATGTTATGACTGAGTTTATGCCCAATAGATAAAGGACTAATTAGCTAGGAGATTGCATGTGTTTGATGTTGCATACTTGGGTTGTGTTGATATTAAACATCATTAATCAAAATATTTTCCCTTTCATGTTGAAGAGCTAAAAAGAATTTCCCTCACTCAGCTTGTAGATTTCATAAAATTTGCAATTTTCTACTGCACATCTTTGTAATTGCATAAGTATAGGAGAAATAAGGGTTTTATCTACTTTTTCTAGATTCAGTGTATGATTTTGAACAATTGGTACCATATAAAGACTCTATAGGTACACCCACCTAGGTTTTGTGGAGCCTAAAGTAGAAGAAAGCTCTAGCCTTATAGTTGGCCCAGTGTGTGAAAGGATATGTTGAGGATGGGAAGTAGTTGCCCCTAGATGTATTATGTTCTCAATGAGGTAATTTGAAATCATGAGGTTTCAAAACACCAACAAAGGGCTCAAAGTTACATCCACTCATCTACTAGATACCATGCTGAAAGATAATGCTGACTCCTAAAATTTATGTAAGCGTAAAATCCTAAAGCCCTAAAATTTGGCTACTTTTGAATTTTTGAAGCCATTAAATTTCCTAGAAATTTTTTTTTCAACTAGGAAGGTATGAAACCCAATAAGGTGTCCAAAACCAACTTCCAAATTTTCCTCAGCCAAGCCTAAATGCCCCCTATCTCTTGCATGAGGAAGTGCACTAGACTCTAGTCTTGCTTGACACTTTGTTTCACAGTGTGTGAGAAAGTGCATTACTCCATGGGAGGAAGTGGATTACTTTGTATGAGGATTCACATCATGCCGCACAGGGATTTATATCATGTCACATGAGTAATTACCCACACTGAGTGAGGAAGTGCATGCTTGTACAAGGAAGTACATGCTCACATGAGGGAGAATGTATGTTTGCACAAGACAATACACTCTCGCATGAGGAACTACCCTTCCCATGCAATGAGTGCCAATAGTGCAATGACGAGGCAAGAAAAAAATGCATAAAAATAGGAAACCTCCACACAAGGGAGTACTAGATCTATGTAAATTGAGAAATGATCACTCAAGAGCATAGAAGAGATCAAAAAATCTAACATCTAAACTAAAACATCTAATGTAATCATGCATAAAGAAACATCACAATGAACCTACATGTGTATAAACCAAACATCATATGGAGGAAAGCCTAAACATCTAAGCACCAACACAACTAAAACGCATGCGTAGTTTCTCCCAACCATAATAGTATCATGAGACCTCAAAGGCCCTAGCCATCCCCTTTGTGTAACATCCCAAACTACCAACTAGATAGTTAGAGTTGTCTTATGAGGCTATTAATACTACAAAAGTAACTAACATCATAAGATCAAGAAGATCTAATATGCTAATCCATCAAAGCATAGATACTCAACCTAGTAGTGAATCACATCATCTAACCATATGCTAAAATATCATAATGAAGAAATGCATAAATGAAACTAACGTCATCTAAAT